>BLKM01010239.1:236309-336445 GCA_013340265.1 Coptotermes formosanus | reverse complement strand
CGGGCCTGCAGTGCAGGCCCGGACCGCAGAGTTCACGCCTCCAAAAACAACGCAGTACACAGTCAACAGCACATTCTCACTCAACTATAAAGTGCAACCTTAGTGTAACGATAACAAAAAAGTTCTCCCTGAAGATGACCCAGCAGGGTCGAAACATGTAGCAGTGTGTTACGATTGATGATAAAACTCTCTTTGTGCATTTGTTGGTGATTAGTGTTTTTATATTGGATATTTATTTATTTCGTGGGCCATATTAAAGTACTACTGGCACTGGTATTATTGTTGACAAAATCACAGAACTAGAACAATCAAAGGAGACCCCAAATGTCTGAGTCACTTGATCATAATTTCATTTCACGCCTCTGTGTCACTTAGGTGATGAACATCATGTAGGCTGCGAGAACAATTAGCGAACACTGAAGCAGAACGACAGAAGGTGCGGCATTTTATTGAGAGTTATACGAGAAAAAGTCACAGACAGCTGCATCATGACCGGGTAGACGGATGTTTTGTCACGCACTAACCAAAGTCGACCGATAATGGCAGCACTTGTATTTTTTACACCTTCAGTACTCAACTGAAAGTTCCAATACACCTGAGGGAATATTTTGAACGAACATGACAAACTATTATACAAACTGTTGTAACTACAAATACGTCGAATTGGAGTTCTTTTCTTAGAATTGTGCGTTCCTTTCAATTAGCGCCTTCTGAATATAAGGTTACACCCAGGGTGGAGGAAACACCGCTGTCAAAAGTCAGCTAAGCTTGGCCTCAAATTCAGTTTAAGTTTCTACATGAATGACGCAACGCAGCATAAAGGCAGCAAACCAATGAACACCTAGAATTTGGGCCCACATTTTTCAAAACTCACAATTCAAGTAGAACCCTACACGAACATTATAAATATCATACATAATTATTTGAAAACAGAATAAAGATTTCTTAAGGAAAATTGATTCAATTTGATTTAAAGGTTAACAATTCAAACGGAAGTTCAAAGCTACACAGATGGGGCCAGATATCTCGAAAAAATAATCCGGAATTCAAGCCTTTTTCTTAAGGTGCGCAGGGGATATAAGAAAGTTTGTAGGCTTAAAATGTTCATTCATGACACAAACAAATGCACCTATGACATACGTAACCACAGTCTTGTATCGGTCCCACTGTTTCGGCGCCATTTACGCCATCATCCGGGAGCTCTACACCCAGTTTTCGGAATTTACTGAAATATAATAGACTGCAAAAGTAATTCATATTATATAACGGTAGTCTTGCAGCTAATGTTAATAATAATGGCTTTACTGTTTTTTAATATATTATACTTTTAAAAATCCTATTTCAATGACAATTTGTGGAACACACATTATTAACATTAGCTGCAAGAATGCTGTTATATAATGTGAATTACTTTTGTAAATTTTTATATTTTAGTTTTAAATCTTGGTGTGGAGCTCCCTAAGGCTCGCGTACATGACGCCGAAACATGTAGCAGCCGCATACGACTGCAATTATACATATCAGAGATGCAGTTGTTCGTGTCAAGTATGAACAATTTAATCCAATCAAAGGCACGGAATAAACAGTGCCTGCAGGCTTATTCGAATTTCGTATAGTTTCTTTCAGAAACTCCATCAGATGCCTGAGACACTGTGGGAAGCATTATTGGTATTCAAGAAACATACAGGTAGAAGACATACGAGCAACAGAAACGTACGCTACTGTGAGTTATGGTTATTTACATAACAATGCATCATCTCGGTGGTAGGTAAGTTGGACAACAATATCGAATGCTGTACTAATGAAAAGGATAACCGTTCACTGCAGACCTACACGATCAACGTGAAGAATATTCCTCTCAAAGGGGGCGAAGTTGGTGAGGGTTCTAGGAACCTTGACAAAAAAAAAAATACAATACACACGTCTTAACCGTCTGAAGCCAAAATATAAAGGGCTGGGGGAAGGACAACCAGGTCGAAGATGGGCTGGCGCGTCACTTTCGAGTGTGGAAGTTATGCAGGGCCTAAGCAATGCTCCGTAACCTGGATTTTCGCAGACAGGGTCTGTTAATTCGTTCTGAGTCGTAAGTTTTGTGAACTTTTGTAACAGAGAAAGCCTATATTAATAAGTTCATCCAAAAGGTATTTAAAAATTCAGTTCTCACCTTACAACCACACACCGCGTCTCAATTACAAATATCAATGTCTAATGGTGTTGAGTGAAACAAGCTGATAGTTGTTTATTCCGGGTATCATATAGAACACGCAAACACACCATGCAGGCAAAATTCTGAGTTTCTGAATGCTGATGTGGCTAGTACATTCAGTAAAGGTACAGTTGTTCCTATAATATGCCATGAAGGCACAGAATGGGAGTGGGAGTACAGATCTACCCAGCGTGAACCTCGGCGCTTAACCGGAGTGGGTGGTCAACAGCTTGCCCCGGTCGCTTTACTCCTGAGAAACAGCCCCGGTACCCATTGTACAGGAGGCTGGGTGGGCCCCAGGGCCGGTCTGGACGGATGTGGAGGGGGGGGGGGAACTTGCCCCCCATCGGGTTCGAATCCCGAACCATTCAGTCTGTAGAGAGTCGCTATGCCGACTACGCTATCCCGACCCCAAGTGCATTTAGCATGCCTAGTAACTACTGTACTTTAAATGGTTAAAACGTCGTGTCATATTCAGTCTTAAAATAAACACGTTTATGATCTGAAGAGTAAAGCTTCGCCCGTTTGTACTTCTGATACTAGTAGTATTAAGATAAAGGTAAGTATGGAGCGGGATTATACTGAGAGGCGAAGACCGACGTACTCGGATAGAAGCCTGCCCCAGTGCTTTGTTCACCATAAATCCCACACGGACTGGGATCGAAGCCGGGCTTCCGCGGTCACAGACAGGCGACTAAACAGCTGGCCATTTGTTCATCTACCTTAAGCCTAAAACTCAACTTCTACGTCATAAAGAACGCAGTCCATATCTACTACAAAGACCAGTCAGTTAATGCCATTTAAGGAAACGAGGCTGCTGATTATATACTCCGTTACGCAGCACAGAGAGTTTGGCAAGGTGTTCTTTACTTTCAAAATGTCACACGGTTTTAACAGTACACGCGTAGACCTAATTACATTTAAGCGCACAAGAAAAATACGGTCTCCCCTGCACCGACTTTCACCAAACTCTATGTACACTCAACAGCATGAAGTGCAGCTGTCTTATACCGAATTTCACGCAAATCGAAGGCTATAAATATGGAAACTCATTTACACCTCTAAGTAAAGTATGATTTTCGCTGTACCAATTTTCGCGAAATCTCAAAATCACTCAAATTTTTTGTAGACATTTTATGAGCAGAACTGTATCCAAACGGGATGAAAAATGTGGAAAACAGGGAATGTTTCATTTGCGCCTCTCTGTGTAAGATGTGACTGTCGCTGAGTAGATCTTCACAAAACTCATGCTTGCTTGTCAAGTTTTTGTAACGGACTCCTATACGGGATTTCATGATATCCGGCAAACGGTTGAACTCACGGTATGACATCGCGGACGGACGTACTCTCCGCAAAATTTCACCTACTAAAGAACACTTAACAGTACGTGATGATTGTGAGAAACACAGGAAATACCCAAACACTCTGTGACAAAATGCAGAGTTGTTTACTGTTGCAGCAATTGGTGCATAACTTACAGATACCACTGGCTTTTAAACGGTTAATCCTACAGATCTTCAATTCAGAAATGATGCCGAAATAACTTTCATATCTGACAGAATTCCCAAAACTGTCTCAGTTGTAGGGACCAGCCTAAAAACAGGCACCACACAAACTGTAAGCATATACTTGTGACTACGTACCGGCCACTAACACCGGTACACCGGCATATCGGTATCGGAATTGTGACATACGCAGGAACTGAACGACGCAGTCCAGTGAATGTCCTGAGTTCAAATCACGGTCCGGAAACCGTCTATCCTGAATCAGATTCTTCGTGGTTCTTCTCAGGACCTCCATCCAAACGCTGTCACAGTACCTCAATAAAGGCAAACACCAATTCCTTCCACATCCTTTCCAATTCATTCTGCACCTACCAAACATTTATACAATACAACCTGAGTTACTGAGCGTCGATAAATGATCCACAATAAATAAATAAAATCTCACTTCTGTGTTCATGAACCTATAATGAGCGAGGCACAACCTTCAACATGTGTTTATTTGCTCCTTTCTTCGAATTTAATACCTCACAATACAGCGATTAAAGTCAACAGGACCATAATTTTGGTTGTTGGTTCGTATGAGTGCGAAACTTGGTCTCTCCAATTACGGAAAGAGTGTAGGGTGGGGGTGCTCGAGAACAGGGTGTTGAGGGTCATATTTTGGCTTAAGACGGTGGAAGCAGCAAAAGGTTGACGAAAACTGTGTAGTGGGGAGCATCGTCATGTGTGCCCTGATCCCCACCAAATCACATTAAGAAGGGTGACATCGGCGGTGGCATGTGGCACCTATGGGGGAAAAGAAACGCGTATACAGAATATTGGTGGGGAAACCTGCAAAAAAAGGAGACCACTAGAATATCCAGACGCAGATGACCGGGTAACAGTAAAATGGACCTTAGGGATAGGGAATGACAGGGCGTCGACTGGTCTTATGTGGTTCAGGATATCGAAATGTGGCGGGCTGTTGTGCACATGGCAATGAACCTTCGGACTCCATAAAAAAAACGAGGAATTTCCCGACTAACTGAGAAAACGTTATCTCGAAAAGGATTGTGCTACATGGCGTTAGTGATCGGCATAGGCCTGTAACATTCCCGGAATTCTACGATTGTGTGAAATGTTCAAGAATATTAGATCCAATGGTAATGATAAAACATTCTTTTTACGCACGAACATGATTCTAAAGAACTTTACCAGGACCGAGGTTTCACAGAAAGACAAGACACCGTACAATAAGTGAATATCTCTCCACTAATTAACCGGAATGATGGTCTAACTTACGTGCATTGGGTTAAAGCGAACGAAACGTCACACTAACCAGTCTCCTCCACCTAGTGTCGAGGTTACGATTGGCTGCGGCTCTATCTCTTTGGTTTCAGGCCCAACTTAAGCTGTGAGGAACAAATTTGAATCAAAACACAAAATGGGAATAAGCCATTCGTAACGTGTAAAACGTATAAATAAACCGCATAACAGTGACAAAATGGGGCGAAATGGCATATAGTTCTGTCTAAAATCAAACACAGCACACAGCAATGTGAACACACACCGGGGAGCTGACTGCTGTGTAACCCAAAATAAATCGTTCAATGCATCCGTTGACCTCTACAACAAACGCAGATTTAACTTTCTGAAACACCCGGTAAAATTTCTCCGAGACAAAAATCCTGCTTTGTCGAGAAATGAAACGTATCTCGCTAAACACGTAGTAAGAAAAGAAAGAGGGACGACAAGAAATGGCCATGCTCAGTGACTACTATACAGCGACCGTACTGAACCGAATAATCTAGAGGGGAAAAACTACGAAACGGGGAATCTGCAGCCACTCTGCACCCACGCCTAAACACTACAGTACTCGTCAGTAGAAAGTCGCCAATCGATTCATCTTTTTACGCGGCCTTCTACAGCTCTCTGTTTCAAAACAATAACTAATGGTACTTCTTATTGTCTCAGCAATGGGCGCTGTCTTCAGTTCTCCCAGTACAGTGACCATCAACTAAATACAGTCCGTAAAGTGTTTAGGCTACGGAGTAGACGACCGAAGAATCGGGGATCCATTTCTAGCAGGGACTGAATCTGAACACTTGACACATGTTTTCAGAACCGAGAGCCGTGCGTGTATGGCTGTGTGACGCACACTGTATCGTAATAGATCTTGACATTTTAAATTTGTTCAAAAGAGTTAGCGTCCAGATCGGCTCTGGGTCACCTATTCGTCCGGCACCGGCTTTATCCCCTGAGGGTAAAGCGGCCGGGGCGTTAAGCTGAACCACACACCTCCATCTAATACCGAGATTAATATGAGTGCAGCTATACATCTGCCCCCCCTCATGGCCTGTACAGGGACACCTTTACCTTTACCCTTAATTGAATTTCAAGTAGATCATGGGAAACTGCGAGTAACATAACGCTTATTCACACAATTTCAACATAGTGTTTCACTAACACAGTGGTAAATAATGATGTCTGTACAGCACAACACAGTTTCAACATATTTATTTATATATTATCCAGTAATACACACGACATGTTTCGGTTTTACAGATCATCTTCAGGTGTTACATAGCAAAAACCGTGGTACAAGGCAAACTGCATGCTTTCTTGCATGTCATGTCGTGTGTATTAATGGACAATATACAAATAAATATATTGAATCTGTGTTCTGCTGTACTGATATCATTATTTACCGTTGTATTAGAGTGAATGCACAACGGGATGGATCATATTAAAAAAAATACTGTTTCGCACCAATGAATAAAACGATAAATGAAGCAAATTTTTCTTACAATTACATGAGCTGGACAATGAGTTTAGCAGCAAGGCATTAAGATGAAGTTTCCCAGTTTCAAGGAACTTTTTGGGCGAGAATAGGAGTGCGCGGAACGTAAAACTACAAGCCCCTAGAGATCTTCGTTGCCCTATGCTTAGGAACAAGCCGCATTCTTCAAAAGCACTTCCTCGGACTGATGGCATCCTGGTGTCCGGACTGTCTGCACCGATATCAGTGGCTTCTAATACTGCTGTTCTGGCACATATTTTGGACAACCTGGAACGGATCATTTAGCGCCTGAATGCAATTATCCCATCTACTTCTATGTTTAACAAACAAAGTCATGAGGGCTTATAAAGACGTGAAGGTAATTGTTTGCCTCCAATAAGAGACGGGTGGCTACTTGTGACTAAAGACGACTCAAAATGTAGGCCCTAGTGGTTGTTCGCGTCTGTCAAAGTGTCAGACAAATTAAACTTCTCAGGTTTAATTCCAGTATTAGCCGTGCAGCATCTGTCAGGCACAACTGTGCTCGATAGGTTAAATACGGTTAGTGACCGCGGGTTCAGGTTGTTTGTGTTTTCGGCGGGATTCAACACAAGGCGGACATCTCTGTCCTTCCAGTAGCCATTAGTCAAACAGGCACGCACGTGGGAAGGAATAAACAGTCTTCAGTGATGTCGGCTGGTAACGGAGGGCGCGCAGCAACACCGGAGACTTGAGGGAAACTTTGAGATGCCTGCAGCTCGTAATGCTCACGGGCTTTACGAGGTTAACTCATTCAGAAGGTAAAATCTAAACCTCAAATTCTTGCCTTTGAAGACCGGGGGCCACACTCATCCTTTTTCATTTACTATATAACCCGGCCAATTTATTGCAAGTACACGGCAATTTGCTTGTGAGTCGGGATAGCTCGATCGGTATAGCGCCTCGCTACGGGCTGGACGGTCCGGGAATCGAATCTCGGTGGGGACGACATTTTCCGCACTCGTCCAGAGAGGCCCCGGGGACCAGCCACCCGCCTGTACAATGTATACCGGGTCATTCCCGTGGGTAAAGCGGCAGACGTGTGGCGTTGACCACCCACCCCCTTCTACCGCCAAAATTAAGGAAAAAGTAGGGATATACCTCTATTTGCATCCCTGCCTTCCTGGCAGGTTATAGGGTGAATTTCACCTTTTTACATGGCAAGTTGCTATTAATTCTAGCTACACACTTGCTATAGTAAAGTGCATCCTAGAAGAGGCCACGAAAGCCCAGAGGGGAAGCAGAGGTATAGCTCTGCTCTTTCTTTAACCTCGACACTAGATAGGGGTGGGTGGTCAACGCCACGCTCCGGCCGCTTTACCTCCCGGAATGACCCAGTACCCATTATACAGAAGCCTGGATGGGCTCCAGGTCCGATGCGGAAAATATCGACCCCACCGGAATTCGACCCCCGGACCGTCCAGCAAGTAGCCAATCGCTATACCGATTGCGGTATATCGACCCACACTTCCTATAGTACTAATCGCAAATAGGTTTGCATATAGCTCAACAGTTTCAACAAATCTGTTTAATTATTCACTAAGTCTACATATTTAATTTGTACAATTGTTCTAAATTTAGCTACGGAGAGGCACAACAGGCCTGTTACGAAAACAGAAGCAAGAGGCATGAAACACGATCAGCGGGCCGCAGGAGAGCTATGAGTCCAGAAGTGCAGCTCCAAACGAACGGAATACTCGACAACGTGCTTGCGAACTTAAGTAAACTTGATGTTCACTTAACACGAACGACGAACATGACACAAGGTGTCATTAGTACACGGTACAGAGACGATTATGTCGTTTCTGTCTACATAATCTCCAAAATGAAGTTAAACATTTTTGTTGACAGATTGTGATCTTTTTGTCACTCCATCTCTGCACATCATACTGAAGAGAGTGGGATCCGCTCCAATGGAGCGGAGAAGTAGACAGCTCACAAAACAGCCATCGGAAACTCAAAGTGGCGAGCGAAGAGATTTCAAATCTCAAGCACTAGTAAAGCCAGATATGTCGAGAATTCTGAAATGATGTAACATATTATTTATGCAGTATTCGAGCTGGTTATGGTTATGTCATGCAGCAACAATGTGCAAGGGAACAGGAAAACAGTTGTACTTACGCCCCATTTGGTTCTGACAGCTTGGATATGAAGGCTTTATTGGCGCAAAGCATGTAACTTACGATGTATTATGACGAACACACACACACTGGAACAACATTACTCAACACGAACAAACGACCTGCTGAAGACTCTAGTACTCTGAGTTACGTAAGACGCGCTGTAATGGTCAGTTCCTTAACCTCCCGTTTGTCAGACACATTACTGGTGCTCCATATATTACACAGCAAAAAACTTTTGGCAGAAAAATTAGTATTTTGCATAAATGTCTAGAGTTCTCTGCCACTGGGGCCTCTTAAGCTTACCAAAGCACTACTGCATGCAAGTTCAGAAACTAAAGAAAACTTAAGTGACTAAGCCATTAGGCTGATGCATCTTTCAAGACGTTTCCGTTCTAAGCGCACATTTAAACTCCATCAAGACTTCCAAAAGTTTCACGCGCGCACGCATACAAACACACGGATTACACAAAATGTTTACACGATGCCTTGTGTACATATACACAGACACCCATCGACGTATGCAATTTCACGCTTACGCAATTTCAAGGAAGTTAAAAAGCTAAATAATATCTTCCTTTAAACACGCGCCGAATTTTTACTTGCGAGAATGCAAGTGCAGTGACATGAAGGCTGCAGGAGAATCCTGCTGGGCGACAACATAGGCGACGGGGTGGTCATGCTGGGGCCGATCAGGTTCCATTGTATTGGAGTTTGGTTTTCAGCTGGAATCTTTTGTGTATACATGTTTACTTGACCATATGTGTACTCAGTCCCACATTGCGCCCGACCTTCCGGAAAGTAACTATTGCGTACGTGTGGGAGGGTCTGTAAAGGTTTAAAAAAAACTGCGCACAGCTGTCCGTAGCGTGATTCATTGTTAAGATGTAAGTCGAAGATGTTACGCAATACATATGCTGAAACGTTTAGTTTTCGAGATACGCGTCAGCGTCAAGTGACGTAATGTATAAAACGACCAAAACATGGATGCAAAGAAAATAAGTGAAGATGATCGTCTGAAAGCAGATGTGCATTCGGAGGGGAGCAGCATGGATCCAGTTCCAACCCCCTCCCCCCCCCCATGGCGCAACAGCCCCTAGAGGGCCAGGGTCTCTTCATTATCGAGGCTTAACGATCACACACAGACACACCACACTCGGTAGGACTCCTCTGGACAAGTGATCGGCCTGACGCAGAGACCTCTACCTGATAACAACACTCACAACAGACAGACATCCGTGCCCCCGGCGGGATTCAAACCCACAATCCCAGCAAGCGAGCGGCCGCAGACCCACGCCTAAGACCGTGCGGCCACTGGGATCGGCCACGCATCCAGTTTGTAGTCAACAAATACTCTGAAGATCTTCGATTGGGGTAGTCTCAATTCTCGTGAGAAGCTCCACGGCTTTCATTCCACAGCTTTAATTTTGGTATCTTCACTGGCTGGTGTTAGTGCAGTGTGTGGGCGATCTGCACTCAGCTGCCATCTTGTCTCACATAGACGCTGATAATCGTCGAAAAATGCAGTCTGGATGACGTCGACCAGGCCAATGCAGCGCGTATTTCTATCCATTACTACGAGCTCGATTACTGCAAGTATCCAGCGTTAACAGCATGTCGCAGTATTCATCATGTGTGTGATACATAAGCAGTCGATCAAAACTCAGCCCAGCAGCATACCGTGTGTCTAAGTATAACCTAAGACGCTTTATCGTAATGATAAGTGACACTGCTACGAAGTGCGTTACCTCATATGCCGGCGAGGCGCACATCGATAAATAAATGTCTCAGGATATTCGCCGCGTAACATTTTCGCCTTACTTTTTTAAGATAAGAATTACATTATGGAGAGTTTGTACCCGAATATCCTTCCACCCTTCATATGTCGACACATTAAATACAATTTTCAGGCCGTGAAGAGTTAGTGTAACACTACTCCATGACGCAGAATTATTCTTGAGACACTGGTAAATTTTTCAGTTTGCCACCGAATTCCCAGTTTGCTACGGGATCCACTTTTTCATAACCGTGTTCACAATACGCCGCCACTGGGCCCTGACCCAGCTGACCCCACTCCACACACACTTCTCTGAGATCTACTTCAATCTTATTCTCCAGTCTACATGTATTTCTCCCAAATGTTTTCTTCTCTTAGGTTTTCTACAAAAATCTTCAGTGCATCTGCCATGTCTCATGCGCGCTGCATGTACCCGACATGCCATCCTGGATCTGATCTCTACAATACACGGCAAACAGCATGAATTACGACGCTCTTCGTTTGGGTAACTACGTTCTTTCTATTGACCAGGGTACAACATTTCAGCACACTGTTCTCAGACACTAAAACTTGCTGACGTATACGGTACCTTTACGACAGGCATCTCGTTGTGATAAAGAAACACAGAATAGAGGGGTAAAGGCCGCCCGTCACAATTACGTTTTATATTATATTATTATAGAACTTTAATGCAACATGTTTCGGCTTGAGTACCTGTATGTACACGGTGTTCAAGAGCCCATGTGTTTGCAACAAGGTTACGGCAGTAAAACTAGAACTAAAAAACTTGAAAATCTTTAATTTACCTTGAGCGGATGCAGATGTCGGATGTTCTTGTCCTCGCAGGTCAGCAATACCACGGAACACGACTTGGGTTGGTGTTCCGCAGCCTACTGGAGGAGAGTTGGCAGACATTATACCACAAACAATATTCGGATGCAACAGTCGGTGGGCATTTCAACATATTTGGCAACGTTTGTGACAATTCTGTAGTATCCAAAGCAGCGTCCTTTCATGCATGTCAACGAAAAGGGCAGCACGGGGTCGAATTACGTCAGACGTGAAGAGAGGCATGCCACTTCAGTGCAGAACAGTGTCGATGCACATAATCGGAGGCAGATGTAACGCTGACACAATTTTTCATCCGTACGTCAGAGTCGATCTACAGCGGCTTACATCAAGGGACGAATACCGATGTCATGGACGGATTCTGCAACACATTAAAATAAAAGAGTTAGCCAAATATCAAATAAGAATTCAATTAAATTCCTTATTATCAATAACGTGTTGACACAACAGGTAACGCGTCAATTACATAAAAGCACACGAACAAAAGGGAAAACACATAACTAGCCACCAACACAAACACATGAAAAATAATGAAACACAATTCAAAATAACAATACGAATATAACAACTTTTGGAACCTACAATATGCATAATTAATTTAACAAATCGTTAAGCAAAGCACACCTTCCACTGAATACACCAATATCCCTACTGATGGCACTTGCTGTCGACTCGCATCTAGCGTAAGGCCAGTTGCAAAGTTTAAGGTTAACACTAAACGAAGTAAAATCTTTGAGATTTAGATTCGGCACGCGAAGGCCAACAGTTTTCAAAAGGATAGGGAGAAATTATGAACCACTGCAGACATTAAGAAAAGAACGTGTAGGTGACGCTTCCGAACACTTAAGGCATGACATTTCAAGTGATTTTGGACACTGACGTAGTTGTATTGTAAGTGACTGAAGAAAAGACGATTGCAAAGAACTAACAACTTAAAACTGGATGCGGTCAAGTTTACGGGCGTCATTCGGAGTAACGGAATTCCACGCAAGAGATGCATATGCTAACTTAGGTCTAAATGATGTGTAACAGAGCATCATAAGGCTCTGCAGACAGCGTAGAATACGTCTGCTTATCTAAATGTGTTATTCAACTCAGGTTACTCCAAATAAATGTTTCGTGGTATGCCGTATATGAATACCGATCACGGATAAGTGGTATGGCTCTGAACCTGTATTTGAGAGATTGTCTGTTTGGTTCCAGTGTCAATGGGATCGACTATTCAGAATAAAGCCATTGTGGTCTTCCTCAGTTCCTTCATGCAAATACCGGGGCAGTATATCGATTATGCTGCAATCGTTTCCTTCCCAAATCCTTTCCAAATCATCACTCACCGGCCATCCTACAATCGATGTTATACAGTCTAAGACACTGACAACATGGCAAAATAAACAAGAAATACCTTCTGAAGCGGTTGAAAAGTTGTTATAAAATTTAGTCATTCGCAATAGACAAAAACAAGAACCCTGTGTCTAGTACCAGATTACGAGGACATCAGAGATGTGGGTAAGGAAACACACAAAAGAGACTGAACTTAAAAACTTCAGTGAGTTATCCTGGAAATCATTATTACAGGGGACATAAAACTATAAACAAAGAATAACAAAACCTTGGTGTCACCCAAAACCGGCTGCCTCTGATCCTGTACTGCTAGTGGAGGGTGGTTTGTCAATATAAATTACACGCTCTGTAAACAAGTGTTTGCTCACTGCATGTGACGCGTTCTTGTTCCTACCACGCATTGGTATCTCCTACATAACTGCCAAGTGCAAAACAGAAGAAACTGGACAAACGTCTGCACAGGGCAAGTCAGCTAAAACTGCTCTATAGACAATAAACAAAGAGTGAATATAACAGAGTTTGCTCAAAATAAAAGTAACATAAATAGGCCTACGTATTAAGTCAAGAACGTTGTTGTTCATATGACACATTATATTACGACACGCCACAAAAAAAGGCCTTACAACACCACAAACACAGTTACCAACAGTTACATATTTTTAAACAAATGTGTTAATACAAAAATTAAATACACACCCGTCCAAACACAACAAAATTATATTTTTAATGTGTTCCATGTCCGTGCACTATATTATACAAAAACACTAATCACCAACAAATGCACAAAGAGAGTTTTATCATCAATCGTAACACACTCGCACATGTTTCGACCCTGCTGGGTCATCTTCAGGGAGGACAGCACATTCTCACTCAACTACAAAGTGCAACCTTAGTGTAACGATAACAAAAAAGTTCTCCCTGAAGATGACCCAGCAGGGTCGAAACATGTGCGAGTGTGTTACGATTGACGATATAACTCTCTTTGTGCATTTGTTGGTGATTAGTGTTTTTGTATAATTCTACTTATTATAAAAGAACTACATATTTCAGCCTATCTCAGGTCATCCTCAAGTTCACAATTGGTCTTTAAAACATACTTGGGAAGAAATATACATTATGTAAGTCAATAAAACACAATTAAAATTATTAAAAACTGTTATGATCATAAACAGGAACAATATGTGTGGATAGAGATTCTACTACAACCAACGTTCCCTCTAATTTCTTCTACAGCTGCGCGGACCTGCTACTTCCCTGAGCAGAAAAATTTTACACGACCTGACGATTGCGAGGCACTTTAAAAGTATTTTTTTTGTAATATAAAGAATAATAATATTTACAATGAAAATTGAAAAATTACAGCTGCGCGGTAACAATTCAATGTGCGCGGGAGCATTTCAGTTACTGCGCGGCCGCGCACCAGTGCAGCTTAGAGGGAACATTGACCACAACTGTTACAAATACTGTTTACACATTTTACTTCCTTTGTTATTCCAAACACACTATTGTTCCCGTTTATGACCGTAATAATTTTTTAATAATTTTAATAAGAGTAAGCATCAGGGTAAGAAATATTTTAAGGTTGTTCATTCCGTGCATTGTTCTGATGAATGCAGTCAGTTTATTAAACCAACTAAAGGCACAACACAATTCGCATATGAATATTACACATATCGCTCCGACATGTTTCGATATCTACACGCCATCTTCAGAGAACACGTGATGACAAGTTTAAAACCAACTGTCACTAAACAGACCACTTTTGTATAGGGTTCCACCTTTCGGTAGACTGCGTTGGTAATATCAGTATCGTATAAAATATACAACTTATAGTATTTTAAAATACATGTATTTACAACACTAAAACATGGTTCGAATGTTTCTTACAAGGTGAATATGTTGTTAACAGATTACAATTGTGTCGTAGTTAGTGGAAACCCCTAGTTTTGTGGCACTAGATGTTGATTTCGGTCCGAAGTGGATCCGCTCTGGAATAGTGAGTAGTACTGTGCATTTAGTTTGTTCAATAAATTGACTGCATTCATCAGGGTAAGAACTACAAACTCTAGAAAAGGCCTTTCCAAGTTGCGCTACCTGACACTGCTAGCTACCCAAATCCTATTATCACTGTATCAAATACATCGAAGAGCGACACAGCTTACCGCAGTTTCTAAAACGTCTACTGCCTTCGCTTCAGTCAGTCCATGTTCTGGTGCTGCGAGTTCGAATATCATTTGAAGCACGAATGATATGGGGCACTGTGCTGTATGGAACTCGGAAAGGATTGGCAGTGGGTCCTGAAAAACCCGTCCAGTAGGAGCCGAGTTGTTCTATACGGACGGACGGACGGACAGGCAGGCAGACAGACAGACAGACATGCCAAAGCTAATAGTCGCTTTTTGCAATTTGCGAACGCACCTACAAACCCTTCCGTATTTCCAGACGTTCATCCATTTCTTAGTCTGTTGTCCGGCTGGTGGACAACCAAACATTTGCTACACATGATGTGGCGACAAAGTGGTAAACAGAAAACATATGTGATGTTACATTAAGGGTCAGCAAATTAAAAAAAAAAAATCTACGACTCACCTCCAAATTCTAGGCGCCAGAAAGGTGATATAAAGTTTCATACTGAGGACCAGCAATAGTGGGATGATCTGTGCACCTCACTGTTATCTGGCGCTTTCCGCTCGGTGCGTGTTAACTGATACACACTTATGTACGTAAGGTAGAAAACTGTAATGACTATGCTGAAAACATTAGGCGTCACCGTGCAAAATTTACAAGTGGTGGCCCAGGATGTGTGCATCTCTGTATTACATCACTGTACTTTTACAGCATTAATGTAATGAAGAGAAAAAATAATCCTGGGTCACTTTTTTGCTGTGCACCAAATTCATATCTCAGTTAACCGGTCAAGATGCAAAGATGGAGACAATTTCATCCGTTCTATACAGTTTATTTTAACCATATAACCCAGAGGGGATTCTAAGTGCATGTGCAGCCCTTTTCAACACAAAAAACTCTGCGTTTTGTACGCGTTTGTGTTTGTGTCTTGTATTAGCTAAGTCCCAGTACAGACACAGAATATTTCCCCCAACAGCCGGAGTGTTTAGACCAACGTTTATCAACCTATGGGTCGCAAAACAATTTCACGAATCTACACACTACTAATTCACACTACTGTGATAAGTGTATTAAAATCAGTATTTTTTGTAAATGTAAGCACTTGTAGTAACACTCCAGAAACGTCGGCTTGTCCGCCATGTAATACAAATGACACAGATCATTGACTATAAGGGTTACCAGCTTCTCGACGAAAAATTATCATATGAGCCAAATAAAATTACAGTTTTTCGCCGAAGTTATGGTAGGCTGGCAACATTTGCTTAATTTGAGCAATACCTCGCAAAAAACGGAAAAATTCAAATTTAGAAGATCATGAATACTCGATACAAAATCCACACGAAAAGTCACAGGAATAAACTGTCTCACGAAGAAGCATGTAAAAGCGTATACGTTTATCTTCAATTCACGAAATAATTAATATGTCACATTCATTACACCGAATCACGTCTTTTATTTTACGCCTATCTTTATTTCTGACTCCTGGAATCGTCAGACAAGGCGAATGGCCCAAACAGGGTCGCGGCTTAAAAAGGCTGGGAACCACCGGTTCAGACCATGAAGATGGAAGCAATCGGCTCCTCCGAAAAGCCGGTAATCACTTACCAATAAAAACAATGTCACACTGCAGAAAATTGGATCTTCGAGATGCAGTACCTTTATTATGAGCTAGACACTGAACTGTTACATATGCTGCAGGTAAGCTTCACGCTTCAGAGCATTAACAAAATCCCAGAAAGGAGCGGGCGCTTTCGCTAGTGTAAGTAGCCACAACTATAGCTCGGTAGCAGGCTGCACAAAACGTGAAGTCTGCGGTTTTGGGAGGGATCGTGAGGAAATGCAGAAAATAAGGGAATCTGCATTATATTGACTTATGCCAAATCAACCGTGAACTGTAAAAATTTCAAATAAGACAGCCTAAGGTATCACAAGATTCCGCTGAATAAACCGTAGACTGATGTAGAGTGGTATGATTCAAAAGGCGGGGAGGGGGAAAAAAACCTGAAGTCGGTACGAAGTACTGAGCAAGTAAATTGAAGTGCTCTAGAGTCTTAATACTAGCAAAGCCTGAAATGATTTTGCTACATGCCGGTAGGTCGCGGGTTTGATTCCCGACGGATTTATTAGGATTTTTTTTATTGACTTAGTCCTTCCGGCCGCACTATGAGGCTGGGGTCGACTCAGCATCTAACACAAATGAGTACCAGGGGTATCTCCTGGGTGAGGGGGAGGGGGGTTAAAGGCGGCCGGTAGCGCTCACAACCTTGCCACCTTCAGGTGCCCATTGTCTAGAAATTCTGGTAGCCTCAACCTCCAGCAGCCCTAACGGCCTGTCCAGCCCTATACAGGGATAGCTTTACCTTTTTACTTTTTTGCCTTTTACCGGAAATGACTGCAACGACACTATCACAGTGGAGCTGAACTGATAGCTTCAGCCTGTATTTCCAAATGCTGTTGGAACTTCCATTACAATTGGCGAGGTAATGGGACAATAAAAGAAACAGCCGATCCAATAGAATGTCACAGCTGCTCCTAGTATGCAACGGTAGACTGTTAAGTTATATAAACAATTAAGCTGCAAACCAGGAACTTGGGTGTCGTATGAACCTTAAGCTCCCAAAGACCTATAACTCACCTTGACCAACACCCAAGCTACGAGCCAGTTATTTCTTATTTAATAACGCGTGCCATTACGTACGAAGTGCCTCTAACACGCAATGAGTCCTAGAAATGGACTTGCCAATTAAAAAGCGCCCCTTGGGTATAAGTCTTTCCTACCATGAACAAATGTAATTCCAATGGCTTGACTAACGAAACTAGTTTCAGTATAGAAAACGACTTCCTTAGACAAACGACACTCTGTATGGCCGCGTTCCTCATTAAGAAGTTACTTTAGACGTCGAATGTTCACACATGGCATAGGATATCTCATTCGTCAGCTTTGAAATGAGTTAACGCATGGAATATGTACACACCTAGTACCTATACAACAGTAAATGTTTGTTAAATGACTGTTTGGGAAAGCAACTCTAACCCAGAAGACACGTGGCTATAAACACCCAACAGAAACGCCCGTCGTATAGGGACGATGAGTCAATGGATATAACTGCGGCTGCCTCCATCTTCACAGGTTGGAGGCTACAGCAGTTTCCTCTAAAACGTCGATGTCTACCAGGCCACACAGCGTCACAAACCACCAAACTGTATCTCCAAGATTCAAGCAGGTCAAAAGAACCAAATCTCGGTGGTATTTTGGAATGCACTATACGGGTTTCGATTTCCGACAAAGGCAACAACACTTTCTCAACTTCAAAAAGGCACAGACCGGTTCTGGGGCCCAACCAGCCACCTATTAAATGGGTACTGATGGGCTTTTGCCTGGGGGTGTAAAGCGGCCAGGTCGTGAAGATGATCACTCACTTCCACCTAGGGCCGAGGTTAAGGCTTTGTGGAGCTACACCCCCACCCGCACCCCCACCTATATGCCTTCATGGCATGCACAGGGACAGCTTTAACTATCAACTTCGTGCTCAAGACGCATGCTACAGTCGCCTCAGCTTTAAAATCCACCGTTCTTCCAGACAGTACCAGCAAGCAGCCCCTCAATTTTACATACCACGTATACAGTACTGTAATCGCAAAAAGTATACATTTTGTTTTGCAAAATTGCTGGTTACCGAGCTTCAGGAGACGTATTTACTATTTAGATTCGTATGCGCCCATCTGTAACTGGAGGAACAGGAACAGGCCAGTCGGTACAGACGCTGGGCTACGGGACGGACAACCTTGGATATATGTTTCGATTCCCGACAGGGTCAAGAGAATTTTCTCTTTGAAGTGTTCAGATCGGCTCTGGGGCCCTCCCTGCTTCCTAGTCAATGGACACCGGGGGCTCTTTCCCCGGAGATAAGGAGGTCAGAGCGTGAATCTGGCCACTTATCCGATCTCGCTGTACCTCCGCTTCCCCATATGCTTTCGGAGTGTTCAGAGGAACGACTTCAAATCTGCAACTGCACACGGCGAAGTCAAGTAGCCAATAATTCGGACCCGCTTTAGTGTGCTCCCCCTTGAGAGCTCCAGTCTGAGTTTAGAAAGCGGCGCCAAAACTGATTACTATGTCCACGTTTCTCGGGATGTCCACCTTACAAAGCACTTTAAAATAGGGCCCAGTACTGGCCATTTTGAAAACAAATTTTAACAAACTCCATGCGAGTAAGATCTACATTTCGCGACAGAAGCCCATTTCTCAGTACACTAGGAAGAAGAACTCATACAATTCATATTCGAGCTTCATGTAAATGGTTACATTGGTCCGAAAAAAAAAAAAAGAGACAAGAATTCGACCGACAACTTACAGCGTGTACATCCGTATTACCTAGCTATACACCGCATGCTCTTACCCGCCCTTACGTTTAATTCCAACGCTTTTTAATTGTGAAGTGTAACCTAAAAGATTTGTTAAGTATGTAATAGCACTGTTACTGCTGTTACCACTACTAGGGTTCTTCTTCTTCTTCTTCTTCTTCTTCTTCTACCATCATTACTACTGAAGTAATTATTTTCAACCGTGTTTGGACGACAAGTTTATTAAATCTCTTCCAAATCCCGACCAGGACATCGCTGGGCTACAGAGGCATAAATATGTTGCCGACAAATGTTGAGTTGCTGGCACTGATCCTAACCGCCAGACGGTACCACGCTACTCCGTCCCATGCTGATTCAGAACAAGCCCACGAGCTCACATAGTATTTACTTAGAATACAATTTTCCTTTTGCTCTTCAGTCACCGTTTAGATCCCCAAGAGGTGTTTTCCTTTTATATTTACCGACTACACAGTGCAGTCTACTACAGATTCTCCGAGTTCCGCTTGTTCCAACTTCCGCTTCGCCCGAGCCGATTACCTGTAGTCAAGGTCATTTCTGTGTTGGGATACAGAATGCAGCTGAAGTACGTATCTACGCTACATAAAACAGCAAGAAGGGGCAACCCCAACTGATGTTCTGCTGCTGAATATATGGCGTGGATTTGCACCGAAGAAGCAACCACAATCTCAACGCGAAACTAGCTTTGAAGACTTTCGCTTCTTAAATGAGAGGGAAAGTTTTGATTTCTTTACAGTGTAACCTCAGTGCACAGTCTATTATTCTGTTGTTTTCCTCTTGTATACATTGCTACTCTAATACAGTGTTACATGCATATTAGTACAATGTGCATACCATAGGGATACGTAATCATATGTTCTAAATTCCCGTAATCCGCGTAGTCCGAGCTTTTCGGTAGTTCGAGGCAATATTGGCCCCGTTCACCTCGAACTATCGTGATTCTACTGCATCCGAAGGATCTAGTCGCCTGGAATATGACGCCGTGTAGAGTGATACATACAGGTATCAACGTTGCAGACTAGTCACGGTAGTCCACGTCACCATCCTTGGCCAACCCGCAAGATGGTAGGTCAGCTAGCTCCTCCTAAACTTCGGTACTTATAAACATGTCTACAAGGCGTCATACGCCATACGACTGTAATCGTCATCAGCACCGCTGTGAGAACCTCAACTCTCACACGGCATGTATTTCTCAAGAAAAGGCTACAGTCCGAATTCGGGCTGTCATGCCGTGTTAGTATAAGCAGCAGTAGTAGCGATAATGGTGGTGGTGGGGGTCGTGGTGGTAGATGTATTTCTCAAATCTTCTGTGCATCTTACATGCTCTGATTCAGGCACACACAAATTCTCCAAAAATCTGGGTCAAAATTCTAGGCGCCAAAAGGACCACGTAACACGAGTTCCATACTGAGGACCCACACATATTAGGCGCCACCGTACAAAATTCAGTAGCCACTGCGACCTGACGTCCGCTATTTGCGCAACCCTGCTCCTGATCACACCCAAAATGATAAACAAACATGCCAGTCAGCCATCGTCTTCCAGCAGTCTGTTAATCTAATTACTTGACTTGTCAAACATGGGTCTCTAACCTTTTTATGGCAAAGGGCCACACCGGTTATTGTGGACTGGTTTGCGGGTCGCAAGTGGAGAAATAACAAGTCGTGTACCTGATTGCCTAAATTATTGTAAAATTTTTATAGTATATACATAATTTACAAATGTGGCCGCGGGCCGCATAATACAAGGTGGGGGGGGGGGGGGGGGGGCCGCCGGTTGGAGGCTCATGTGTCAAACCATATTCTGAACAACGAATTAATCCAAAGCAGTTCACGATGCAATTATTAGCTTGTGATACGTTCCATATAGCGCGTTCTATAACAAGTTGGCGAAGTGGGGTCCAGAGCGGTCACTGGCCCTAACAATCAGCGTCTTTAACTGTAATGTTCCATTTCGGTAATGTGTACTGTGGCAAGGCAGTTGGATGACTCTCCCCGTCATCACCTAACCTGACGAGCAGCGGTGACGATGTGACGTACAAAAGAGCAACTGCAAAGCTGAGCTCAGAGTCAGCTCTTCCTCATCGCACAAGTGTATGTTTAGCTCTCAAATCACACACAAGCTATATTACATACCTTAACATGGTGACTAATTTCGGCTCCGGAAATGAGCCATCATCAGGCCCTAACAAGAAGCATAAAACGCACGGCTCTTCCTCATCTTCCTACTTCGCGTAAATTAGTTATGACAGATCCTGGACTGAGACTACATAACGAGGAACTCAATGACCTCTACTCATCACCAAATATTATTCGGGTAATCAAATCGACAAGAATGAGATGGGCGGGGCATGTAGCACGTATGGGGAAAAAGAGAGGTGCATACAGGATTTTGGTGGGGAGACCTGAGGGAAGGCGACCACTTGATAGACCCAGGCGTAGATGGGAGGATAATATTAAAATGGATCTTCAAGAAGTGGGATGGGGGCATGGACTGGATTGAGCTGGCTCAGGATAGGGACAGGTGGCGGGCTCTTGTGAATGCGGTAATGAACCTCCGGGTTCCATAAAACGCGGGAAATTTCTTGACTAGCTGAGAAACTCTTAGCTTCTCAAGAAGGCCTCTGCTCCATGCAGTTAGTCAGAGCCTGGACTGAGACTGCGAAGGATGAGAAACGGATGTGTAAAGAAAAAGCCAGTAAGTACACTGAATATCAGGGTATACTAATTTTTCATTTCTTGTACCTGTACGTCACAATTATGTTATCTTAGTTTAGGTATATTGTATTTGTATGACTAGATTGTAATTGTGTAGGTATATTGTATTTGGGTAGGTATATTGTATTTTATGGGTAATCGTATTTGTGTAAGTATTTTGTAATGTGTGGGTATATGGTATTTGTGTAGGTATATTGTACTTGTATAGGTATATTGTATTAGTGTAGGCACATTGTATTGTGTGGGTGAATTGCTAATACGTGTACTGTAATTTGTGCTGTTCCGTTTATGTATGTGTTATTGTATTGTGGTGTCTGTACTGGTGTAAGACTGCTGCCACCGGCTGAAAACCCAATTGCAGTAAATAATAATAATAATAATAATAATAATAATTACTATAGTACTCCGATTTTTTAATAGCGTGTCCGGCTAAAAATTTTGCCCCATACCCCACCTCCACGCCACCTTAATGTTATTAAGTTTACCCGTTTTTGGCTCTTAAGAAATCGAATCTCTACATGTGAAGCGCAGTACAGAGCTTGACATCTGAAGACCTTCAAATTACGCCGTCTCGCCCTGCATGCAGAACATGTTACTTGGTGTTCATGGGCGACCAGAACTGTTTCATGTTCTTGGAACCAATAATGTTGCAAACACCATACATTGATCACGCAACTGTAAAGAATCATCGCCTTAATTACATAATAAGAAAAATGTATTTATGTTCTGGTTTGATAAAAAGCCATAATACGAGTACATTAGCAACAACTGACAGGCAACTTGTCTGACAACTCCTAATGGACGGATGGACATTTCTTTACTGTAGCAGCACTGTTTAATTTGCGGACTTTTAAAACAACATGCCTGAAAACATCAGAATTTATGTCGCTAAGCCAAATTAATTAACCCCTGCATAAGCGGAAAAGTCTACGCCTATCAAAGTTTCGACAAAGTCACACCAAGTACATTTCCCATACAACACGTCCTTTTAGAAATTAATAGATTAGTCCTACTCATTCACACGCAGTGGCAAGCGTGTCTTCGTTAACATGTTTAACAGTCACTCATACAGCATCAAGTTTACACGCCACCTTCTATCCCATAAACAAAGTACCGTTTATTGTACGGTTCACAGTGCCTCATACCTTTGACACAGCAGAAAAATGTATTCTTTGTCGTGCTCGACAAACAAAAATTCCAGACTCAGTTACGTATCGTTTTGTACTGAAATGTAACCTTTTTTAATGTGTTCCATGTCCGTGCACTATATTATAAAAAACACTAATCACCAACAAATGCACAAAGAGAGTTTTATCATCAATTGTACCACACTCCTACATGTTTCGACCCTGCTGGGTCATCTTCAGGGAGAACTTTTTTGTTATCATTACACTAAGGCTGCACTTTATAGTTGAGTGAGAATGTGCTGTTGACTGTGTACTGCGTTCTTTTTCGGAGGCGTGAACTCTCTGCGGTCCCGGCCTGCAGGCCGGGACCGCAGAGAGTTCACAAAAAAGTCCTCCCTGAAGATGACCCAGAAGGGTCGAAACATGTAGAAGTGTGTTACGGTTGATGATAAAACTCTCTTTGTGCATTTGTTGGTGATTAGTGTTTTTGTTTTTGAAATGTAACCATTTACGTAAGGACTTCTGACACGTAAATCGTGGTGAATTTGATTTCCAACGCCTTTCTGGGCCGGCAACACACTACGAGGCAGTCGTTCTGCGCCAATATTACACAAAAGCTGTCGGTACAACCCACATTGTGCCATGGGTCTCTTAACATAAAATACATGCATGCAGTGAATGTATAGTTTTTACATCTCTGGTGTGCAATATTTCACATGAGAAACTCTTCCTGTTAACAATAACACTGTTATATCACGACCGGTCGAGAGTTGAACACTGTAGCCTACTCAGAGACCACCGTGATGTCTTTATATTACCTGTTGTCAAAACTTTGCTGATCAAATGGAAACTCAGACCCCTGGCCAACAGCAGGCGAGGGTCGATCTACGAAATGAAGTAGAAAGGGTATTTACGTAAGCTGCAAGGCCACGCCCCCTTTTTATAAACCACAGCAATTGTTTGAGTCAATCAAAGGGGCTTTCTTTTGTCGCCCGGAGCGAATTTCCGCAAGGAGCCGTTTGTCGGAGCGTCTGTCAGGCACAGCTACACCGACAAGAACCAATTAAGATACGTAAACTAAAACACTAATTTAAATTAACAGGTTTCGCTGAGCTTATTAAAACTGAAATGTGCTTAAAATACGTAACATGTATTCGGAAGGCAAGTAACTTAAAAAAGAAAGGCAGAGCAGAGTAAAGGGCATAGGAAACCAAATATTCCCCTAGGCCTACGCTGGTGCGTAAAAAAAATCTTCATCGCAGGAAACAAGGCTGTCCTTTCCACAAATAACATTGGAATCAGTTTAATAGGCCTTCAGTGTTTAAAGGCTAGTTAAATGCATTTAAATAAAGTAGTCCTAACTGGCTAAAGAGTCGCACTGAAATCAATAATAGTGCTTTTAAAGCAAACCTTTTTTGGTAACGAGACACAGCGACACCGAAGCAAATTCGACTTCTCATTGCAAGTTGCAACCGCTCCTCGCCCGCACAAAAGATGGCGTTTCTTGCACAGCTTCCATTCAACCTATTACGGAAGATTCTTCTTTTTTTTGTGGTGTCTAATTTGCAAGACGTGACGTTTGTCACAACCCACTAGGCGAAACTGTCCATTGTGTTACATTCAAGAGACCCTAATAATGTGAATGGACCAATGACCAAATTAAAAGAAATAATTTTTAAAGTGCTACCGAGGAGTTAATTTCCGAAATTTTGCTGAGTCATACGGAACAGCATAAGGTATTTAAAATAACATTTCTTGTTGCCTAGTGCAATATCTTACCTCATCATTGTCGATAAAGCTTACTAGGTCCACCGGTAGGCAATTTATATTGCTACTGCTTTGCTTTTGGTGCCGATCCCAGTGGTCGGCGCGGTTTAAGGCGTGGGACTGCGGCCGTTCGCTTCCTGGGATTGTGGGTTCGAATACCGCTGTTGAATGGACGTCTGTCTCTTGCGAGTGTTCTGCGTTGTCAGGTCGAGGTCTCTGCGTCGGGCTGATCACCCGTCCGGAAGAGTCCTACTGAATTTGTGGTGTGTCTGAGTGTGATCGTGAAGCCTCGACAAGGTGGAGGCGCTGGCCCACCACGGGCTGTCGCGCCACAGAAAAAAAATTGTGTTGCTTGGGAATCGTTTAATGCATGCAGTGACTAATTGTGAGGCGCTACAGAGGCACGTAATAAACCACACGTAAACGGTAATATATGTCCACACGAAGCGAATATTAACCTTTTAAAGCCTAGCGGTAACTTTACATACGACCAGGTTTAACATTAAAAAATTCTACGTGGTGCCCACATTGCGTTTATGTGTTTTGTACGGATCTCAGAACAAACAGCAACTTTTGCCTTATAAAACATTAAGAGATTGGTTTTTATAACCGAAGTGGAGAGTGTTTACTGCGCGGTACGCACTGAGTCCTTATATAAAACAGACACGCTTCGTCTTTAAAGGGTTAAACATGCAATTTTCGTATTCTGGCGTAGGGTCTACCTAAAGCGTAAGGCCAGTATGACAGATAAATATCCGATAATGCTGATCCAAGCTCGCCTTCACTCGAGCCATATATGTGTCCGTTTAGAACTGCCAGGAACGCAGAGTTGTGTCAACAATGACATGCATATCTTCTCCGACGCTTACTGCAGTGTTCCCAGACGTAGGGTTATGAAGGCAGCATTACCTACTTTCTTAAACACGTGTGTCATCTCACGTCAAAGGAGAAGTGGCATGATTGTGAACAAGATGCTCTAGGGACCGACACCCGACGTTTGATTTCGTTCGAATTTTTCCCTTTTGTTCGAATTGGCTAGCAATAGTGGCATAACTAGGCTTTCTGGCGCCCGAGGCGAATAATCACAATGGCTGCCCCTAATAGAAATTAAGGACTTTAAAAAAATCACAATTACATGCTGAATTGCCTTTCCTTTGATTCGATACTTTAAAAAGTATTAAGCGCATAAAATCAAATTCTTTCATTTAAAATATTCACTTTGCCGCCGGCGGCGGCCGCACCACTAGCCCCCCCCCCCCTCCCCCTAGCTACGCCCATGGCTAGCAGGAAACATAAATTACTCATTACCCAACGTAACGGTCCATTCATATTGGCCGATGGCATACACATTCCATTCAGACGACAGCTGACATACACAACAACACTTTGCTCCGCTGTCAGAACAGTAATTATCAACATACAAAGTTTGCACGCCACACTGCAGTGGTTGGTGGTTTCCTGTCGTCGAACACACTACTTACTATACGCAGGGGGTTCATCACTAACTGTTTTAACAGCAGCATTTTACTGGCTAGGTCATACGTACCCACATGTGTCTGACCACCATACGTCATATCTTTGGGAACAGGTTACGCACCTATACATGTTAGCAATAACGCGTGGTGACATGCGGCTGACATGCGCATGCGCGACTTTCAACCGACATGGCAGTTATGACTCAATACGTATTCGGCGTTGTGTCTCACAGCATGCAGTTCAGCTTATGTGCCTTAAGTATGTCTTATATGTTTTAAAATGACGAATATTATAATATGGCGACTGTTACGTGTTTTGCAAGGGTCATACGTATGCTGCTACTGCTGCACAGTACCACCTTAAACAGCTGATAGTTGTTAAGCTGGTCGAAAAACCCTCCGTCTTTATGATGTTGTAGGGTTCACTGTCGCAATAACGGACCCCTATTCTGAGCCAGATGAACCCAGTTCACACCCTCCCAACCTCGCTTCTGTAAAACCCTTCTTGATATTATCCCCTGCGCCCAGACATTGCCTTTGGGATTTCAGGCTAAAATCTTGTAATTAAAGGAGTAAAAACCGTTAACAAAACTTTGTAGTATTTATTGCAACATGTTTCGACCCTAAAGGGACATCATTAGGCTAAATACTTATTAAAACGCATAAAAGGGTATATAAAACTGCTTTTACCGAACTGAACATTTTATGTGTTTTAACAAGCATCTAGCCTGCTGATGATCCTTTCGAGTCGAAACATGTCTCAATAAATACTACAAATAAGGTGTTAACCGTTTATACTCCTTTAATTATAGGAAAACACAATGGGATGTGTAACTTTAAAATTATGAACCTTAAGGCCTATCAATCTCTGATTTTCCCATGCGTGTTACATATCCGGGCAATCTCCATGTTTCTCAGGACTTTAAAACACAAGACGCCAAAAATTTATGCTCTTGAAGGTTCACTATGCTTCACAAAACCAGCGTTAACAACAGCCTCGTACCTAACACGTACTCCGCTTTGTAACCTGGGCAACAGAGTGGAATAAACCCAATCTCAAATACGTTTCACATACGGTAAATGGCAACAGAAACAGCAGGGTCAAGTTTTACACGAAGGCATATGAAGCTGCTAGTAATTCTGCTTCTCTAAGGAACGTTCTTGTGTTCTATTTCCTTATTAATTATCTGTCTTAACTAATCATACTTCACGCACTTAATCTTCACAAACAGCCTTCATACTTGGATGAAACGTCATAAAATATTCATATTAGAAGCCCAACAGTGCAATTTGCCAACGAGGTACGCCGTCGTGACGCAGTGTACTTCGCCTTCGGCATGAAATGTGATCACCAACGCCACGTAGTTTCGTAGTCCTCACCTCTTCTACCTACTCACAGTAGATGTCGAGGTTGTTTATTTTCACTTGATCACACTCAGACACATACCACGGTCGGTAGGACTCCTCTGGACGAGGAATCGGCCCGTTGCAGAGACCTCTACCTGACAACACAAACACTCACAAGAGACAAACATCCATGCCCCCGGTGAGATTCGAACCCACGATCCCAGCAAGCGCTCGGCCGCAGACCTACGCCTTAGACCGCGCGGCCACTGGGATCGGCACGAACTCCACGGACTGATGTAAATTAAAAATTACGATCCTGGAATCAACACGTAACAGTTCCAACGGGAGCAATTCTGGCTCGTATGAGGGAGGAATGCTATTCGAATCTCGTTCGGTATACAAACTATACTGAGGCGTTCCTGTTTTTCCTCAGCCCACCCAGGCACATGCTAAGACAGCACCACAAATAGACCACGACCGCTTCATTCCACACCCTGTCACTCCATTATTCACTGATAAACCCACCATTCGATGCTACGTTGTTGAGCTGTTGCCAACGTCGTGGAATAAGTCATTAATACACAAATTCCTTTGTGTGAGAATACAACAGGGAAGATGCATTTCTTATCGCAATCACGCTCGAGAGTCAAGAATACACGCGCATGGTGCGAGGTACGACAAACGCGCGCCGCGTTACGCTTTCGTGATCTGCTGTAGCAGGTATGCCATCCACGGGGCGGAAGAACTGTCGCTCTATAGGCCAATGTCAAGACGCAATCACACGATGAGCGAGGCAACTACGTCAGGAAACGCACATCCAAAGAAGAAAGTTTAGGTATGTAGGTTGTAGAAATCTTTATATTTTATGTGGTATTTATCTCAGATCCATAAACGCTATTCATAACAGTGATAACACCATGTGTTTGGACTCCTTGTTTGGGTCAATACGTCATATCCAAACATTAACCCTTTAAAGAAGAAGCGTATCTGTTTTATGTAAGAACTTAGTGCGTACCGCGCTGTAAACACTCCACTTCGGTTACAGAAACCAGTCTCTTAATGCTTTATAAGGCAAAAGTTGCTGTTTGTTCTGAGATCCGTACAAAACACATAAACGCAATGTGGGCACCACGTAGAATTTTTTAATGTTGAACGTGGTGGTATGTAAAGTTACCGCTAGGCTTTAAAAGGTTAAATAATAAACAGACGTGAAGAATAAATGCATTACGTACGCTACATACACCTCGCTTTTGTACTTATAACTGTTACAAGTATTCACAGTAAGTTACCTAATGGATCCGCAGATGGTGCCCAATTCCATCCGAGATTACAAACTTTCCGCAGCTCACAAGAAATATAGACTGATGTTATTACAACATGTTTCACTTAAAACTGTAAATTGCATATACGGGCTACTTTCCTCCGGGACATGGTGCCGCGTTACTGGGTAATCGGCTCCCGACATTTCGAAGGAATAGTACTTTCGAAACGTCGGGAACCGTTTACCCAACGACGCGGCGTCATATCCAATGAGAAAGAAGTCGTCAACCACATCGCTGTGACAACCACAATACCTGCATACACAAAGAAATAAAAATCACAGCTAAAACAATTCAAATTAACAGGCACTCTCCATTGCATTTCTGAAATGCACAACAAAGATACGCTACATGCGAAATGCATTCTTATAATTTTATTATCAACACCAATTCTATTTGTTTCTTCTGTTCTCAGGTGCTTGCATTTTAAACATTTCCAAATCAGGTACTACCTTCAGCTATGACTTTCTTCCAGGTTACGGTATCATGACAGCGCATATGTTCACTTCTATATGTATTTCCTTGTAGACTAATTTATTTGCTAGCCATAAACGCAGCATGCTCTATAATTCTTTTTAATGCCACATTGCTAACAATGTTTACGGAAGCTATTATTCCACACCCGTTGCGGTAAGAGAGAGAGAGAGAGAGAGAGAGAGAGAGAGAGAGAGACAGACAGAGAGAGCTTAAATGATATAATTTTAAAACGTTTCATTATTCCACTTTCGTAAGCGAAGTAATCCTCTACTTTTAGCTGTTGTGTGCCAGTTTTAAGTACAAAAATTATATTATTTCTTGGGATGCCTCACTTCAGTTCCATAATTTACCAGCCAGGAGTTATGTGGCCATAATGATGTGAAATGAGCCATGTGGAGCCCTCTAGAGGCACAACCAACCACGCACACACAGTATTGTGGACAGCACGAGTTCCGCCACTTTCACCCAGCAACAGTTCTCTCGCACATGCATTATTACGGGACGATAAGGTGGGCGAGTGACTACTTGCATTACCAGCAATACATGTCAATGTGATCCTCTCAACATTTGTACTGTGTTCCCGAAACAGAGGACACCACTTTAGGAGCGCGTTCCATGCACAAAGACAACGAAAAAAGAAAAACGGTTGTCTAAACATGGACCCTTTGACAATCTGTCTTTGGGGTATGGCCAATTTTAGCGTGGAAGAAGGACAAAAATGAAAATGGAAGGTGGTGGTGGTGGTGGTGGTGGTGGTGGTGGTGGTGGTGGTGGTGGTGGTAGTAGTAGTAGTAGTAGGAGTAGTAATAACAGCAGTAGTAGTAGAAACAAGAAGTTAAGAAATGCCCGCGTAGAATAAGGGAGCGGACGCCCCGCAAGCGCGTTGGTTGGAGGTTAGCGGAGTGGCAAGTGCATGGTAGGCAGGGCTATGGAGTCGGAGTCGGAGTCGTGGAGTCGGAAGGAATTTTATGTGGAGTCGGAGTCGGTAAAAATGTACCGACTCAAACTCCGACCTCAGTCTACAATCTTAACTAGATACTCCAACTCCAGAGCCCTGATAACAGTACAGTAACCATTAGACTTATACTTAAGTATAGGTTATAAGTCTAAAAAGTAGCCTGATGATTCACGTGGTGGTGATGAAATGTCGTATAGGTTTACCATTATTAACACATATTGAGCTTTCATGAAGGAGTCGGGGTTCTAAAAATCGAGGAGTCGGAGCTTTTGTGTACCGACTCCACAGACCTGATGGCAGGAATGTAATTTTAACCAACAATAAGAAACTTATCCAGGCAGCCGCATTGACCCCCCCCCCCCGACTCTAAGCCAGGCCTGCTCAACCCGCAGCTGGGGAGGGGGGGGGGGCAACATGTTGCCAGCACAATGATGTTTGAAATGAGAAATCGTTTTGTAACTCTCCCCCTCGCAAAGCCGAACTAGAAAGTCGAAGCAGTTGTACTTCATGTTTCTTCTTTCTGCGCATTAAATTTCATGTTGCCCGCATGCATACAAAATTTTGCCGAAATTGTCTGCACCACATAAAAGACACAGCAGGCCTGTTCTAAGCTATCCCCTAGCTTAGAGGAAGGGCGGTTAGTGCGGCCGCCTGGTAAGCTTCTTGTTGTTGGGGAAAATCGCATTCCTGCCATGCACCTGCTAGCCCGCTAACCACCAAGCAACCCGCTTGCAATGCGTCCGTACCCTAACATTTCCTGACCGTTCGCTCTGTCATTGTCCATAGACTTTAAAGGTCCTAATTAATTTCGAGGAAAAACACTACAGATGCAAGTACCTTAAATGTCCCTTTCTTCTTTTCACACAACACACGCCACATTTTCTCCGTTCTTCAGCAACAGATATCTCGCAAACGGCAACATTTATGGGAAGCGTGCCTACTCTCGCACACACATCCAGTTTCTCTCGCCGATTCTTGCTGCTAAGGACTAAACACTGACTAACTAAACAACTAATTAACTATCTAACTCCAAGGAGCCGAGTCCTTCTTGAGAAGCCAACAGGTCCTCCGCTAGTCAAGAAATTCCCCGCATTTTATGGAACCCGAAGGTTCATTATTACATTTACAAAAGCCCGCTATCTGTCCCTATCCTGAACCAGCTGAACCCAGTCCATGCCCCCCTATCCCACTTCTCGAAGATCCATTTCGATATTATCCTCCCATCCACGCCTGGGTCTCTCAAGTGGTCTCCTTCCCTCAGGTCTCCCTACCAAAATCCTGTATACACCTCTCCTTTCCCCACACGTACTCTATGTTCCGCCCATCTCATTCATCTCGATTTTATGACCCGAATTATATTTGGTGATAAGTACAGATCATTAATTTTCTCGTTATTCAGTCTTCTCTACTCCACTGCCACCTCGTCTCTCTTAGGCCTGAAGAACCTCCTCAGCACCCTATTCACGAACACCCTCAGCCTTTAATGACTAAACGCTAACAACGACTAATGCAACATGTACCTTCAAATGCGCCGTCTTCAGGATCAGTCGAGTGAAGGGAAGAGTGACAGGTGGTTGTTCAGTGTTTTAAAACAGCTTTCCATCTTGAAACGCCTGGCAACATTCTACTTAATAAGCATTTTTAAACTAAAAGATAGGTTTTTCATTAACTTCTCCAGTTTCTAACACTGCAAAGCTGTGTACCGAACTATAGTTTCGTCCGTACGCTTGTCGGCGTTTAATAATCCTTGACAATATTCACAGTAAACACAAAGCAAATCTTACATCTGACTAAATTCGCCCGGCAAGTGCTGCCCAAGTTTCGCACTAAGCGATAAAAGGCAAATAAAAATCTTTTACATCTCTCTTCAACGAAGTCGAATTCATGGATGCAGACAGGCGCAAAGAGACACAACATGTGTAAGGGAGACAAAGTGCGGACAATCATGGTTTTTAGGAAGAAGACAATTAGGCTATATGTATTCAGGCTTTCACGGCGACTAAATTGTATAAAATCTTCGCGGGCTGATAGCCGTGTCAGTTGTTTAAAAACCTCCGACTTTTCGGAGACCCTTTCAGTCTCCATGGAGACTGGGAGACTGAGAGGGTCTAAGAAACGTCGGAGGTTTTTAAACAACTGACATGGCTATCAGCCCGCGAAGATTTTATACAGGTAATTAGGCTATTTCGAATACAAACTATACTGAAATAATACTCGACCTGGTAGGAAAAGCATCTTGGTCGAGGCCCCCGGATATGCGCAAGTTTTTTTATTTATATGGAAAAACACTTTTGGCCTTACTACGAAGAACGGTATCCGAACGACAGTTTCAACTAGCAATTAAGAACGGAATTTCGCAACCACTTTCTGGTAAAGAACAAAGGAAAGGAAGGCGGGACGGAAATAGTTTCGTAAATTTATGTGCCGACATTCTCAGCTGAATCTGCACAAGCCGCAGCCGACAGCAGCGGCGACAGCAAAAGGTTTTATACCAGAGAATGTTTCCAAGTCTTCGGTGACATTTATTTAATGTCAAGGTCGAACAAAATGCCTGCAAATGGACTCCACGCATAACTACATCGTTCATTCCCGATCGCTTCACGGCACGCTCGATCTACGCTACTGTGTTTTCTTTTACGAAACATAAAAACATTAGTATAGCCTATTAAGGCCTGTTCCTTAGAAGGCGCGACCTCTTACAGACCCGAACCTCGTAAATACCGAGCTAAAGCACTATTGCATTACACATTACGTTGCAACAGAATGCGCTAGTGTTCCCACCTTTACGGGCAAAATGGAAACTTGTTACGAAAGTCCCAGCTGTCCAGTTTAACTTGACGGCCACGTAAACTAGAGCTGTCAAAAAAAAAGTGTCAGTAATACGTAACACCGAATGGACAAAGCGAACCGTTTTTAAGCGGCGGCAATGTGCACAAAGTCACACCCATTTTGCTGTTCAACGAAACGCCATACTGTAACAGGAGGAAAGGTTACGGTGTACTGAGGATGTGCGACGAAAAAGCGCACAGCCGACGACGGCATTGAAATGCGGCGTGGTGCCTGGGCCGTCGTGTGTCGCGTGTGATGATCTCGTTGCCAAGTCACATCGCCTGTGACCTGACACACCACAGGTCACGTAGTATAAATCTGGGCGCTAATGACCGTTTCCATATTAGGTATTCAGTGCTAACTGCTGGCACAACACTTCACGTATGCATTGCTGCGTGTTGGAACCTGTTACAGGCAAATGAAATAAGTAGATGTAAGATTAAAGACATTTCGTTTATAAATTTATGCATTTATTGCTACAGCTCATTTAACGAAGTCGTCGCTAGTTCAAGCCACGAGGTTTATCGGAAGGTAGTGCTAAAAAAAAGCTGCACTGAACTCAGTAAGTAGATTGCTATTACGTTCTTCGCAAAAATTAAAATCACACTACTTCTTACAATGCTGTGCGTAATGGTAGAAAGGTTAGTGAGTAAGGAATTTAACATTATATAGAGGCAACAAGCAAAGGTAAAGGTGAAGTTGTCCCTGCATACACTATGAACGCGTAAAGGGGGAGTGGAGATAGACATCCACTCATTCTCAACCTCGGCGCCAAAAGATGGCGAATAAAATCGCAAAAATACTTCGGTTTGGGTAGTAAGTCTTCTGTACGAGATTTGAACACGGGACTGAACGTCAATGAGGTGTGCTATCCACTTTAATAGAACTAGACAAGCCAAATAAACACAAAGTAAAAAAGCACAAGGCAAAGTTCACCCTACAACCTGTCACGAAGGTACAGGGGAAGTACAGACAGAGCTCTACTCGTTCTTTACTAAAAAGTATAAAATACTTTAAATATTAAAGCACTAAATGCAATAATAGGAAATCCACAGTTCTGATGGTTCGATTACGGACACGCATGTCGAACGAAAAATGAAATATAACTTTAGAAGGAATCAAGGAATAACAGGAAAGATGGTGAACAATTTTTGTTTCTCTCAGCAAAAATGATGCAGCATTTTGCAAATACCTTGTCTTCTTATAACTAACTAACTAACTAACTAACTAACTAACTAACTAACTAACTAACTAACTAACTAACTAACTAACTAACTCCATGGAGCAGAGGCCTTCTTGAGAAGCTAACAATTTCTCAGCTAGTCAAGAAATTCCCCGCGTTTTATGGATCCCGCATTCACAAGAGCACGCCAACTGACCCTATCCTGAGCCAGCTCAATTCAGTCCATGCCCCCATCCCACTTCTTGAAGATCCATTCTAATAGTATCCTCCCATCTACGCCTGGGTCTCCCAAGTGGTCGCCTTCCCTCAGGTCTCCCCACCGAAATCCTGTACGCACCTCTCTTTTCCCCCATACGTGCTACACGCCCCGCCCATCTCATTCTTTTCGATTTGATTACGCGAATAATATTTGGTGATGAGTACAGGTTATTATAAAGACATTATTAGGGTTACGCCTCAATGTTTATGACAAATATACAGTCACTTATGCAACATAAGCCCCTTTCATTTTTTAGGCTTACCAGATTTTTGGCACCAGCCTAAGACAAGTGACATTTTCGCAAAGCTCTATGTTATTCAACATACCGTGCAGAGGTTAGTATCTTTTAAAACGGATTATGCAGCCGTTTATCTAATGGTGTACGTACTTATTTTACGTGGGCGCATCCCTGGTCACAGGTTAATCACTGCAGCTAAAGGTCTATTATTTAATGACGGTTTCCAAGTTCCTTTACATGGAAGAAATGCTGTCTGGGCACAATTTTGCAAAAGGCTCTTCTTCCTTTCTAGAAAGATGAAGCTGAAAATGCAGGCATTTCACGTGTTAATCCAAAAGGTGTTGAGAAGTTGTCCAAAGCACGATTGCGATCAAAAAGCTGCAGTGAGACACACACATACACACACACACACACACACACACACACACACAAACACACACACCACGAAAATTAGGAAGAAATATGGCATTACGAAAACATAACAGTCATCCACGTTTAAATCAAGCGCCAAGGGGCCCTGGTTCTAAGTCTTAAACGACACATTTTAAATAGGAAAATATAGGATTGTTGTTCACACAGTATGTGGTGACATAACAACTAACCAACCAACGCACGCCATGGAGTAGAGTCCTTCATGAGGCGCTTACAGGCCCTCATTACCGCATCCACAAGCGCCCGCCACATGTCCCTATCCTCAGCCAGATCAATCCAGTCAATGCCTCCCATCCCTTCTTGAATATCCATTTTAATATTATCCTCCCATCTGTGCCTAGGTCTTCTAAGTGGTACCTTTCCCTCTGGTCTTCCCACCAAAACCCTATATATACCTTTCCTGCCTCCGACACATGCCCCATCTCATTGTTCTTAATTTGATCACCCGAACATGCGTTGACGTAAGAGTTATTTTAATTGTGTGCGAATTTGAAGAATGTATGAAATAAAACAGTTCCATGTGGATATGTCACCAGTGTTCATTATGAAAGACGACCCTCCTAACTTGCACCCCGGCCCTTCAATGCACGCTACGTCCCCGACAATACAAATAATACACTCATTAACACGCATTAGTGTGAAACAAGACTATAATACTAACACTGGTCATTCTGTTAGTACTCTTCCAAAAATTCCACACAGCAGAACATATTTGCCTTGTCGGGACTATCATATTGTATGATTAAATCTAGGAAGACTGTACAAGTCCGAGAATTCAGGAATACCTGCTCTTCTCAAAGGAAATACAGATCTATAGCTGAATGAACTTAAGTATCAATACACAACTCCTTCTGGAATTTGGACTGACAGGATGCTCAGAATTCTTGTTTCCCTGTGTTAGAATTTCTGAGGTCACAAGGAGATATCCTGGAAAACCGGACTGTGGACATCAAAGGGGAACTGGACTGTACTTGAAACTGTTAAAGCTAACGGTGCGGATGTCGCTATTTGTAAATCTCAATTTCTGGCTGTACATGGTCTTACAAGTTTCCGTTCTATGGATCACAGGGATTTCTCTCGGATGACTGACGCCAGCTGCTGGAAGGAAGGAGGGGGCAGAAGAAAACAAAACAGCCAATGTACGTAAAAACGTAATATGAGGCGCGTTCGCGAAACCTTTGTTGCGGTGGAAAAGCAATAAATATTACATATTCTGAATGTGTGTGTCTGCAGCCTTAAGTTATCCTGCACGAACAGCGCATGCGCCGTGTTATATTGTCATCTGTCACCTGTCTGGCTCTACTATATTCTTCCACATTATCTCATAAACGACACAACTTCCGGAAAAAAAAATTATTAACTGTAAAATTTGTGTTTTGATTTTCTCTACAACTTTCGTCTGAAACATTTCCCATTCTAAGAAGAATTCAGCGAGATGTCATTAAATGTCCATCGGTCTTCAAGTAAAGTGACCCTTATTCTTGCCAGATTGTGACGAAACTTTAATCTTCTCGACAGACTTTCGAAAAACACTCACATATCAAATTTAATGAAGATCCGTCCACTGGAAGCCCAGTTGTTGCATTCAGACGGACAGACATGATGAAACGAAAAGTCGCTTTTCGCAATTTTGCGAACACGTCTAAAAACGAGAAAACACACCCATCGCCCAAATAACGCTCGTTTATGTGAACAGAGGCACTGGACGCTGTTCGTGGACACGCTGCCCACTAACAAACACCGACGTCACTATACTATAAACCCAAATCCCAAACAGGCGTTTCTGGACTATCACATAACTACAGCTTCACCGTAGCGCCAGCAACATGGTGCCAAGGGCATGATAATTCCCCCACACCGCAGGACAAGTAGAGAAGAATATTTTACTCGAGTTTCAAAACATGAAACATGTAAGATATATGACTGTCTCAATACAAATTCTTAAAACGCCTTAAATAATGAACAGATATCTTTGCTTACCAGACAGACAGACCTACATAATATCAAAACTACGGCAATGCGGAGTTATGTAGAAGACTATGACTGACAACTGAGGTCCCATGAACTAGCAAACTTACTGTTGGTTAAGCGTTTATCAAAAATAAATTATGGACAAGTTGAGAGGGTATATAACCGCAGACAAGATACAGGATATACGCACATATGACAGAAATTACAGGAATAGGGTACAATAAAATGTCTGCAGCGACAAGGATAAAGACGGGCTCGCTGTATACATAGGTAACTGCGAAGACCAAAACGAAAACTGGATTGAAACACCAGTGAGACTGAAATAATTTAATGTACAAAGCCCAAGTTCTTGCCCATAGAATATACCCACCTGCCCTAGGACCGAAATTCTGCAGTAATTGAGTAGAGGCAAAGAAAGTATACATACGAATATTCAGCACACAGGAACAGAAGCAAATAATTTTAGATGCAAGAACCCTAACCAAGTTAACGTGCACGCACACACACACACACACATATACACACACACACATACACACACACATCTTCAGCACGTCACAAGAACAAAGGCACTGATACTGGGCAGCCACTGTGCTTTGCAGACGTTGTAAGTTTCAAATTTAAGGCACAGGAGCCGAATGCAAATTCATTAAGCGTTAAATAAACAAACAAACAAACAAACAAACGGACAGACAGACAGACAGACAGACAGTAGTCTAAAGAGACACCAGGGAGGAGACGGACGGGTTAGTGAAAGTCAGTAAAGAAAGTACCCACGAGCCCTTCCTACTAACCCCAAGAAACTTGTTGATATTAAAGCTAGTTTGCCTTAATTTGAAGCATTCATCATCCATTTTATTGCTCTAACATCCACATCACAATAAACGATGAAAATATTTGCCGAGCTAATTGACGATGAGTACATGAATAACGAAACAAGGATTTTCAATACGTAGAGTTTTACACGTGTTATGAATGTATTTTAGCTACGCCGAATACAAAAATGTTTGCTGCTCATTACAATCAGCGCACTGTACAAATGCCATGGTGCATGTTTCTATAATGTGTCCGTATACCTGCATGCTTACATAATAAAAATACGTAGAACGTGTGACATCCGGCTGATTATAAAATTCACGTTTAACGACTGTAAGACACGAATTGCGCCGATCCCAGTGGCCGCGCGGTCTAAGGCGTAGGTCTGCGGCCCAGCGCTTGCTGGGATCGTGGGTTCGAATCCCACCAGGGGCATGGATGTTTGTCTCTTGTACAGTGTTTCTGTTGTCAGGTAGAGGTCTGTGCGACAGGCTGATCCCTCATCCAGAGGAGTCCTGCCGACTGTGGTGTGTGTTTGAGTGTGATCAAGTGAAAATAAAAACCCTCAGCACCTACTGTGAACAAGTAGGTAGAAGAGGGAAGGACTACGAAATGAATACACGAATTGCATTCATTAACTATGCAGAACGTAAGGTAAATTTTCAATTAAATGTTGTTTATAACAATTCCTTTCTTAAGTCTGGCCTCTTCTACCAACTTATTGCAGGTGTGGAAGGTTAGGCGTACGCTTGCGCTTGAGTACACTCAATGACACACACACACTCCGTAGGAATCGGCAATCCCGTCGCAGGGACCTCTACCTGTACAACACATAACATTCACAACAGAAAACCATCCATGCCCCCGGACGGATTTCAATCCGCAATCCCAGCAGGCGAGCGGCTGCAAACCCATGTCTTAGACCGCGCGGCCACCGGGATCGGCCTATGTAATTCGTTCAACTTCAAAACTCACAGCATGTTGGGCGCAGTTATCTCGTGTGAATTTTTAACATATATAGTTTTTTAATTAAAATATCACAATGTGGTACAGGCGGTGTGAAAACAGCGGCCCGCAGGAAGGAAAAGGTTCTCGAGCATTTCAGTCCGACCGCTAGCGACATCCTGGCATTTTTCATAATTTGGTCCGAATACACATTACAGAGGCTAGTCTGTAGTGACAAAAATAAATAGAATGCACAGAAGTCTATATTTTGACAGAAACTCGCGTTTTGGTTCCCTACTAGGTATAAATGTAATGATACAGTTAATTATAAATACCAAGGACTGCCTGCGCATGTGTTGATGTACACCTATATAATTAATTTCAAACACCACGCACGGAATGAACAACCATAAATGTGTTATGATATGGGCCAATGGGTTTCCATTTACGTCATTTCCTACATGATGCGAAACAATTCCTGTGCACTGTGGTATAAAGACAGTAATAGATATGTGTTAAGTCAGTGCGGGTAACTTGCACGTTTAACGACTGAAGACACAGATAGACCTATTTGTTGCAAATCTCTTCAGCCCGCTATCTTTCCCAAACTGATCTATCTGGCGGAAGGTGAAAAGACCTTTCTCATCCCCGATATCGAACGAAGTATTTGATCTGTGAACTTTTCTAAAGCTTTAAAATCAGATCTCCTGCGAAGTTCAACAAATTCGGATTACAATTACATCGTCCCAAGCCCGTCAGTGAATTTACTTGTTTCATAACAAAATCTGTGTGCCTGTCCAAGCGTGTCCCACAAATAATGCATTAGCTGATAAATTCTCATGAAATATGGTATAATATCCTGTCACAATAACGCCGACATGGTGCCCGCGCGAATTTCTGAGATGGGAGCGATATTAGTGCCATCCGTGGGGTCCTAAAATGTGATACTCTTGTAATGGCATTCTTTGTAGGGAGTAAACAACTGTAGGCTGGGTGCGTCAAATCTGTAGTTGGGGTTTGGTTGGCCGGCGATAAATTTGGAGCGTTAGACATGGAGACTGGCCCACCTACAATTTCGATATTAAATACTGTTGGCACATAGACAATTGCGAACATACTGGCAAAACTATCAGGTTACAATGCACTCTCGATTATCTGAGGTAATGATGGGGAGGAAGGGTGCACGGATAATTGAGAAACATGAGTATACCAAAACATATACTTTAACCAGCCACAAGCAAAAAATAAAACTGTAATTTACTTATTATATGCATCATACACACACACACGCACACACACACACACATAATACATACATACATACATACATGCATGCATACATACATACATACATGCATACCTACATACATACACACGCACACAACTTACGTTTACTGTTTACGTAAACAGTCCGTCATTTTTGTTTGTGTCGTGCATACCGTTCGAGCAGTCGGCGCTAAATCACGTTATTTCCACCTTCGTCATTAGTTATTAGCAACTTACGGCTGTGCATGGGATAATCAGCAAACGAATTAATCCGCGCAAGGATAATTGAGGCTACATCGTACATTTTTAAAACGCAGTGTGACTTTGTACAAAGTTCCATCACGAAAAAAAAAAAACCACTCAACATTATAATTATTGATTTATGGTCCTTGGGAATCTCACCATACACACCAACATTTGCAAGTAAATGTAAGTAATAACTTCTTTCCAGAAATTATAATTTTCACAGAAGGATATCCTGCTTACCGCACACCCTTCAATCCGAAACCATGTTTGCTGCAAATTATAAACCACGTACATAATCACACATTTAATAGTACAGCCACACATATTACTCTTATATGACTAAATCCAGAGTCAGGCTTGGCCTACATGCACAACACAAAGATATTATTATTAATGGCAAACTAACCTGCCAAATTACAGAAGTAGTTCGAAACATGAAAGCATTTTACGAGCGTAAATTTACAGACTGTATGAAAAGTTTCGAGTCTTCTGGAACACAACGTTGCGTGCAATTGGTACATAGTTACCAACGTTTCGACGGAGTTTGCTACCTCCATCTTCAGGGTCCAAATGGTCCGGGTTGGTATTTCACGTAATACGACGATTGCCTCCAAAGACAAGAACCAGCGAGAGCAAATCAGCAAAAAATCACCTCTTGTTGAACTCTCTAAACATCCACTTCAATTATTTCAGAAGACTAGTGAAAGTGAATAAAAGAAATATTTTTATGAGGTTTGTCAGCAACTACGTATTCTTTAACCTCCAAATAAAATATACTGATGAATTAAAAATATGGTTTTATTAGCATGTAGGCCTATCTGTGCCGATCCCGGTGGCCGCGCGGTCGAAGGCGTAGGTCTGCGGCCGCTCGCTTGCTAGGAGTGCGGGTTCGATCTCCGCCGGGGGCATGGACGGATATCTGTCTCTTGTGAGTGTTGTGTATTGTCAGGCAGAGGTCTTTGCGACGAGCCGATCTCTCGTCCAGACGAGTCCTATCGAGTGTGTGTGTGTGTGTGTGTGTGTGTGTGTGTGTGTGTATCACTAAGTGTGATCAAGTGCAACAATAACCCTCTGCACCTACAGTGAGTATGTAGAAGAGGTTACACTAAGAAAGGAAGAACGATAAGGGCCTATAGCTGTGCTCGGACGTCCTCTGACAAATTTAACACATACAGGATTTATTCTGAAGTAATAGGTTTCGACCACTTGGACTCTGAAGATGGGTGCAACGTCGACAAATACCTATCAATCGTCGCGGCGTCATATCGCAAAAATTAGAATCTTCATCCCATATACGGGAACTCTGAAACGTATGGAAGATTTTGCAGCTGAAGACAATACGTTCCTGAATTTGGATTTTCAACTCACTTGCTAGCAGAATGTGGCTGTTTCAAGCAGTCGGAAGCAGTTAGGATTTTCACGAATCATTAATCATACGAGTGGACTTTACATTCCACGTAAAAGTATTAGGTTGATAATCAATCAAATTCAATAGTCTTACACTTCCTGTTCTAGGACTCGACAGTAGACCTAAATAACGCTTCAAAAAAATTAATGTAAGAAAATTATACTCTCGGCAACTGTTATGTCATAATTAAGGCACAGTGTTGCCAATTTTTAAATAGTCCACACTGGAAAAAATCAGTCAATAAAGAATGAAACAGGAAAACAAGAAGATATCAAACGTTGCAACTTGCATGATACGAGATTTTAGGTCCTTTTCACAGCGGCGTTTCCGAGGATTCATCTCTTCTGGGACCTTACGCCGTGTCGACTGGTCAACAGTTGCCAGCGCTTCGAACCGGTCAAAATGGCGTAACACCCCAAAAGACTTGAATATTTGTATCTCGTAACCTGAAATATCTGTCGGGAGTATAAATTTCAAGAAGTAGGGTTTGAGGGTGTGGACTGTATTGAATTAGTTCAGAATGCGGTTCAGCGACTGGTTCTTGTCAACACGGAAATGAACGTTCACACTGGACAAAACTCGGGAGTAAGGACGTGACAGAGCGTCCCCAGAATTGTTAAGCTGTGGTTCATCCAAAAATCCAAACGTGTAAGTGTTATTATTCAACAACCAACAACGGTCTTGGTAACACACTCGAAGATTCCTGAAGTCACCTCATTATTTTCAGTTCGAAGGATTTCAACCTAATAAATATTGTGCAAATGGGTGAAAGACGCATTTAAAATGCACTCACTACATTTATTTTCCTTTAGATAGTTACTTAACGCTATTTAAAGAGTGTCCCTTTTATCGTGTACCTGAGCATGGTAGTTTTATCGGATAGAGAGCCTGCATCTGTCGGAAGATCCCGTAACAGCTGCCATGGTCAGGGGCACAAAAAAAAAAAGGACACCCTGAATAACAGGAAAGCAAAGGTTGACATTCTCGAATTGAAAATCTAAAGGCAACAACAATAAACAAGCCAGAATTATTCGCCACACTTACATTTCCTAACCTGTCAACCTCAAGAGCCCACCTATCCACAAATTCACAGTACAACCGCAAAGAGCGAACAGGAAGTGCGAACCCTATTTGCCAAGCAAACACTCTCACCTGCTCGGTCAACTGTATCTATTACTACATACGTATCACTGACGTTGACAATAAATGACACTTTTTGAAGAGAAACCCCCTTCTAAGTTATGCTCCGTCGCAGTTTTCCTTGGTTTCAGTAAAAATATTCATTTGAAACTCGCAGACATCCAAAGAATATCAAACAACACAGTAGCAATTTTCAACGTGTCTGTGTTCGCTGTCAAAACAAAAGCAAACAAATAAATGCGAGATTTTAGGCTTTCGTAGAGATGTAGTTCAGTCTCCATTCTTCTGAGATATGACCATTCTTCCCCAGTTCTGCTTACCTGCTTATATACAGTAAGTGCAGTTTAAGAACTTGGATTAATAATGCGGCGAACACCAGTCCTGACTAGTTACAATTTCTCAGTTACAAAACGTACACTTCGCGTTTTTAGACTATACTGACCTTCACGTAATTATGGAATGAACAAATCTTGGGAAAGTAAAGCTTTAAGGATAATAAAAATAAGACCTCATTAAATACCAGACAGAAGGCTGAGCAAAGAAATGCAGCCTGCTGTTTAAGTGAACAGTGGAAAATAACCACGTACTCGTATGCTCAAAGAATACAGAACCTGGGGAGATCCTTACGTTGGAACGTTCTACATAAGCATGTACACAATGAGAACTGCAATGTGGTAAGGAACTGTGAAAATAAACAAAAAAAAGTACACAAAAAGTTGGTATTGACAGAAAGGAAGAAAAACAACAGAAAAGTAGGAAGGAAAACCAGTCTATGCTTCCATCCGGGTTTCTGCATGAGGCAACAGCGGAACAAGAAGCCGTTGGACAAACCTAAAAATCTCCATCACTTTGATTCATTTTAGTCCTCTTAGCCGCATTATAAAAGTAACTATTCTTTAAAAAAAGCCTTTATAAGCCTACTCTACAAGTCCATGAACTAAACTACCCAGCATACCAAGTACTGAAGGAATTACTATTACTTGGGTGCTCCAGCTGAACTATATGCAATGTATGACTAAAACACAGTCCAAAAACACCAAATTTCAAGACTGGCTCTGCCTCGGCTGTGATGTAAATACGAAAAACTGAGGAAAAACAGCTCCGCTGTATTCTAACCGTATAATACGCGAAGTCCAACATGTGTTTCATAGTAGGATGATGATGATGATGATGATGATAAGTAGAAGCATAAAAGAGTTTAATAGTGAAGACAGTGATATATGCACCATTAACAGTAAGCGCGGAATAGCTGCGACACTGTATGCCCAAGAAACATGGTTTGTTTCAGGTATATAAGTGTGAATACCCTGCATAAAGGGGATGATGATGATGATGATAATAACAATGTTTTTAATTTAGCTCCATACTTATTGGACTAGCTTCTATACAGCAAACAAACAAACAAACAAACAAACAAACAAACAAACAAACAAAGTAACCAGCATCAGTTAATATAACTTAAGTCAGGACACGGTTTTTTCAGGGTAGCTATGAATTCACAAACTGCATTAGCATCAGAAACACATCTTGCTCAAGGGCAGTAACTGGAAAAACATCTCAGAGTAGAATAGTTATGTACGTTTCCAGCAGGAAAAGAAATGCCGACTGTTTCTGGAACAGTAGAAGAAGATTCCCCATATCTGTGCATAACGGCCCTTGGGCATACCCAGCCTCACTTACAACGGTACGAGTGCTCTTTTCTGGGAGTAAAGCGGCCGACGAGTGACGCTGACCACCCACCCCACATAGCGCCGAGTTTAATGGGTAGAGCTATACCTTACTCCCGGTCTGTGCCTTGATGGCATATTATAGGGTTAAATTTACCACTCTACGCATCAAATACAAAGCATCTATGGTACGATGCATGGTGTGCAGCATCTGAGACGTAAACCTTGTAATACAAGTATATACACATAACGATACTGAATGTACTGAAAAAGAAAACTATTGTGGCAAAACGACGCAAAATTTCTACGTATGAGCCCAAGTTTGTCAACAAGCAGTCACCCGTGACACGGGGACATTCCAGTTTAGAGTTATCGGACTGAACTACGTTGATATCCTGATTACTTGATATTTCATACTTTAAATGTTCGAGAAGGCGTCACTCACACGCGCTTTTTAAGTTAATACATGCAGTCGTTCAAAACCCTGTACGGAAATCTTGGAAGCTGTCGAATAGAAATTTCAGAGATTCTACATTGCCTAACGTCGACTTTACACGTCGCAGCAAGTCCTTCCGCTAGATGGGCTTCGGCAGCTAACGCCATCAGTAGAGTAAGTGGAAGGTCTGCTTTGGGTAATGATTTGCTATTTTGTATATTTTTACTAAGAAAATCAGAAATCCTAAAACTTATTTTACGCCGTAGTTCGGTCACTGACAATTCTTGTGAATTGTGGTTTTAATTTAGTCACGTTATTTGTAATTAATTTGACTGCACTTTGCACCGTTCATGCTACTGTTTCACGTAAATAACTGTCTGAGCAATCCTAATTAAATAGTTAATTTTAGTGATGAATCCGTTACGAATCTAACATTTTTGGTGTTCGTTACGTTAGATTATTTGTGCGTGCGTGCGTTCGTGCGGAAGTGACTTTGTGTGGTTTCATGTGATTCTGTTTTAATTATTATGTGCCTATTTTATAATTGGCCACTGCAGTGTTAAAATAATACGATATAATTTATTATTATTATTATTATTATTATTATTACAGTCTCGTTAAATTTCAGAACGATAATGAAAGTTTCTTGGAAATTGTCTACTTAAAGGCACCAGTTCTGTCAGCTGGAACAGAAATACCGTTACGCAACACCAGCAGCAACTTTATTACTGTATTTAATTGTACAAGTATACGCTTCGGGACTCAGCAAACGCTCCACTGCAGATGATCAAGTAACGGACATGGCATTTGCCCAGCAGCCAAGTCAAGTGGTGCCTGCTGCCTTCATCGCCAGAACCAAGCCTCTTATTCCGCAGGCCCTACCATTCAGAAGTTTGTAAAGGTGTAAAACATTTCAGCCAGATATGAATGAAGATCAAAGTCGAGGGAAAATTTCACTACCGGTCGCGAGCGTAAAAAAGACTTCCAACCAACTTGCCCAACCCAGATCAAGTTTAGCTAAAGATTTATGAATGATATGAATTTGTTAAAAGGCGAAAGACACACAGGATTAAGCCCTGAACAAACCGGGTAACAATGAATGAACTGTATCAATTACGGAGACTTAGATGCGCGTACAGTAAGTGACTTTCAGCCACACTAAACATACTTACTGATGTGCTCATTAAGAAACACAATCGCAAGATGACAGCCAGACAACACAACCAGCTATTTTTACCAATTACGTAAAACCAATTTACTCTCGACGCTGGGACAACGCAGACAGTGTAGTGATTAGCAAGGAACTGTGGTTAGATTTCCGACAGGGTCAAGAGATTTTTCTCTTCTCTGAAGCGTCCAGGCCGGCTCGAGGACCCAACCAGCGTCCTATTCTCAATGGGTACCAAGGCTATTTCCCCGGGTTAAGGTAAAATTGGGCGTGAGGTTGGTCACTCACTTCCATCCGTAAAAAGGTTACGAGTTCGAGGAGCTCTGACTCCACATCCCCATATGCGTGCTTGGCGTGCAATGGCACACTTTTACCTCTACTAACACACTCTCGCTCTCTTGTTTGAAGAAGTAAGCTGTCCCATGACTCAGACGGTTAGTCGTCGGCCTCTAACTGCGGAGACCCGAATTCGATCCCAGATCAGTTCACGTGGGATTCATGGTGGACAAAGCGGAACTAGGACAGGGTTTTCTCCAAAAACTGCGGTTTTCACCAGTTAGTATCAGTTCACCGCCTCCTCCTCCTCCTCCTCCTTCTTCTTCTTCTTCTTCTTCTTCTTCTTCGGCGCTACTGCTCTTTGGCCTACCCAACCATCCGTTTCCATTCATTCCTACTTTTAGCAAGTTTTTTCCAACAACAGATTTTCGAAACGTTTAAATCACGCTTTAATTCATCTTCCTACCTCATTTTGGGTCTTCCTCTCTGCCTGAAAGCAATGGGTTTCCATTTCGTAATTTTCTTAGTTACTCAATGTTCCTCCATTCCCTTTAAAAGTCCTAATTATGCCAGCCTTCTTGATTTAATCTCCCTAACACATTTTTCTTTTAGTTAATTTATCACGTTCTTCATTAGTTTTAATTCTCCAAGAGTCGTCAGCTTGTTTGTTCGGACCAAATATTTTCTGCAGAATTTTCCTTTCAAAAATTAAAAGCTTTTGTCCAATTTGCATTTCCATTATCCATGTTTAACATGCATACGTAACTACTGACTTAATTATCGTATTATAAATCTTAAGTTAGTGCTTATGGGTAGTAATTTACCTGTAAACATTTCTTTGTTTATATATAACAGCCTCTATTTCCAGCACAGTATCAGCCCGCCCACCAATGCACCATCATCATTCACACATCTATCACCGACGTTAATAGTAGCAACTGACGGCGTCGTTAAATAACTCAAAGAAAAAATTGCTAACGTAACGCTTACAATACACAAAGGTACAGATTTACATTTTCAGCTCCGTCTAATGCAAGTGAGAACATTACTGACAACTTTATATTCATATTTTCAAACCCACATGTTTCGACTTCACTTTAACTTATCTTCAAGGGCTACTTTTAAACACAGAAGATTACTGATTGCATTACCCAGTTATAGTGATTGTTCACTTAAATAACTCATTAGAAAGAGTCTTTGAAAAGCTAGTTGTTGCACAGCTAACAAAATATTCCCGAATTTTATGGAACCTGAACGTTCATCTCCGCGTTTACAAGAGTTCAATTAAAGAGTATAAGAGAGCATTATTAAATTATTGTCCTTAATTAAACAAAACTTAAACATATAATGTCACTGAAGAGTAGAGCAGAATAATTTTAACAGTTGTTTTTAAAGCTTTGAAACATGGTCCCTCATCAAAACAAAGATTGATGGTGTCTGAGGAAAATATTCAGATCAAACACACAGGAAGCAACAAGATGGAGAAAACTACGTAGTGAATAATTTCGTCGTTTGTTGTCAAATCAAGGAAGATAAAATGGGCGCGGAATGCAGCAGGTATTTCGAATGGAAAAATAAACAATGCATTCAATTTAAAACGGAAAATATGAAGGGAGGACATCACTTGCAGGATCTAGGCGCAGATAGGACGGGAGTGTTAAAGTTCACATACGCATATGCGTTTCGAAAAGGGCAGAATTAGAAGCAGGTTCTACAGCTACAAAAATTCGGTTTTCTGTAACACGCTGACAAATTCGCGACTAGTTGAGCAACTATTAGCTTCCCAAGATGAACTCTGCTCCCCGGAGTTTGTTAGCAAGCATTAAGACGAATTAATTTCTTAGATTAAAGTTTATGTTCGTCATCCCAGTTGGCGTTTTAACACAGGATACTTTCTCAAAGAAATGATCAGTCACAACCAACTTCCTCTTAATTTGATTTTATTTCAAAGCTGCCAAGGTTTCGGGTTTTATGAAGCTATCATCAGGCTCTTCGTATCCAAGAAGAAAATGGGCTCCACATAATCAGACGGGAAGGCCTTCTTCTTTACAAGTGTAAAAATCTTTTATACAATATAAAAATAATTGTATAAGAAGGTAGAATATGACATAAGGATGAAAGAGCGTTAAAACAGATAGAAAGCACAGATTAAGTGTACTCTGTATTATTCTAGAATTTAATGCCTCATTCATTTTACTTTACTTTACTTACTACCTCTTAATTTCAGAGACAGGGACCGCGAATAACACGAGACCTTAAAGAAGTCAACGTCAACATATCCCTTCCCCACCAAACAGTTCGAGGTCTGCTTCAGCGGTCCGCACCAAGTGAAAGTTCCTGCCAGTTCATGTGCCTTGTCTGCCTGGCAAGCTTAAAGACTCGGTCAGTAGGCAACACAGACACGCATAGACGTTCAGGTGTTTGGTGACGGTAACAAAGTACGTCCCGTCAGCAAAGAATAATTCGAGTGATATAACAGTAATAAACCGCGTGACCATTGGCGGAGGGGTTCTCGGTAAGGTCAGAGAAACACTTGCGCTTGTTCGGGTTTGTAAGTAACCCGGTTACCTCATTGGTGTCCACGGAAGGAACCTGTGTGAGAAGAATCGTTCGTGAGTGGAGTGTAGTGCCTGTAAGACAAGTCACGATGGGGAGCAATAGGCTCCTTGTTCTACTGATATTCTGTCTGCTTAATCTATTGGCGGTCGATGCAGGAGCCGCAGGAAATCGCAGCGCGAGGACAAGTAATGGGCCCTCCGGCTCCTCTAACTTCACCCCGACAACACACCGAAATGGTAGCCTAGCCAACCTCAGTAAGAATATCTCAGCAGCTCTCCCAGGCAGCAACAGATCTGGAGGACTTCGGAACAGGTAAGTGAGAGGTTATATGCCGGACAGAGAGGTGGCGTCATGTTGTGCCGCGTCGATAAAGAAACGAAAGTACAACGAACTGCGTGTGAATCAATAGTCTGATGTACTTCTGTCTCTCCAGAAACAGGAATCAGAGGGAAACCTGCATGTCTGTCTAATCTATTATGTTATTAGAAGTAGTAACAATAACAGTAGTAAAGCTTACCTGTACATATCAAGAAGATATATATGGAAGAGGATGCAAAACTCCACTAATTCTTAACTTCTGCACTAGACAGTCGCTTTGACCCCGGGGGAATAAACCCCCCCCCCCGTAAGCAGTAAATAAGAGGCTAGGTCGGCCCCAGAGCCCGTCAGGAAGCCTTGGATAAGAATCTTTTACTCCTGCCTCGAATCGAACCAACGGCAGCATGACTATGTTACAACGATGTCAGTACAGCAGACGACACAGCGTCGATAGTGGACTAACTGGTAAATGACAAACAGGAAACGATACGGAAGTACGTAATCGAGTGGCCTAATGGAGGTACAATCCCGACATTTCTCTGGAGGGAGTTAGGCACCCCATCACAAACCAATGAGAACAGCGGAGGCCTCGGCCGAGATTCGAAATGGCTACCTCCCGAATACAAGTCTAGAGCGTTACCACGGCTGCAAAAGCCCTGGGCGTCCGGTTGCTCGAGCGACTACATTTTGTACGGCGGCGTCTAATATTTGTGGGCCCTCAGTATGAAACTTGCTTCAAGTCACCCTTCTGGGGCCTAGAATTTGGAGATCGCGCATATTTTCTTTTAACTGAAAATCTGCGAACCCCCTGCGTGACACTAGTCTGGCTGGTAATAACAGCAGCATGACACAACACATTTAATACGACAAATTCCATAAACAGTATCCTGACGTGACTCATTACTACGCTGGCAGTGAAACGCTACACAGATGGACCCACTTCAGCGTCATGACATTCGCTACGCCACAGTTTTATTCGACAAGGTGACTTCTGATTGCCCAAATACTGTACTAATAGCCTGGAAGACGCCACGACTCGACACACCGGGTCTTGAAGAATCTATTACATGCTTTTAAAAGGCCAGCTCACAGCAAAAGCCACTCGTTCCTGATGGCTTACTAGCCGCAAAATTTAAATCCTATCTCAAACACCAAACGATGACTTCCTCGCCAATTCGTGGCTCCTTTTCTTACAACACATGCCGTGAGGTTCACGTCAATTCGTAGTGCAAAGCAACTATTTTTTCTTACAACACATGCCGTGAGGTGTGCGAATAGAGGTAAATTACAGGCATGCCATTCTATTTATCTTGATTCTGTACGTTTGGCCAAAGAACGCGGCAAGAGGACATGACGACCATGATTGGGACTGACCCCCCGACACTGTCGCAGCTGACTTGAAACGCAATGGTTATAGCAACTATCCTACTGTCCGGGTAGGACACGCAACTGGCTCGATCTCAAACGTTAAGGAACACTTCGCTTATTTTCACTTACAATCAGGAGATAGGTCTGTGACTGATGGTTCACCACACACACACACACACACACACACACACACACACACACACACACACACACACACACACACACACACACACACACACACACATTGGGTGAATTGTAAATGTGTTTTTCCAACATTTTGTTAGAGAAAGGTTTTTTTTACACAGGACATCCCGCTGTGTTTCGCAAATGAAGAACTTAATAGTGTTTTTATAATAAATTAGTTGTGACGACCTATGCGCTGTTGGTACTTACAGAAAAGGTTGGTTATGGACATTTATGCCAAGAATGTAAATATGTGAATCTAAGTTATAACAGGCCTACAGTACTCTCGTTCATTCAATTTGCAAGTTTACCCTGTAACGAAACTCCAGAGGCGCTAAATAACTCCACGAAGCACAGTCCAGTTTGAGAAGCTAATCATTGTTCAGCTAGTCAAGAAATTCCCCGCATTTTATGGAACCCGACGGTTCATTACTGCGTTCACAAGAACCTTGCGACCGTTCTGAACCAAGTCCACATCGGCACACTGTTTCTATTTCGTATCAATATTCAAAGCAACTGCCTAGGTCTTCCAAGCGGTATCTTTCCTTCAAAATTTCCTACCAAAACTTCGCGTATATTTACATTTCTCAGCACGCCGCATGTCTCATCCACCTTATCCTCTATTTTTATCACCGTAATAATATCAAAAAGCCCCCAGACAAGTTTCTGTTCATAATATAGGCCTACATCCACACAGGCTATATGTAGCCTGCGTACGTGGCTCTTACGTGCCTGCCGCTGCCGCTAAAAACTCCAGTATTCACGAAGATTTTCATGTAAGACCGTAAGGACAGTTACGTGTATATTTCAGAAATAGAACAGACTTTTAATTCTAAATAAAGCAGGAAATCGAACGATGCAACAAGACAGCAATTCGAACCATTTAATGTGCGAGTTAAGGTGATTATCAGGACAGGCCCACTGAGAGAAAATTAGTATAATTTACTAACTTTTCCATAAGATATAGCGTGCAGTGAGTGTCACTTCCGTAATGTATGATTCCGTTTCCCATGACGCCGAATCAAGACAGAAAGCTCCACATTACCTGCAAGCAAGACAGCTAGCTAGTTTGGGCCACACCTTCCAATCAAGGACATGGACACCAAGCGACTGTATTCGGGTTCACCGATTCAAGATATGCCTAAACAACAGCTTCAATCCCGAAGCCTTCTTTAAACGCACGTATTCAGTTACAACACCACTTTACAGACAGGATCTGAAATTCACATATAGGTCCTACGGAGTTGAACGACCGTTTCGTTTCTTTCTCAAAATAACCATTTCCAATAACTAAACAATCACATTAATGCAGATGTCTTGCCTTGTTAGCCGAACTCAAATTTTGAAAACATTATATTGCATTCAGCCAGTTCTGTCAGTTACAAAATACATCGGCAATATACGTCACTAAGTGACAGGAGTCACCATGACAAGAATTACGTCTGCTGTAAGGTTTACACGAACACTACAGTATGCAATGCGCCCCCGCCAAGTAAAATCTGTCACTGTTTTAATATTTACTCCTACGTGTGTTACACTTACACTCCGTCGTTCGTCTTTAAGAAGACGGAAGACAGAAAACTCGCCCTGAAAAACCTCGAATGCACACAAAGTCTTACCATTTCATAAGTAATTACTAACGCTCATCACAGACTAACAGCAAGACTACCACTCTTTCGTACAGTGACAATACGCGGTCCCGCTTTTGTCTTCGAAATGAGTACTGCGGTAAAGTTAAGTAAAATCTTGCGTCACTTTAGAGTGAACTGTCACCGTCCTCTGGTCATGTTGTTACGAAAAGCGTCTAACAGAAAATGCTAATACGGTCAGTAAAACACTTAATTATTATGTTAATTTGGGACACTCCATTGTGTTTAAGTAAACTAGTAGAGACAAATGACCGTAAACACAACTTCACTACTGTTCTCCACTAAAACAGAACCACTTTACGAATGAATATACAGAACCTCTGCGAGGCTACGTTCAGTAGGCTGAAGCACGACTTACATGAAACGTAAACATGAAATAAGACTCACATTCACGTGGCTGGGTATCCTTCTCGACCAGCAATTCCATAGCAACCAGGGCAAACCGACAATAATCTGAAAAGACAAGAGAAGATGCGATGATCAATGCATAATTCAATTAATTTTATTTGAAGTAAATCAAACTCTTTTATTGATAAGAACATATTAACCTCGAATTTCATTTACATTATAGATGCATTTTCTTTTGAAATTTCAACATCTGTAAGTTATCAGCCTTCAACTGACTTCCACCAATAAAACGCCACCGATCTGTATCTCGACGAATCAAATTAAGACACGACAAGCCAGGCACTGCACGTATAAACTAATATCAGGCGCGTTCGCGTAACCATTTTTGCTGTGGAAAGCAATAAGTAGCACATCGAGTGTCTGTAGCCTTAGTTACCCAGCACACAAAGCGCATGCACCGTATCATATTGCCATCTGTCACCTGTCCGGCTCTACCATATTTTCCCACATTATCTCATAAACGGCACGATTTCCGGGGGGAAAAAATTGAACAAAAAACGCGTGTCTTGATTTTGCACACAACATTCGCCTGAAACATTTCTCACTCTACGACGAATTCAGCGAGATACTATTATAAATGTATATATGGCTTCATGCATAATACCCGTTATTCTTGTCATATCTTAATGCAACTTCAATTTTCTCAACAGATTTTCGAAAAATACTCAAATATAAAATTTCATAAAAATCCGTCCAGTGGGAGCCAAGTTGTTCCATGCGGATGGACAGACGGACGGGCAGACATGACGAAGCTAGTAGTCGCTTTTTGCAATTTTGCGAACGCGCCTAAAACGATTCGCGAAACACAAGAAAACTGTCCAGAAAACATATGTGGCATGTGACTGAAGGTGTTATCTAATCATTACGTACTACAGCTGCAGCAATAACACAAAGGAATATAGGTGCGTGTCTTCCTAGTTTTCTTCTCCCTTCAACATGACACGACCTTCAATTCCATTCACAATGTAAACACGAAGTGAAAGAAAGTACATTTCACATAATTCACCTGTATTGCTTAACGTATTTTAAAAATATGTTCCACACTGCTTTCAAGGATACGTACAGAACTGAGGACTCGGCCTCAACCTTCCAATGTCTTTGACAGAAAAACAGATTTATAGCCGACTCATCTGCACTGGTAGTTGGACACTGTGGAATCATTAAGCGCACAGCATTAACACTTTAGTTTATTTAACTGCAACACATATATTTCACTTTATCAATCGTCCCACTTCGATTAAAAGATGAATATTTTCGAAGCAGGCTATGCTTCAGTCGTCAGGTGCAAAACCTTACTAGGAAACCTACTCTACTGGGTCCCTTAAACCGTGACGATCTCTGTCCGAAACGGTGGACTAATACAGAATGATGTGATGGCACAATTCAAATATCCATGTCAGCGCCATAACACACTTTCGTCGCACATATTTTATATCAATTTAAAATTATTTGTTTACTCTTTGTTTATCGACAGTCGTAAGCTTAATAATGAATCAGAAGGGCCAAGAAACGAAGTGGCCGTGGCCTAATGCAAACGTACTACCTTAGCAGTTGCCTGGACTGGAGACGGAAAGAAACGAAAACTCAGAGAGGATAGCGAATATCCAGGCCGTGATTCAAACACATAACCACCGGAACACAAGTAGCAACGACGCTCGGTCTCAAACGTAAGAACTAAATTTGATGTTAACCTAAATACCGGCAGCAGCATTTCCTCCACACCAGATTAACTGTAATTAGTCACAACTCGATATCCTTCATTAGGCACTGGAATTGTATCCGCAATAGACGTAATGGTTAAGAAGAGACTGGTTTTTATAACCGAAGTGGAGAATGTTTACAGCGCGGTACGCACTGAGTCCTTATATAAAACAGATAAGCTCCGTCTTTAAAGGGTTAATGCAGTTAATGCAATGTGTGTGGGCGCGCGTCTCTTTGAGATACATTGCCATGCAGCACAGTTGCCACAAACTTGTGAAGCCTGTTGTCACTAATCACTCTTCTTCGATTCGCCATTCCGTCGTGCCAGAGTCCCGAAAAGCCTCCTTTGCGACTTTATTCAACGAAGCCAACAGTTTCGTTTACAAAAATATAACCTGAATTCAACACACAAATTTTAGTTTTAACAAACAAGATTCTACCGTGCGACCAGACTTCAAAGGCATTGAAACAGCAACAAACAAAGTATGCATTGTTTCAGATAAACATTCTTTCATTTCAGAAGAAGCATAATAAATCAGTGAATTAAAAGACTAATACACGGAAGAGTAGGCTTTCGGAAGCAACCGGTAACAGTCACCGAAAACAACAAAACAAACGTCTACAAGAGAAAGCACTAAACTGGCGAAATGAAAATCTGCAAATTAAACCATTACTAAAGGAAAAGGACGTCAATAAAAATAAACCACAAACCGACGGGTAGTATTTCGCTACATGCAAGAATCTGATATGAAATGTTACCTTGTCATGGATTTAGGAGAGAAGGCGGAAATACGCAAGTGAGGAAAAGTAGGTGTATTTGTCACAGGAAAACTGGAGAAAACCTGCTACTTCCATTTTTAGGGTGCAAGTGAATTTATATCGCTCTTGAACAGCAAATATTGCCGCATCCATTAGTATGACAAGCGATTCACGAATAGAACTGAGAAAGGAGTGGCAAGGAAACGACGAAATGCTTGCACGTTTGTCGATTTGTGCACGTATGTGGAGCACAAAGTGTGATATGCACTCGGATCACGTCAGGAGTACGTACACACGTTCCTCTTTCGAAGACCAACAACCGCCAAATTAAGACACGAAGCAAAGCAAACAGAACATAAAGCATGGTAAAAGTGTGCTGTAGTGAACGAAGTACAATCAACACGTTTAAACAAAATGTACGTAGATCTCTTGCTCAGCAAAGGACAGAACTTCATATTACGTAAGCTTCAGACAGGTTAAATTCGACGCATAAACCGAGAAGTCGGCTGAAGAGGCATTTTCGACAGGTGCCCGGTTTGAGATGGCTGGAACACCGACTACCATGACTGCGAGTGTTCAGTTTTACTTATTCCCCTCCACGAAATGTCCTGGACGTTATCTTAAATTGTACCAAGACCGCTTTGTTCCACGCTACCTCTAATTAATTATTCATCACCCAATCATACGATGCAGTAGGTACAGTACGAGTTACTGACAGAATCGTTCAACAAATTATAAAGAGAAAATAAATTTTTAGACGCGTTCGCAAAATTGCGAAAAGTGACTACTAGCTTTGTCATGTCTGTCTGTCCCTCCTTCCGTCTGCCAGTCCGCATGGAACAACTCGACAGCCACTGAAAGGATTTTCATGAAATTTGATATTTGATTTTGCGAAAATCCGTTCAGAAAATTAAAGTTTCACTAAAATTTGACAAGAATAAACGGCACTTTACGTGAAGGCCTGTGCATATTTATGACAGTATTTCGCTGAATTCTTCCTATGAGAAATGTTTCAGACAAAGATTGTATCGAAAATCAAAATACTCTTTTTACTTTCAATAACTTTTTCCCCGAAAATCGTACCGTTTATGAGATAATGTAGGAAAATACTGCAGAGCCAGACGGGCCACAGACGACAATAGAACGCATGCGCTTTGCACGCTGCATAACCACGGCTACAGACACGCACTGAGGATATGTAACAATTATTGTTTTTCCACGGCAATAAGGGTTATGCGAACGCGCCCCAACCGCACATTGACTGTGCTGTTAATGTTGTCTAATACTGTGAAATGCAGCCTGCTAGTCTCAAAAGATGGACAAAATCGCGGAAATTCTGTTAGAATGGAGCGATATTCAGCAGAGATTCGAACTCCGTAACTTCTGAACAGATGTCAGATGCGCTGTTGTTGTACTAAATACATATGTTTATACTCAGGACTGTAAGCATGTAGCATGACATTAGCTAAAAGAAAATCAACTGTCTGAAGATTCAAATCTTCTGAGATGCTGACACACTATAACATCCCAGAAGACTTGAATGTCAAGCAACAGAGCTGTCAGAACGTCAGACCTCGTCAAGCAACTGATTATTGCTGCGAAAGACTCTTGTTATATCACAAGACGCTCGATTTACGAGACGAGAAAAAACACATCACAGACACAGACCTACTGCAATTATTGAAATATTAAAGTATACTGTGTTAAACCAACACTCAGCTCTGGCTGTGACCACATACAGGGATGCTGACCAGAATTTCCATGTAAAGGTAAAGTTTCCCCTGTCTACGCCACAAAGGCACACAGGAGGAATAGAAACGTAGGTCCATTCATTCTTAACTTCGGCACTAGATAGATGTGGGTGGTTAATTTCACACCGCGGCCGGTTTATCCGCGCAAAAAAACCCGACACCCATTGAATAAAAGGCTGGGTGGACCCCAGAGTTGGTCTGGATGTCTGGCCTGTACAGGGATTCGAACTCCGGACCGTCCGTCCCGTAACCTAGTAGCTATACCGAGTGCGCTACCCCTGCACATACGGATTTGCGTGTACGGAGATAAACAAGCAAGAGGCTGTATTCGTGACTTCAGGCTTCCGCCGCGATGCTGTTGAGATCTGCGCTATTCTGGGGTATGACGCAGCGTCGAGTGGTAATCCTTTACCGACGCTTCGGGACAACGTATCGGTCCCATCTTCAAGGGTCAAGAAGTCCAAGAAGGGTAGACCCTTGAAGATGAGACCGATACGTTATCCTGAAACGTCGGTAAAGGATTACCACTCGACGCTGCGTCATACCCCAGAAGCGCGCAGATCACAGAACGCTGTGTTGTTCATACAAAAGCGCAAGCTACAGACAAATCAACTCTCTCGCCGCCATATTTAACTCGCACATTTATGCCTGCGTAAATAAAAATGTAACAATTTCTCGCGTGCTTGTAAAAGACAGCACTGTCACAGTAATGTGTGATGTGAAGATATCTATAGGTCATACAACCACATAAAATGCTTGCTTTCCCTAAGCATCTTAACCAAAGCAAAGCATGTACAATGTGCAACAGACCTATGGCATTTATTATATGGAACACAATAATTACAAGAGATGTTGCTGGATTAACACTTGCACAACTGCATTATCGGGCGCCAATAAAACACACAAAACAGCATAATCAGCATGACAATGAGGAGCAGCATGCGAGTCCTTACACCAGGGCACAAGCATCCTACAAAGTGTTACATTACCGCTAACTTCTCGACTTGGGAGGCCACCACACACACACTTAGTGTTCCAACCTCACTTCAAGGCCAGACGTTTGTTTCCTCTCTGTCCCAGATTGCCTGATAAGTTCAACTTTGTAATTACCAAGCACTCTATCCAGTTCCAAATCTCAGCAGACACAATCAGGATCATGTCTAGGCCACGTTTAACAGACGCGATCGACTGGGCAGTTAAATATACTAGCTGCTACTTTCGCAATTTTGCAGGTCAAGACCGTTAAAATACGTCGTTTATGCCAATGGAAGATGCGTGCAAAATTTCATTACGCTTGCTTGCGTGTTTCGTTCCTTGCATTTGTGTATCATCCTGGACGCAGAGTAACTACAGACAACTGGAACGTGGGATTTTAACCCACAAAGCAACAGGGCACCGAGGCCACCTGCATTTATTTTACATGAGCTAAATTTGCATGTGTTTTACCTTTTAAAGCCTAGCGGTAACTTTACATACGACCAGGTTTAACATTAAAAAAATTCTACATGATGCCCACATGGCGTTTATGTGTTTTGTACGTATCTCAGAACAAACTGCAACTTTTGCATTATAAAACATTAAGAGATCGGTTTTTATAACCGAAGTGGAGAGTGTTTACAGCGCGGTACGCACTGAGTCCTTATATAAAACAGATGGGCTTCGTCTTTAAAGGGTTAAATATGAAAAATACATGGAAATATACGCATGAGTGAAGGTAGCCCGGTAGTACATCGGGAGAAGGGGTCTAGCTGATGATCCCGGGCGCTTCATCACGAGGAATCCGATCCGATACCTACAAGGTAGGCCTGCAACCATGTGGGATCCAGAACCATTCTGTACGCAGGGACGAAAAGAAAAACCCCTGCCCCTACCGGAAACCGACCTCCGGCCGACCAGTCTGCAGCCAGTAACTTCAATGACTGACATACCCAGCTATTTGTTACCGCGTCTAAGTTCAGTCGTAAGCTAAACAGCCGTACGAACGAGACCAAAATATCTTGCGAGGCCAATTACGACAGACCTAAATGTAAATGTTCTTTTGAACGGTTCTCATTAAGGAAGATGGTAGTGCAGCTACTCCAGTTACACTTTGTAAGATCTATCACTCAAAAAATCTACGTCAAACAGTGCTTGGAAATCCTGACGGGAAAATATTGCATTTGGGAGACAAAAGCGTAGATGGCAGGCTAACGTTTAGCTTGCTGGGTTAATTGGATTTAAACTGGTCAGAACAGACGTCGGTAACGAGTTCTTGAGTAGAATATTGGGAGGGGCCTACCAATTTTCTGAAGATATACAAACTATGTCCAAATTCTAGGCGCCAGAAGGATGACAACCAGCAAGTTTCATATTGACGATCCAAAATACTGGAATCATCTGTCAAGCTCACTGTTATCTTGCGGTTTCTGCTCGGAGGGCGTGAACTGATGCACATATTTGTATGCAAGAGGGGGCAAACTGCAGTAATTATGCTAGACATATTAGGCGCCACCGTAACAATTTCACTCTCTGGGACCGATCAGGCGCCTGCAATTTCTGCAGCCCTCGCTTTGATATCTTTAAAAACGAAGATATTTCCTGACCAGCGAAGAGACTATCAGCTTCTAAAAACGACTGCGGTCAACTGAGTTAAAAGAATGCGATTTCGAAGTCTGAAACCCTCTAACTTCTCCTTAATTTTGCCCATAAGAGCTGTGTCATGGCTCAGGCAGTCGCCAGCCCATGAGCAGGCCCGGATTCGATCCCAGGCCAGTCCATGAGGGATTTGTAGTAATGAGAGAGTCGCACTGGCACAGGTTTCTCTCCAAGTATTTCGGTGTTACTCTTGTTTGTATTATTCCACCAATACTTCACGCTCACATATTATTTAATGCACCATAGCAACGACGATATACGATGTTAGCAATTAACGACTTCGTTAAATAAAACAGCTGAATCTTCTCTCTATTCAATAAAAGTAATAACGCGTATCGAAAACTTTCCTTTTCACGACGAATCAAGAGCGTGACGGTGTTACTGGTTGCTCACCAGGGAGCAGGAAACCAAGACACACATGTTTCACTAAACAAATTTCACATGCCAAGTTACAGTGATTAATCAGTTACTGTCGTGAAATCGAAACAGGGCCACGTCAGGCCTACTTGTTATTTTCATAAAAATTACCCTATTAGAAATGTAATACTTTTTATAGACATGCTGCCGTACAAGGCTTCTGGACTCTACACTAAATGGCTTGAGTCATTTTCACCTTACAAGAACACACGTCCGACACGTTCGTATTAGTGATGGTAGGGAAGGGCCGATAATGGGATACGCCACCTCCACCGGCAAGGCGTTCAAACCGAGTTTCGCTGTTTATGTCACAGAGTCAGGTGCTGGACAGTCAACAACTGTTATACTTCAGATGGAATCCTCGAAACCAGAGAACCAATAACAACAAGAACATCTTGAAACAGAACTAATGAGCCGCGCGCCGGATTTAGCGACGCGAAGTGAAATTGAGGGCAGAGTCAAACATCGTGTTCAATCATCTCGACACCTGCGGATGAGAACACATTGCAACCTCTCGAACAGCGTCGTTAAAATCTTTTCCTACACTACAGACACTGCACTATCACGATACACCATTATAGTTGCATCGCGTGATAAAGGAAAGATAATTAGCATTCACACATATTTGAAGTATGAACCCTAGATGATAATAGAAAAAAAATGTTACCATTAACAACATAAACGAACGCCACGCCCCGACCGCTTTATCCCCGGGAAACAGGCCCGGTACCCACAGTATAGGAGACTGGGTGGGCCCCAGGGCCGGTCAGGAAGGGTGTAGAAAATCTCGCCTCCAACCGGGATTAGATCCCCGGACCGTCCAGCCTCTAGTGACCAGTTATGCCGACTACGCTATCCTGGCCCCTTGTTGGGCCCTTGTGAACAAGGCAGTGAACATCCAGGGTCTCATAAAACCGAGAACTTCTTGACATGGTGAGAGACCAACCGCCCCGCAGGAAGGACGGTGCCCCAGGGTAGCAGTTAATGGATGTGTCTTCTTCAGACTGGGTATAAACATACTACTTCACTGTGACATTTTTATGAAATCATGGAGGAACATGGTAATTAATTTTGCGGTTCCGTACAAGGCGAGGAATTTGCTGACCAGGTGGGCGACTATCGGCTTCCTAAAAAAACCACGTTGATAAACTGACTGTAGGACACGTGGGAACTAAAATGCAGAAGCGCTTAAATTTCCATTCCCTCTGCTCGGCCTACGGCCAAAGTCTCCCAGTGTTCAGACGCACACAGAAGTGTTCAGACGCACACAGAAGTGTTCAGAATGCCAACCCGTTCTGTCGCCGACATCCTTACGGACACCAGGCCCTGCCTATATTTTAAATCGTTTTACACACAAAACAGCTCATCTTTGGTAAATAATGTGACATAACTAAATTAAGTCTTCGTAACACAAAGCGTACCTATTAAAAATACATAACACAGTTCAATGTTTCCCAACTTATTTTTTAAATAGAGGGGCCCCCTAAAATAATTTTTCATATTCCGAGGAACCCCAACATACGAAAACTTTTACAGGCCAGGAAAAGGTGACAGCAAGGAACCTTTCAGTTGCCACCGGTGAGGCGGCTCTGTGAGAATACAGAACTATCACAGACATGGAACCAATAATATAATATTAAATACGAATTGACAAAAACAAAACAGGCGGCTGGTAGCGCAGGGAGATTGGTCCAGTATTGCCAGCTGCCAGACAAAAATCCCCGCGACATTTTGCTGGCTATTTCGAATTTTTCACTGTATTTCAAAATTTTTGTTTATTTACCGCACGCTTTCTCGTGGAAAGCCTTACGATGTTCTGTAGAACCCTGGATGGGAGACAGTAATATACGTACATTAGTTATGAAGGTTTAAATCTTCTGGGATGTTACACTGTGTCGATTGTTATACATGGTAAATGTTTACCAGCCGACACGGCATAACAGCCCAGAAGACTTGAACCTTCATCAGCACCGCTGTGACAAACGAAAATAACTGAGCTACGTTAACAGATCCGATATATTATCACAGAAACACTTTCTTCATCCAAACTAATTCCAAGTGATAGTTGGCTTTAACGTAACATGTATCTATATGTTTTACTGTTAAGTAAATAAATATTTGTGCTGTAGCGTCCACTCTACACTTCCAGAACCGTGTTATATTGTTATTTCAACTAATGCAAGTCGCAAATCGGTCATTTGTATTCACGTCCTTTTAAAACATTCATGACAAAAGTTTGGTGCTGGTCGATTCCAGTAAACAGAGAAACCAACCGTACACCATCGAAACTTGATCCAGTTATAAATCCTCACTTCGCTTGCATAATGTGTCTGCCTCTATATGATATTTAAGAAACTCAGTCTTTGTGTTCTTATCATAGGCTAAGCAAATACGATGTTAACAGTAATAATTTGTTAAGTTTTACACTTTTACCTGTGAAAAAACAAGAAACTGATCAGTATATTATGCATACATAATTCAACATGCTTAGATAGTTAATTTAAACACTTACAAAAAGGGTTTAAATGGAGGTACGAGTACAATTCATGAATACCACGCAACATCTCATAATTGGACCACAGACCGATCTATCAATCGTGATCAGGTTTTGGCTGCTGGGTTTAGTAAGCTCTGTTGCCTACAGCCTAGCAACCTTCCTATATAATGTTTCCAAGACATGAAGTCGCTATCACAGCCTCGAAAAAGGTGATTTCGAAATATGTTAATAATGATGATGATGATGATGATGATAATAATAATAATAATAATAATAATAATAAGCACGCGTAATTACTCGTGAATTCTTTCTCAACACCGGTACGTACTAGGCCTTCTCGTCAACGGAAACGTATCTTCGTCCCTTCCTCTAATTAAAGAACATCATATCAGTTTTACATCTTTTTCTCTTACGCTTCACGACAGCGCATATGCGTGTACGTGCCTCCATGATAACGGACACAATGATATACATCAAACATGGCATAAAAGTAACTTAGCAAGTGCGCAGCAGTGACGTATAATGTATCTGTATACAGGCTGGCAACAAAGCGGGTTATAATGTAGATTCAGTTCAGTCTTCACAGCATTAACAAAATATTCAATGAATACCAACATACAGTTCCTTCCTTCGTAACTGCTCTACAGTCCACCTTTTCTACGTGTTCGAACTAGCCTACACATTTGTCTTTGACAGCTCTTCGCAGATAAATTTTCTTGATAATAACTTAGCAGTAATTGAACTGCACTCCCCGTTATCAACATTTTGTGGCCTGTAAACGTTTTGATATGTAGATTTTCCTGACGACATGAAGTATGCCCATCATTTGAGGGGTACCTTCATGGGAAAACGTTTGGGAAACACTACTCTGAGAGGTTAAAAAACGTATTTCTGTACTTTTTGCGTGAATGTAAATGATCGCTTAGTGCAGTCTTACACATGCTTTAGCAATGTCAGTTTGGTAACACTCCCACTCTACATTCTGTATACAGCATTAAACTGATTGGTTTTTATAACAGAGACGGAGCGTGTTTACTGCGCGGTACAGACTGGGTCTTTAAATATATTCCAGTTCAATCTTAGTCTTTAAATGGTAAATCACAAAGATGTAAAGTAGCAAAGAAATATCTGTAAAGAGCCTACAGACTTGTATTTGACAGTTCTTCACAAATACATTTTCTTGGCAATAACTTAGCAGTAACTGAACTGGGCTGCCCGTTAGCAACTCTTTCTGGACTGTAAACGTTCTCATAGGTGGGGGTTCCTGGCAATATGAAGTATTATTTGTGGGTACCTTCACCTGAAAAAGGTTGGGCAACACTACTACAAGGGGCTAAAAAAACGTATTTTTGTATTCTTTGAGTGAATGTAAATGATCGTTTATGTGCAATCAAAACGAACATTAAGCCCAAGTCGTTTTAAAACACATTTAATATTTAGTTTCTGTACTTAAATGCGTGCGGTTGCACCACCATCGACCATCATAAATCGAGATCTCGCCCACACATATATCGACTGCTTAAGGCTGTACATAGGCCTGCAATCAGACCTGACCTGGCTAGGAGACTGAATGAAAGCGAATCCTCTCTCGCTCCTGCAACATGAAGTTACGTCACTTCCAGTCGCATACAGTATCAAGAGAATCAGATGAGCACGCTCCTTTCACTGTGTCATGGTTCTGCACTGGGAGGGGGGACTGCAAACTTAAGACACAGCAATCAGAAGGCTGAGTAAAATGAGTGCATGTATTCAGTGCATCACATCTTGGTCTAGCACAACGCTACACTTCACCATCTTTCGGGTCTCCATGACGCTACGGCCCAACTGGGTCCAGGGACTCCCAATTTGCTAGTTTCTGACTGTTGAGTCTAGATATCTTGTAGAACGCTAGATGACGGATCGGGCTGTCGCAAGACCTGTACCTACAGGGGACAACATACACACAGAACGAAACGCAGACATATACATACTAATATATACATGGCCACGTGGGATTCAAACCCTTCATTCCAGCGTTCGGGAGGTAGAAGACAGTAATCGCCATAGTCATTGTGGCCCTAATAATAGGTACACTTTGACCATACTATCGTAAGTCTATTATTAGGAGGGCTGTGGAGTCGGAGCCGGAGTCGGAAGGAATTTTTAGGTGGAGTCGGAGTCGGTAAAAATGTACCAACTCCGACTCCGACCTCGGTCTAAAATCTTAACTAGATACTCCAACTCCAGAGTCCTGATAGCTACAGTAACCTTTAGACTTATACTTGAATATAGGCCATAAGTCTAAAAAGTAGCCTGATGATTCACATGGTGGTGATGAAATGTCTTATTACGTTTACCGTTATTAATACGTATTGAACTTTTGTGAAGGAGTCGGAGTCGGAGCTTTTATGTACCGACTCCACAGTCCTGATTATTAGTCCATACTATACCAAGTAAAAGATTCAGATTCACCTTTTTCTTTTTTGGCGGGATACCCGGTACCATTAGGCCCTTAAGTTCCAATATGGGCCCTAAAGCACACATAATATTCGTGTCACAGACGTTCCGTATACAGAGTGTTATAAAAATGTCAAAGGACTCAAAACGGCGTACGTAACAGTTGATCGGGTCCGTAAAATTAATTAATCCACGGTATACATGCAATCTACATATCGTAATAGACTACTCACAACACAAGTGTCGTGCACCGAGTTTATTCAGACCCTGTCAAACGATTCGAAAGATCAGATCCTAAGGCAGGGTAAGGAACGCGAAATTTTACTCTTCTTCAAGCGTCCAGAATGGCTCTGGGGACCGGCCATCCTCTTATCCAAGGCGTAACATCCGATCTTTCCTGGGAATTAAAGCGACCGCTTCGTGAGACTCACCATATACCTCTGTCTAGTGCCAAGGTTAAGAATGAGTGCAGCTATACCCCCAGTCTCCCATACGTCCTCATGACGTCGACAAATGCAGTGTACTGTTACACATGAAATTTATATATGGAAATACTAAAAACAAAAACGACAATAAATCTGTCGGAGAAATCAAATTCAATTCAGGCTTAAATAAAATTATTCTTAAAATGTACTAATGAGAATCAAAGTGCACCATCTTCTGTCAGGCTCTTTCAAGTGACTTAAAACACATGGGTAAATGATCATGTAGGGTGTTGTGTGAAGTAACTCCCAAAACACAGCGAAGGAAATGTACAAGAGCAAACGGTAACGTACCAATCAGATGATAGCATTTCTCTTCATCGATGTTCACAATGTGTCAAAACCAAGACCCCGAAGTAAAATGACCATTTAAACAAAAATAAATAAATAAATAAATAAAGCTGATAAAGTAGCAACAAATAATTGTGTAGATATACAGTAAGTTGTAAAAAAAATAGGTCCAGTAGTTAGCGCGCTATTACTGTCGGACTGAAATAAAATCAGTCCAGTACAGTCAGGCGCTATTACTGTCGGACTGAAACAAAATCAGTCCAGTACAGTGAGGCGCTATTACTGTTGGACTGAAACAAAATCAGTCCAGTACAGTGAGGTGCTATTTCTATCAGACAGAAACATCTGTCAAATAGTTCGAGAGCTGTTACTATGAGACAAAAAAATGGATCCAGTGGTTCGCGGGTTTTTACTACGATCCAGTCCGGTCCAGTAGTTACGGCGCTGCTAATAGCAGAAGGCAACAAAATCAGTGCAAAAATCGGCGCAGTATTTCCAGTGCTGTTACTACCAGACCAGAATGAATCGGTCCTATGGTTCAGGTGCTGTTGCTATCAGATGGGCATGAAACTGGTCCAGTAGTACGGCCTCTGTTGCTAGCAGGCGGGAAGAAAACGACCAGTAATCCGACCGCTGTTATAATCATACGGGAAAGAAATAGGTCAAATTCGGGCGCGTTTACAGTAGTAACAGACGGTTTAACACGACCAAACTAGGGTGAATTTCCATTCATTTTCGAAAGGATTGCAACAGCACATGCAACACAGCAAGAGGCAGCGTAAAAAGGAACAGGGTCATGCTCAGCATGACCGCCAACTAACGCGTCGTTTGGTGTGTGTTGCTTGCAGCGAATATTCATTACGCACATCGAAGACGAAACATTAATTCTTCAAACGAGTTAAGACTAAATTACATCAATTTAACACCCGTATATCTATAAACTGCCGATCCCAGTGGCCGCGCAGTCTAAGGCGTGGGCCTGCGGCCGTTCGCTTGCTGGGATTGCGGGTTCGAATCCCGCCGGGGGTATGGATGTCTGTCTCTTGTGCTCTGTGTTGTCACGTTGAGGTCTCTGTCGGGCTGATCACTCGTCCAGAGGAGTCCTACCGAGTGTGGTGTGTCTGAGTGTGATCGCGAAGCCTCGATAATGAGGTCATGGCACACTAGGGGCTGTTGCGCCATGGAAAAAATTTATAAATTGCCACACTTACTGTTACATTATTGTTGTCAATAACGGTACATATCGCAACCGTAGGAATTTCCCTCTTTTGTAACTTATTCCTTCAACATAACTAGAGAAAATAATTCTGACAGGCATATATAAAACAAATATTTGGCAGTAAATCTCCTACTAAACCGTAGGTATGGAAACAGAAATGTGTTGATCAAATTATTTGGAGCGGAACCCAGTACGGCTTATCTCTGTTGAATCCGAAGCTTAAGAGGGCCAAATTCGAGTGAAAGCCCACAAATAGCCACAGAATACAGAAAGCATAATGCATTCAGCGCTAGTTCAACCCGACACGCGTTCCCATGGATCCGTACGCGAACAAGTTGAAGTTTCGAATTCCAAACGCCGGATTAAAATCACGGATTTATATTTCAGTAAGCAGAATACAAGCAATACGGCGTGTCATTCAAAAGAACGTCGTAAATGAATGATAAGACAGGAAGTTTATGGAATGCGTAAGTGAAATATGTTGGGATATTCACAAGGAACAGCACAGAATTCACAATCGGCGGAATAAGCTGAGTCACAAAGCGTGTCTATCACAGTTTCTCACCACGGAGTAATTTCGTAAACAGTATTCCCACAGCACATTACGACCCTACCAGCAAAAACTGCAGACATCAGAGTACAGTAATAAAAGCCTCGAAGAATTTTAGGGTACCTTTTCCCTACAGCAGCATTACAACAGTCCTACAATTACAGTGTTTTCCAAGCACAATTCACATGAATCTGTCCGTCCGGATTTCTACACACAGGCATCAATGTCCGTATATCCAAATTTTGTTGGCTACGAGACAATTGTAATTCTGCATACCAATTGAACCCCACTCCATGGAGCAGAATCCTCCTGAAAAAGATGACAGTCCATCAGCTGGTCAAGAAACTGCTTCCCCCCAAGAGAACCCGAAGTTTCATCATCGCATTTCAAAGGTAGCGCCATTTAACCGTATTCTGAACGAGATAAACCCAGTACACACTCTCGCGACACATCTATTTAGGTCCAGTTTAACATCACTCTGCAAACTCACCTCAGACTCAGCCTCCTCTCCTCAGATTTCCCCACTAAAATTTGGTGTGTACTGCCCATTTCAATGCTTGCTCGGACCTCCGTTAGTGAATCATCCTAGCATTTGCTAGTTTTGCGATTTTTGCAGCGGTGTAGATTAGGATTCCATTCTTCTGGTGTAGGACAATGCGTCACTAGGTAACCGCTTTCCGACGTTCCGAGGCCTTTTCCGACGTCTCGAGACGTCATACCCCAGAAGAATGGACTCCACACCATATTGTCTTGTAAAGAGGAGAAACTGTGGGGCACCTCATTAAGAATTTTGTTATTTTTCTGTACTTCGTTTCCCTAAGGTCTAAACAATCCCCTCAGCTATTTGTTGCCAAACATTCTCAATCAATACGCGGAAGTATAGCTCCACTCATTCTTAACCTCGGCACTGGAGGGAGACACAACGTCAGCCTTACACCCCGGCAATTTTTCCTCCTGGGAAAGACCCTCTGACATCCAATAAACAGAAGGCCGAGTGGACACTGCGTTGAAGAGAAACAATCCGTGCCCCTGCCCAGAATTGAAGCAAGATCTCAGGGTCGTCCAGGCCGTAGCGTAGTCCGTATGTCGATTAAGCTAGCCCGGCTACTTCACATAAAATCAAACCTAAGATCCACGTGCACAGTGAAATAAAACACAACTGCACTTGCGAGAGTCGCGATTCTAACAGCGGCGTTGATGAAGAATCCATCTTTAGTACATTCCTAATCGACGAAGGTTCTCCTCGGAATACAATAAAGACAGAGGTAGCAAGTTTCTCCAAAATATGAGTACCTATATACCAGTCTACACGACGTCATATCCCAGAAGACATGACTCTTCAACTCTGCAATTGATGGCAACCCACTCTGGAAGCACCGTTTCAATGTAGTATATAAATGCACATTTTCTGCTCTTAAAACACAAGTTTGTCAATTCCTACAAACTGTCGAGGTCGTTCAACTACCAGCTGCTATTTCTATGAAATACTGTGTTACCATTACATAATGGTACGCTGTTTTAATCACGCTTCGATTGAAAGAAAATGTAATTCTACGATTGTCATTCGGTTACCAGTTCACTTAGGCTTACGGTTTTGAGAAAACTGAGACATAATGCATTAGAAAATGGAAACAGAAGATGGTACGGCTCGACATCGGAAATGACAGATAGCAATCAGAACGTTTGTGTTTACATAGCATGAATATTGCTTCAGTTGAAAGCTTCCAAGCACTATACCAGGGCTTCTCGAGCATCGCTTGAAAGGAGAAAACTGCATAATGAGCAGCTTCACAATTAGTATTCTTTTCGAAAAATTATCGGGATAATTAAACCAAGAACGGGTACGGTAATGAATGAGGAATTTGTTGACTAGGTGAGGGCTACCACTTTGCCAAGGACTCTGTTTTATGGAGTTAGTTACTGACAGGCATGGGCGTGGTGATGGAATTTGGTGGGGAAGAGGGGAGGGCAGGCTTATTAAAGAGCTCTTCGTCTGCTGTAGTCTGCGATTCTACTTGACATCATTATGACCAGTGTGAATCGCAGTTTGCTACGCTATGTTGGGCACCAGTTTGTGTTCGGCGACGACACTAACGATACGTGAAAACAGTTAATTCATACGAGGAAACAGTGAGTTCTCCATTCTTAACTGGCCAAACATAACCGGTTTTAAATTATTCGCTAACACGTCCACATCTTATAAATTCAAAATACTTAACCAGGCGCGTGTTTAGTCGATATACCTTGTCTAACTTGAAGATACCTGTTTCAACAGCATTTAGGTTCCTTTCAGCTGTTTGGAAACTTGTAATTCAGCACATCAGGGCATGAATGACTACAGTAGGTTCTATAAACAACATTAGTATCAACAAGAGAGGCAGTGTGCGTGCAAACGTAACATTGCGGCGCGTTCGTGTAACCACTGTTACCGTGGAAAGGCAATAAGTATTATATATTCTTAGTGTGTGTCTGTAACCTTAGTTGTCTGGCATGCAAAGAGCATGCGTCGTGTTACATTGTCATCTGTGGCCTGACCGGCCCTACCATATTTTCCCACATTATCTCATAAACGGGCACGATTTTCGTAGAAAGGTTATTGGACACAAAATGTGTTTTGATTTTGTCTACAACTTTTGTCTGAACATTTCTCATTCAAAGACGAATTCATCGAGATCCTATCATAATGTCCATAGGTCTTCATGTAAAGTACCCGATATTCTTGTCAGATTTTAATGAAACTTGAATTTTCTCGACAGAATTTTGAAAAATACTCAGTATCAAATTTCATGAAAATCCGTGCATTGGGAGCCGAGTTTTTCCATGCTGAGGGACACATAGGCAGACAGACGGACAGACATGAGGGCGCTAATAGTCGCTTTTCGCAGTTTTGCGGACGCGCCTAAAAATTAACCAAGATGCAAAAAATAACATTACTTTAACAAGTGTTTCCATCGCATTTCCTCTCAAAACACTGCAGTCACTATTTGTACGCAAAATTGATTTACCTTATTCGCTCGTGCGAAATAATGCACTTGTCGTGACTCTATCATATCCCATGCCCCGTCTGCGGTGCGAGAAACTACAACTACTGCGACGAAGCGGAATTCTGGTATTCACTCTGCTTGTCAAGAAACTCCCTGCCTTTTAGGGAAACCGAATATTCGCTCCTGTTTGCATAAGTCATGAAAGCAAATGACTGTATTCGCCACTAAAACTAAACTTTAAGCATAAACAACACATAGTACGACAAGTCATCCACTCTGTTGGCCGACAGGCAGCAAGTGTCGTGACCAAGCACCTGCGCAGCTAACACGCCACCGTCGACGGCTAACATGAAAACATGATGTGCCGAAATGTCTGCACCAGCGACAACAAACACAACACCAGAACATGAAGTCTATAAACAAAAACAATTTGGACTCCCAACTGCGAATTCATTTCCTGTCAACCAAGCTTTTACTTTCGGCAGTATGTGTGTTACTAATGACATGTGACCTCATATGTCCCTGAAGGTCTAAAACTGCACACACTAACACATGCAGTTTAATGCATCTATGAATTCTGAATTGCTTTGCACATCCAAGATGTCTTATTAGACTAGCAATAAAGGCATAACCACTCACAGAATATCTTTTAGTGACACGTACAAGCCAGTCCACATGGGATTTGTGGTGGACAGAGAGGACCTACGACAGGTTTCTCTCAGAGTACTTCGGCTTTCCCCGTCAGTATCAGTCCACCAATGCTCCATACTCCTTCATTCGTCCATCACCGACGCCATGTAATTTTAGCAATTAACAGAAGCGTTAAATAACAAATTTAAAAAAAAGATGCAGACAAGGTGCCAGAAACTACTGCAGTTGTTGTTGTATCAGAAGTGTACAGAATTGGATTTGAAGCTCTAACATATTTAATCAGATATATTTTCACGTCCTGTATCGCAATTTGAGAGGATGGAAAGTCCCGAGTAAAGGCAACAAAGTAACTTACTTAAGATTTTCCCAAACTGAATGAAGAGGCCCTAACTACAATTTAACACAGATGTCAAGTCAGTATACACAGGGCCTCAAACAGGGTCCTGCACGTCAGTATTGCGTTCTTCACCCTTAGTATTAGGGTGAACAAATCAATTTGGATGACATATCCAAGAACGTAAGCTCGCAAGGACATGGGACGTGCTAAAAATTTGATACAGAAAAAACTTCAACAATGTAGGCATAATGAGTTAATACTAAAATGGGTCTCGCATACACACGGCCTAGTGTGTGTGTGTGTCTGTGTGTGAAGTTGTAGCAAGGATTCATAAAATCCAACAGCGGGCTAATGCAAATACAGTAATGAACCATTGGGTTACACAAAAGCAAGGAATTTCAACAGCTGAGTGATCAATTTTCCAAGGAAACCCCCTGCACCAAGAAGACAGAATTCAATTAACTTCCTCGACACACCTTCAAGACCGGTAGCTAGACTTACCGTTGTAGCAGATTGCTCTGTAAACCGTAAATGAGGTAAGTGCAACCTGTGAAAACAAACACAAGTTTCTACAACCTTTAAATGGCAGAAACAGGAAATAGTCCAGGGACACTTAAACAACTGTGAAGCAGCCAAGCGCATTTCGTCACGTTACATGATGGAATGAACAGACGGCTGGCTGGCTGGCTGTCTTCAGGAAACGTCGCCGGAGATAAGTACCCGGTCTGTAGACTGTCGATAAAGACTGATCGGGGCCCTTACCAGCACACAAACCACTGTAAGCGGCCATTTTTCATTAAGCTGCACAATCCATTCACTGTTGCATTAATGTACGAAATTCTGAAGTCCTCGTGGCGATGACTACAAAAACTGTTGTCTTCTGGGTTGTGACTTCTATGATTTGGTAGAGAGATACTAACGTTTCAGGAGGACATGCTGCTTCCATCTTCACAGAAGAATCGAACGACTTAATGACTCTATCGAAAAAGGGTGTAGAAGCAGACGGTCGCAGGTTAATTTAGAGGTACCACTCCGGCAATAACCTTGGCGAGACTGAACAAAAATCATCAAAAGTCCCTCAGAGTCTGTCGACCCGGATCTGAATTCCAGATCTCCCAATACAAAACATAAGTGCCACCCCACCTGACCGCCACGTCCGCTAATATATATGCTGACTTTGTGTAGGACCTTTATTTTATCTGAGTCATATTGTTTGCCACTTCCTATTGGCTCGCTTTATGGTGTTAACATAGTCCGCTCACACAACCGTCATTACGCGTGGCGGAACACCGGCGGGAAAAGAAAAAAAAAGATTCAAATAAAATAAGGATCAAGTACTTCATGAGCGTGGTATCATTTATATCTGGATTCAACTCACACAAAACAATATAAAATTACACAGGAGTCCAGGCCATAAGGATCCATTAAATCCTTCACTATAACGCACTCTAGACCAACCTTATCTCTCAGATGGAAAAGTTCGCGTCCTTAATCTCCGCAAATAAAGTGTCTATTTAAACAAGCAGTTCTCAGCAGAACCCACAAAACATACTTTCCTACCACATTGTCAGATAACGAAACCCCTAGTACCGCGGGGGCGAAGAGGCAAGCTGATCAGGGGTGAAGCACAGCGCACGCGGCTCCAACCGTTTTCTCTCCATTTCAAAAATACTGTCTGATAACTCGAAGCACTCTGCAGTGTCGTTTAAGCACTGGAGCGAACTGGAGTGTCCGATATTTCTAACAAAGTAATTCATAGCACAGAGAGACATTATTAGCAGGGTAATCGAGCGTTGCGATGAAGATAGACACTGTACTTCTACTCCCAACAGAATTGATGTTTCTGGTACAGGTATATCATTTCCTGGCCGTGACGATGTGAGCAAAGCAGCGCCGGACCGTGCCGACTACAGCTGTGTGCAGTGTTAGGGAACTCAGGTATCAAGTTATCTGAATAGCAGTATACATTTATCGACTTACAGGTCTGTTACATTTTATTTTATTTTATTTTATTTTATTTTATTTTATTTTATTTTACTGTTGTAAAGAATGCATTGCTTAAGTGCAAACTCTGTCTGCATTACATGCATCCGATATGACCTCAAAGTTGCAAAACGTCGCCAACTTTGTGACTACCTACTTCCAAGCATCATTTCTTACAGAATTTACTGGAATGTTTTAAGATCTACCGCCATACCAAACTTCACATGCTGCCCTCTAATGGTTCCTTAGTTACCACAATCAAAGCGAGGAGAAAAGAACAGTTTCGCACGGTTAATTACACTACACAAAAAGTTCCTTCAAAGCTACGTCTTGTTCGAAGACCTATTACCGTAAATTATCTGAGGACAACACATTAAGTGTAGCCAGAGCCACTCCCAACTCAAAAGTTCGTGCGTCCGCCATGTTGTTATTGCTGATTATAGGTAATTAAGAATTACGAGGTTGGGGTTACCTGCAATGGCGTAAGGTCTAACGTACATATCATACCACGTCAAAATATGTTAATTATTCAAAAGTTGAAATGGGGGCACAGAGACAGACAGCATGGTGATCTCATGGGCCTGTTTTTTTTAAGAAAAGAAAGTAGGCTAAAAAAGTACAAGTGTACATCTAAGGTTCAAGTGTATTATTTCGAAGATACTCAGTGTCACTTGATTAGAATACAATAACGAAACAACAAACAAGATGACTTTAGGTGTGGCTCTAATTACAGGTGGGATTCGACCTGGTAAATATCAGTCTATTCCTCTAGCACTTCAGTTAAAATGATTTGGTATGCTGCCAGCCTATCTAATGGTACAGCTAATGTAAGAAACACGACACTCTGTAGAGCACAGTGAGTGAAAGTGTTTGATATGGCCAAGGCGGACCTAAACAGCGTTAATAAAAGTGGAAGTTGTCGAAATGGCTTAGCCATTTTTCGCTCCAGTTTTGATCCTATTATAGCCTACACCTTCCAGCTAAACGCCACACCGTACCAAAAGAAACCTGATATACCCCAGCTCTTTGTTATTAGGCGCGTTCACAAAGCAGTTGGGAAAAGAGACTATTACCCTCGTCACGTATATCTGTCTGCCTGGCTGTCTGTCCGTCCGTCATTCTGTCCGCAAGGAACACCGCGACGTCCACAGGACGGATTTTTGTTTAGTTTCAAATCTGGTATTTTTACCAGTATTTGACGACATATTCCCATAACGGGCCCATACATATAGAAACCGATTTTGTACACCGTAATGCATTTGGAATGGTGACTATCCCTAGTCTAAAAGCGGAAATATATTTCAAATTTGACGCCACAACCCGCAATGTATTTAACCAAGCATGGCGCATGGATATTAATATAGCCAGCAGATGACACTAACAACCTACACAACAATTCTGTCATTTATAGCAGAATTGACTAGGACAAATTACAGACAGTCAATCAAAACATACTGAGTCACGCCCCTTGTAAAATTTTAAATATATATAATATTCAAATACAATACTTGTCCAACCAATGCACTATATTCAACGTCTTCGCATTATGACACTTATAATATTTTTAAAAATATTAAATTTAAAAATAAAAACATTAAAAGTGTCATAATGTAAAGACATTGAATGTGATGCATTGGTTGGACAAGTACTGTATTTGAATAACAATCACGCACGGCATGAGCAATATAAAATATATAATACATAACACGCTCACATGTTGTAAGCAGATCAATCTCGTAACTAGGCCCAGAAGCGTACAATTATTTTGCCGAATTGGAAGTACGATCGTAGCAAAATGTGGAGACAATTCTTCGGTCTATCTTTTAAAAATTAATTTTTAAGCGCGTTAATTAACGACACTGTCAACTAAGACTCTACAGCGTCTACACGAATCATTAACTTCTTTTTAAATCTCTTACTTTGGAACCCTTCGAATACGGGGACTTCTTCGCACATTATTATACTTAGCCTCCGGACCAAGAATCTAATACACGCCCACCGCAATAGAATGTTTCGTTTCCTAGACCTTCCCTCTTCTACCTACTTGTTCACCAGATTTTTTTTTATTATTTTTCACTTGATCACACTCAGACACACACCACAGTCGGTAGGAGTCCTCTGGACGAGGGATCGGCCCGTCGCAGAGACCTCTACCTAACAACACAAACACTAGCCAAGAAAAACATCCATGCCCCTGGTTGGATTCGAACCCACGATCCCAGCAAGCGCTCGGCAGCAGACCAACGTCTTAGACCGCGCGGGCATTGAGATCGGCGCAATAGAATGTAAGATTAATCACACAAACGAAAGGTTCAACTTAGAATATTCTTAGGGACATTTCGAATGGGAGAAGAAATTCACAACGGATTTAATAAATAAAACAAGTACAATAAAATGAAAACGTGGAATAGCCAAGCAAGAGCTGAATTTGTATTTCCAGTTCAGTGCTTCCTAGCAGAATGAAATAATGTTGCAACTCTGTCACTTACCTTCAACTGTCTGCTGCAACAACAGCTAATATCCTCTAAGTTAGAATTAATTTAGCCGGCGTTCTGTTGAGAAATTCGTGGTTGGTAGGTTTACTTAGTAAGAGTGGCATCTTATTGTATTCACATTTAGGGCAGGGCCATTAACCTTTGAAGATGAAAGTCTACATACTAATCCATAAACCACGTATCATCTCTTGCTGCGTAAAAGACTCTTCTGACTTTTGAATGGACAGCGTTACTGTCGCTAGTGATGCAATACACTTTCGTATACAAAATGTTTATATAGCCCCTAACACTGTTACTGTTATGCCCGGAAACATTAAGTGGTTAATCTTCCTACTAAAGTAGCGAGTACTTATTCAACACTTCGGGAAAGATGCGAAGTGTGAGAATTAGAAATATTTAATTTTTCTTCCAAAGAAAGATATAGGTCGCTTCGTTGGAACTTCAAACGTTCTCAAATAATGGCCTTATTTTGAGCAATTCTTTCAACTACATCTCCTCCCCACAAAGGAACAAAGCTAACTCACTTTACACAGGCTTTGAGGAACTGGTACTCGCCGAGCTCACCAAGAAATTTTCCCTTCGTACAACCCTAAATTTCTTGACTTTATTCAAAATAAGGTGTCTCTGGACCCGATGCAGAGACAGATATATCCAATCTCCATCCTCAAATATTTTTAAAAAGCATTTTAATATTATCCCAGTACCTTCGTCTAGATCTGCCAAGTGGTCTATTTCTTCAGGCTTTTTGACTAAAATTCTGCGCATACTTCTCAATTTTAAAATTCATGCTACGTTTCCCACCCATCTCATCCCCTACTATTTGATCACCCTAACAATATAACTTACACAGCTTCCTCCTTCCTCCCGTTACTTTCTCTGTCTTAGATCCAGACATTCACAACCTACTGACTCTGCGATCTGTAAACAAACACCTTCAAACTACCCTGTAATGTTGCACTACTACTGTGCACATCCTTAGCCAAACATAACATTACAGGCAACTATGTACCGCAATGCTGTTGGGACTATCCGACTGCAGTGAACATGGTCAGTTGCAATTTTGTGACCATCAAAATATGTTATTAAGAAACCAAGTTTCACGCCCATTCAAAACACGTTTAAACATAAAATTTTGTATCCTTTGACCTTATTAAATTCTCAGAGAGCATACGATTAAACATATCAGTACCACACACCAGCGTTTTCCGTGGTGCATGAGCTATTTAAATTTATTAAGCACTGTAAAACTCACACCCCTTGCGTCATTCTGTCGTTTACATGTTTATGTAAATATACAATTCACAGCACTGTCTACCTATGGTGGTTTCAGTATTTAACATTGTTATGCAGATTGCACAATAGTAACAATTATTCCTATTGTTTTGGACATGTGAAGCGTTATGCATAGCAACACAGACTATGGCATTTCATAATGCCTGTCATTCTAGTAGTCCATACGCAACAGTCGTGCTTATGTACTAGAATGGTGATGAAATTACGACAGGAAGACACTTGGAAGACCGAAGAGGCGAGACAAGGATAACATTAAGACCGATTTCAAGCAGACAGTTTGTAAGAACAGGAGGCGAATGGAACTGGTCCAGGGTCATGTCCAGCGGTACGCTTTGGCGTCAGCAGTGAAGGAGATTCGGACTTTGGTACCACAGTGATAGAACGGTGTAGGCGGGTTCCGCCAATCGTAAACACCACTGTTGCTAAAGCCTTTAATTGTTTTATTTATCTGTCACAATGTCAGGTAGGTCCACGGCCTGGGGGCTTTCAGATCACAACCGCCAATGCGGGCCAACATTTCATTTCTAGACGTTAATCGTTTGATTTAAATACGTACCTTGTTAACTGTACAAAGAATAAGATAGACAGTGTACGTCTAACGAAACGGTGTGGTGCCTGCAAATAATCGCCTTTGAACTGGGAACGCAGCAATGTGTTCTGCGTGTCCTGTTGATCTGCATGTCACTGTCAAGAATATAAAAATACTGAGTGCTGGGCAAAAATGCTTTAATGGCAAATGTGTGTCACCGGCATCAACAAAACGTAGTTGGATCTTAATGTACAATGCCCATATTTTTGTCCGATTTTAACCAACCTCGGAGTTTTTCGACAGATTTTCATAAAATTCCCCAATATCAAATTTCGTGAAAATGTGTTCGGTGGGAGACGCGCGGAGAGACAGGTGGGCAGACATGACAAAGCTGATAAGCGCTTTTGCCGACTATGCAAACAAGCCTAAAGCGTTTATAATAAGGTGCGTAACAGTACACGAGTTTTACGAAAATGCATTTACTTGCGAACAACCGCAGCCCCATGACCGGAAGTACTGACGGTTGTTCCCGGAACGGCCTGAATGCACCGTGACGTCACCGATGCATCTTATCAAAACAAACTTCATGTTAAGTAAATATTTAGAAAAGGCAGATCAATAAAACGGCCGCATAAGGTTTACTTGATTTGCTCTACGCACATGTGCAGCATGCCTATTTTATTGTCTGTCAGTGCCAACAGGACAGTCGCCGTAAGCCCCTTTCTTAGGGCTGTTCTCTTTAACCTTTTAAAGCCTAGCGGTAACTTTACGTACCGCCAGGTTTAACATTAAAAAATTCTACGTGGTGCCCACATTGCGTTTATGTGTTCTGTACGGATCTCAGAACGAACAGCAACTTTTGCCTTATAAAACATTAAAAGACAGGGTTTTATAACTGAAGTGGAGAGTGTTTACAGCGCGGTACGCACTGAATCCTTATATAAAACAGGGTACACCCCGTCTTTAAAGGGTTAACTAGTCAATTCATGCCTTTTCTCTCTGTTCGACTCTTACTCTCATTTCACATACCTGACTTTCTTTCCTTCTTCCGTACTGTCTCATTCTTTTCTTAATTTATTCATGTGTAGCTCTCCGACCCACTGTGATTCATTACGTCACCAGATACTCGTGTGACTTAGCCTATTAACACAGTTTTACAGGGTAAGGAACATGAGAATATTGTGATTAAAAATAAAACTCTATGCCAAATTTCACACAAACAATTTCGAAATTCCAGTTGGCCCAAAAACTTTGTATGGAAGGCGACAGCCCGTACAATTACGTACTTCTTCCCCCTCCCCAAATTAGACCAATTGAGATTACTTTGAGCACTTTTTTAATTCAAGGACATACTATGTACGATAACAATATGAATAAGCGGAAACAGAATCCTGAAAATCACAACATCTTCAAGCGATTATTTGTGTGGTTTTTCAGAACTGCTGGGTAGAGAATGCCCACGGTGGAAACAGTCATTCAACATTTATATCTCATCGTTGAGTTGTATGTAATCCTTAAACATTTTTTAAAACAAAACGTACATATCTTACAGCTTACAACCATATATTTTTCGAGAACTTGAGAGATCGCCCTAAAGCGAACAGGATTCTTGTGGCATAGCTTTTTTCGACACCTGCGAGGCAACGGAGAAATGCAACATTAATTCCAGCAACAACACAAGAACAAGCAAAAACTCTATCTTTACTTTTTTGTGTCTTTTGTGCTGGAATATAAGTACATTTCTGCAACACTACGGCCACTGATGGGCCCAATATCCACCCGCGGATGACAGCCGAATGGATATGGAGTATATATGAAATTACAATTGACAGCGCAAAACCGAAGTCAGAATACTTCAACAAAAAACCATTCCCATGACACTTTGCTCACCACAAATCCCACAAAGACTGCCCGGGGAGCGAACCCGAATTTTCGTGGTGAGAAATGGAGACGTACTGCAGTACGATCCACCCGGACACTCTCCCAGATGTAAATGTATTACCTTGCCCCTGTCGGTACAGGCTGCAGTCAGTAGTCTAGGAGACTAAACGTTTTTCACGAAAAGTAACCATGGTAACTCTCGTATCCTTGAAGCAGAAGATCAACGCCACCCATACCAAACTCGCAATCAGACACGGTGTAGTATCAGCACAATAGAACCCCCACTTTCATAACATTTGATATTAACCCTTTAAAGAAGAAGCGTATCTGCTTTATATAAGGACTCAGTGCGTACCGCGCTGTAAACACTCTCCACTTCGGTTATAAAAACCGGTCTCTTAATGTTTTATAAGGCAAAAGTTGCTGTTTGTTCTGAGATCCGTACAAAACACATAAACGCAATGTGGGCACCGCGTAGAATTTTTTAATGTTAAACCTGGTGGTACGTAAATTTACCGCTAGGCTTTAAAAGGTTAAAATGCAGTTTCATTTCACTTTTCTTCTTCCTCTTCGGCCTTTCAAGTGCCAATTTAAGGAATATTTCTCTACAAATATCTACCAATTGCCGTCCCACGTCCAGCCCTGTTGCTGGACTTCACTATACCAACAATAATAGGTGGTCCGTATAAAGTAGGAAAGCCCTCCTTTATGTAGTGTATACTAAATTGAGAACTTATTTCCATTACTTTACATCGATTTATTTCCTGAGCGATGTGTCAAAACGACTGTAACGTAAGTTCTTACACGAATGTTACAGAACGCGTTTCACAACCGCACCAAAAAACTGGAACACCGATGTGTTACGTAAGAAAGAGGAATACGTTGGACGCATATGGAAATATGGAAGTTTGTGAACTCAGTAACAAAGACATCTGATTTCATCACAAACCTCACTTTTGTTTCTTATTGATTTCCCAGTGTATTTAAATTTGTAAACATTTTCAAACACGTGCTTTCCTCTAGTCACAAAAATGGTTTTGTGAAGGGATTTTGCTATCCTGCCAATGAAGATACTTCCAGGCCCACTCCTACGTTAGCCTGTAGGCTAATTTCTGACAAACGCAACGGCCAGCCATAAACAGTGGGTATAAAAGTGAACACTCGAGAAACGTTTTAATCAAAGACAATCGCGATATCAGGCCGCTTTCCTAATTAAACCGGTTCGTAAGTCAGGCGCACTTCACACTCCACTTGCCATAATGTGAAAAGCAAGGCAAGCGGGTAAGGTAATGTTCCGTCCGGCATTTCTGCTCGTGTGTCCCTGTACGTACCCATCCACAAAGATCAGACATCTATAAGAAGCACCAAATATTTTTAGATCTGCTTACCAATTGGAATTAATTGCACTATACGGTACGGGTGACCAAGTCACATTTTTATTTACTTATATTTTGAAGGTACATTAATCTCCATGATGCTTTCCGTTTTGATTTGAGTTTTACTACACACAATCTTCGAAAAATCTTGGCATTTACTATCTGTATTTAGAAGAAGAATGTTCGTAAAAATATATTTATTGTGAAAATAGTGACAGTGGTTACAGTAAGTACATTACTGCTATCGCGACAAGAACTGCTCTGAGTTATTAACCCATCAATGACGTATTAACCCTTCAGTGACGTTTGAGTTTAAATTCCAACTACTGCCCGTGACCGAAGAGCTGTATATTCATAGCACCCTTCACGACCGTACGGTGCACCGCGACCGACAGCATGACACGAATTAAAAGTCCGTACTGTGTACCGAGGCCAGGATTGAAGGATTAAGTTTGTAATCACATACCTACTTTGGTTTGCTTAAATGTGAACATCGCTCTAAATTAATATGGCGTGCTTGAAAGAATTAAGCTGGCAATTCAGATAAGCTCTAGCAGGGATATACTGATTCATGTATTTTAAAATCTACCAAAGGCGCGATAATTAGGATATCCTAAGCACGGTGGGAACTCAAGAGGAAAGAAATGTATACCGGATGGAACTGGAAATTGTTCCGTCATACATGGCATTCCGATGGTCGTACCATGATAATTCTATCGTCTAGACGAAATCTTGTCGAACCGGTTTGCTCCAAGTACTGGATGTTACCATTTCACTTCGTTACAGGATTAGAACAGCATTGCTACTCCGGCTTTGTGCCGCACAAGCAGACGATATGCGTGAAACATTCGTCTTCCAAGTCTCTTTGACAGGCGGACACTATTTGCAAAGCAGCAGGAAAATTTACTCAAAATTCAAGAAAACTAAAACCTCTGTGTTCGAAATCCGTACAGAACATTTGTCCGTCCGTCTGTCACGCTCTTAGAAATCTACTACTACTACTACTACTACTACTACTACTACTACTACTACTACTAATGCCGATGCCAATAATAATATATAATAATTAAAAAAAGAGAAAACATGCATGCTGATAGGTGTGGCAATACCAGCGGACAGAAATGTTACACAAAAGGACGCAGAAAAGAAACTAAAATACAGGAGTTTATGTATAGAGATACAACGAATATGGAACATGAAATATGTGATTATACCCGTGGTAATTGGTGCCACCGGAAGAGTAACAAAAGGTTTAACGAAAAATTTAGAATCCATACCAGGAAAACTTTCAATAGATTCGCTACAGAAGACAGCTATACTTGGAACATCACACATAATACGGGAAGTACTACAGTCTGAAACTTGATACCTGAGCGGTGGGGATCACCGCTGGTTCAAGAGAAGTACCAGGCAGAAATGGCCTGTGACAAGATACAACAACAGCAACAAAAACAAAATAATAATAATAATAATAATGGAAAAATGTAAATAGAAAAGTTGCTAGTTCTAGAAAACTCAGAAAGAATGTTAACATTGCGTTCTTTATTCTCCTTCTTTTTATGTTCAGAAATAGGTGTAAAGGAAACCAATTTCATGAATGGAAGTGGGGGAAAAAGGAGAGAAATCTTTTTTTTTCCCAAACAAGAAAGCTGACAGTACTGCATATGCAACATAAGAATAAAAGTGCTTGAAAAATATTTCCGAGACAAGTATAGCTTGTAAAGGGTAGGCTAAATCAGAAGCACTAATGAAAATGCAATACTTGTTCAAAGTCTTGTACGTGGAATGTGAATTTTCCTATTCTGAAACACAGTGCTTGACGTGGCTCAGATGATATGACCATCATGCTCTGGGTTTATAACCAGAAGGCAAATTGTAAACACGTGGCAGATCGTGCAAGACAAAAAACGTTGATTAGAACAATTTACTGAATCACCGTGAACTTTCCGCTGAATTAGAGGGTTCTGCAGCAAGTAAAAGGTCGACCTAGAGCGTAACAATAGAAAATATTGTTATTACCTTGAAATAAAACGACGGGTAATAGTCGTCTTAGTAGTTCGGTATTTAACGATGCTGTCAGTAACGCACTTACAGCGTCGATTTATTTAATGACAATACTGAATAATATAGCTGAAATGGGCCGATCCCGGTGAGCGTTCGGTCTAACGCGTAGATCTGCGGTGGCTTCATTGGTAGGACTGCACGTTGGAATCCCGCTGCGGGCATGGATTTTCTTCTTGTATTTGTTGGGTGATCATTCGTTCATAGGAGTCCTACCGGGTGTGTGTGTCTAATTGCGCGTGATCTAGCGACTTGAAGACGAGGCGGCCTAGACCCAAGATCGGCTGTTGCACAAAAAGAGAAGAAAAGAGGAAAGACGCGGAAGGAACACGCGGCGGCCGAATTTAAGGTATTATCCCTGTTTTAACCGGAACAACTGAGAAAATAGACAAAAAAAGTCACGACAGTGAAGATCCCGTCCGAGAATTGAACCGAACACCTCTCCATTACGTCACAATCACCCCAGGTTGGGCCAAATTGGTTTTATATGACAGGCGTCATATCTAATTTGGATAAGAAATAAAATAATGCATAGCGTACGGAAAAGGACGGTATCTGTATTCCACCAGCTTATCTGGTGTAGGATGGAATTCAAATGAACCTCAAGGTTGGCGACTTGACCATACCGTATCGCTATGAGATTGATTTATTTAACTGCTAGTGACAATTCATGCGGCAGTGCCACAGCTCAGGTGGTTAGCTGCCGGCCTCTCACCGCGAAGGACCGGTTTCAACGCCAAAGCAGCCAATATGGAATTTGTGGTGTACAAAGTGGAGTTGGAAACAGGGTTTTCTCTAAGCATTTCGGTTTCCCTTCTTAGTGTCATTCCACCAACGCCCCGCACGCGTGTTTCATTCATCCATCACCGAAGCTACATGACAGTGTGGTTACTTAAAAACAGAAAAAAGAGAATTCACTATTAGCACTCTCAGCCTCCCATCTTTCTTGAAAGTTACCAGCTTGGCAGAGTGACTGAGAATTCAGAAAATAATTTTGTCGCTCTTATAAAAATGCCAACCTAGGATACGACACCGTGTTGACTGATAATTCGTTAAAGAGTATTCTTCTTGGACAACCCTGGGATGGTGACAGTTGCTCCGAAATGTCGGTAACTAATTACCAATCAATGCGGTGTTATATTATAGAAGAATGTAATTTTCAACACAACGACGTGAAACCCTCAAATTACAGCACCAAACTAGTTTCAAAGTAAAAGCATTCAATGACGTAAAGTAATTCGCCTCAAGTTCAGATAATTCCGCAACCAACATACATACCGAAAATGTCTTCACAGTTGTTACACTTTCAGAGGGGTGATATAACGCGTGCAGTTTGTGTGTTACATTATCCACTTCCGTTCACCTAAAACACTAAATTCCAATCGGACAAAAATTTGCAAACACAACAAAAATAATAATAATAAAGCATCTCCCAGAATGGCTAACCTATTAAACCCTAGTAGTTACTACATATATGGCCACGTTTAACCCTAAAAGCTCTGCATAAGCATCAAGCTACGTAATTGTTATAACTGCAAATCAAATCGCCCTGCTCACACTAGCACAGTTGGTACATTAATCCAAACACAAATACGTGTATAGACAATGTCCAAACATGCTATCATTTTTCAAGTGTTCAAGCACTTCCAAAATATTTTCATACTACATTCGGCCCATGGGCGTTCAACGTGTGGCGGTGTGTTGACTGAACGTGAGGGACGTACGAGAAGTAACAGTGGAAATGGTCCAAAATCCTGTACGTTCACCAGGTGGATTTGAGCCAAAGCCCTGTATATTCAACAGATGGAAACGATCCAAAATCCACGATGTTCAACAGGTGGTAAGGATACAAAATCCCGAATGTTCAACAAACACCCAAAGAAAACACTTCCTGTTTCATACATGTTATCTACGTAAACGACAAGACGCACGTACTTCACTCCTAGCTGATGAACACTCATCGTTCTTTTTTATACTTATTCATAAAACACGTTGGTCAGTTTGACAAGTTACCTCCTCCACGCAGCTTCATGCCCAACTGTAGTGCAGATGGTGCTGATCAGGAAACAATCGATACGAACTGTTAATTGAATCCGAAGTGAAAGGAAATGCTTTACTGTTCTAGTTAAGTGTTAAAATAAATGCAGCCAACTTGTCACGAACCGGTAAGCCTATACGAAAATATCTGTGGCCGAATTCTGCCGCCCGTTTCTATGCTACAGAAAGAAAAGTCACCGCCTAAGACTGTAAAAGATCTTTCACTAAGCGTATTTCGTAAGTTGTTTTGGGCCGTGTATCATTTATTTGAAAACCAACGAACAAAGAAACAACCAGAAAGTGAACTGCAGGTAGCGGTGTAAAATTTTGGTACGATTATTAATGTTATTTTATTATTAATATGATAACATTTTCCTCAATAAACTGAGGAAAACAAAAAAAAAGCCATATAGTGGGTGCCCCGCCGAGATTCGAAACGGGGCCATTCCGAAAAAAAAGTCACAGCATCACGGCTATACCAATCTGCTTGGCAGAGGCCATCCACGTATCAGGGCCGGCTCTCGGGCATCGGACCAACTCGGCCCTCTTTGTAGCGCAGATAACGCCCAAGTTCGGGCCCGATTCAAATGGTACCAATCAAACATTATATAAAACATTTCGGGCTTTCTCATGTCATTCTCTTTTCGCAAATGGAACGTTATTTGTACAAGCGTTCATCTTATGCTAGTGACACAGTCACAAAATTAACAGCTACCACACTGAGCGGTGACACTGCTAGTACGTTGCGAATTGACCTGACAGTTGCGGTAAGACTGCATGTGCACGAAATGTGGTGAGTTGAGACTTTATGTGAAGAATGAGTGGTGAACTTGAGTTTGGCCGGGTTGCGGAAAAACATGGAGATTTTATTTTCTCGGGAGATTTTCGTATCTGCCCCCTACCAGAAAATTTTCGAGATAACCTTTTAAAGCCTAGCGGTAACTTTACGTACGACCAGGTTTAACAATAAAAAATTCTACGTGTTGCCCACATTGCGTTTGTGTGTTTTGTACGGATCTCAGAACAAGCTGCAACTTTTGCCGTATACATCACCATCAACTGAATTGTTTTTGTAACCGTGATTGAGTGTTTACTGCGCGGTACGCACTGAGTCCTTATATAAAACAGATACGCTTCGTATTTAAAGGGTAACATCTGGCGTCCGACGTCCAATTGGCGCTTCTCAAACACCAAAAGAATATCAGACATTCTTAAAAGCGTCTTCAATAATTCAACCAAATTTATCAGAAAATAAGTTTACAATGCACATACTTTGGGTCCTTTATTTTCATCTCTAATCAGAATAGTTCATGTTTAAATTCACTGCTCTCCCACTAATATTCCACATAGCCCCGGTCACAACTAAGGCGTTAACCATATCATGGGATGAGCCTTCCTCCGTTGCCTGTTGGTTGGTGTCCGTGTTCCCAGTTATCAACCATCGTGTCACAACTGTTTCCACCTCGCGATGGTCTGTAAAATCGTGGCATAAAGATCCTGTTTCAATGCTGGAAACATGATAAACGCTCGGTGACGAGTTCTCCCGATATGATCACAATCAGTGTTGGTTCTTTTGTTAAGAAACTGTACACCATATGTATTTATTTTCTGAAGGAATCACGCAGAAACTTCCAGTCCACGCGCCACTAGGTACAAGGTTGCCAATGCAAATTATAACACGAAAGGCGTGTTTTCGCAACATTTCGCAACATTGCAATATTCATAAGTGGAACCCACGTGCATCACGACAAAACCTTCCGAAAAACAGCGCGTCGTGTTGAACTGCGCGATGCCACTGTTACCCAACTCACAACGCCAAGTTCCGTGTCTTACGATAAATCATCTCAAGGACGTTCATTTTTGCGAAGTATTGGGCGTTGGTCAACTCAATGTTAAGAAGAAAAACTGTATAAAAGTCTAATAAATTGTGAATGTAAGTAGAACATAGACTTATGTAACCAGTGAGGCAACTGGAACTCAAACGATGAATTGTGCCGAACTATTAGCAAGCTTCAAGTCACAGGACACGCATAAGCAGATTCTTCAACGTTAGAAACACGACATAAGACTAGACAAAAATAGCACAAATCTGTCACCTGTCACCCACTTACTATGATATATATATATATAAGTCCAAAAGTTTGCCATTCTCTCTTTACGTAACAGAGTTCTGAGCAGTCAGGAATAGGACCACAAGTTGACAGCGATACGTGGCAGTCAGGGGTACCTGTGCTCCAAATCCGTAATGCAGACTCGACTCTGACAAACGGAATACAACGTGTGCATATCCAGCAAAATCATTATTCCAAGGATCCCTCAAGGGCTATAATGTAGACCCTATAAGAATGGGTTAATGAATATGGAAATTGTAGTTGCAGATGGGAAATTAAACACCACACCATGAAGACAGCACATGTGAATTGATAGCTTCACGCACCGTGTACTTTACTACCGAAGAAACGGACTCCGATGCTCATTTGACAGTTACGGGAGGGCCCCAGAATTTGTCTAGGTGCGGCAGCAAAGAGAAAAATCCTCGCTCCTGCACAGTCACTACGACGACTGAGCTATCCGGACTACTTTTGTATATTAATAATTTGCAAAACGAGTCATTTTATGAACTCTTTCTGGAGATACGAAGTGTGTAAGAATGTCGAGCGCAATTTAATCCTTTCATACAGTGTTCACCGTTTATCCTTGCGATCTTTTCGCTGGAGGACAATAACCAGTTTACAGTGCAAAAGAGGTCTACATCCAGCGAAACTTTGTCGCTTTGCATCTTTTCGTTCAACAGGCCTCACTGTGTGGTTTTACGTCGTAAATAAAAAAGCTGTGGTCAAAGGTAGTATACTTGTACATTCATGACTGTCATAGTAACTAGGCAGTGAACTTCAGAACTGTCTGCTCTATGAAAGACCCCGATGAATGCTGGGCATATTTGCCAGTTTTAATACAAAACTCGAACTTTCTATCAAATTCCAGTATTTAAAAAAACATGCACATAAAGCAATACGAATACGAAATATGTCACTTACTTGCAGGTAATATGTCCGTCTTTAATTAATTAATTCCAAATACAAGAGTTCGATAAATATAACATAATATAATAATATTTTTGAGTTCAGCCTATCCTGCTTCTCTTGGTACTACGTCCCGATTAACCTCACGCTGTCCCGGTGGTAGACACCTCTCCATTAAATACATACATTACTTACAATGCTCTTATTAAAAGGTTTATATTTGTTTAATATCTACCCAGCCAGTACCGGTGGCCGCAGAGTCTAAAGCATAGTCTAAAGCCGCTCGACTGCTGTGAACACGGGCTCGAATCCCGATGAGGACATGGATGTTCGTCTCTTGTGCCTGTGTGTGTTATCATTTAGAGGTCTCTGCGACGAGCTTATCACTAGTTCATAGGAGTCCTACCGAGTGGTGTGTGTGATCTACAAACCTCAACAATAAAGTGCCCTAGACCCGAGTTGGGCTGTTGCGCCACAAACAACAAATACTTCCCTAGATCTATACTGACAAACTTTCTTAGCACATCTTAATAAATTCTTATAAGCTACCTTGTCATTCATATTCAACCATTTTTATTTAAAAATTTCGTTCTCCGTTTTATACTTCCTGAACACTTCAACAATACATGTTTGACATACTCTTCCCTAAATATATGGGTTACCTTCCGTTTATTTTCTTTCAAATTCCTCTCCCTTTCCACACTCCTGCTACTAACCACGCTATACAGCTTGTTGCCTTCCTAGTACAGCATTCTACATATGATACTTCACTCCAACTAACATTCACGTCTAGACACAGTGTTAGTGAACTCTTTTGGCACATTTTTCCTACCACTGTCTGTATGCATTTCCGTATCATTACATCTTTCTTTTACAAGTTTATTTATTTCTCTTAAATTACACTCCTGATGCTTCTTACACGAATGCTAGTCCCAAATATTATACGGTTGGATGGAAAACTAAACATGCTCCCGGCGAAAGCCAGAATATACAACACGACGAACCGGTTCGTTACCAACCATTAGTTCAATGTTACTAACCTGCAAGGTACATACGAAGACGTACCATTAAATAATTTTAGTTTTGTTGCTGGAAACTATGTAATTTTCACATATTGATATACAAAACTAGAAATATCGAAGATATTATGAATAAACCTCATAAAGAAATAATTCCGTACTGGAATAATGGTGTCGACAAACCCACTCAACTTGTCCTGAAGGTCGTATTGTGTGCAAATAGCGCTGTGTCAATGATAGTAAGTACACAAGGACGGCCTTTCATTACGATTTGTAGAGCACTGGTTCAAATTCAATCTATCTAGCGCAGCCTGGAATTGCAGAAACTTCAGCAGTAACAATGGTGTGAATATTGCTACCTTCTTCAAGATGACTCCATGCAATCTGCAAGCTACTTACTAACTTTATATTATTCACACCGTGCATAGTTATTAATTAAGTACAAATTCATTCCAACTACTGCGCTGCTATTACTCAGTATGTTCTTATGTTACAACATTTTGTTGCAACATGTTTCGATCCATATTGGGATCATCCTCACGGATTACGTTTAAAATTTAAAATTACAGAATCAGAATGACAATATTTTGCATAGGTCACAACGTATAAAATGTGTATAAAAACAGTTAATTGACATGCAGTTCACTTGTAGAGCTTTGTTTTTACTGTGCTTTTGGTGTCGAATGTTTTTGTATGGACGGCAGGTACAGTGCCTACCAACGTTTCGGAGGAGCCTGCTGCCTGTGCAGCGTACAGCATTCTTCTACTCTAAGACGAAGGCCGCAAGTTCCTCGAAACGCTGGTAAATACCTACCAGACTGCAAAGTGGTCGTATCCTAGACGACAGAAATTTTCATGTTCTTCCCCGTTACACATTTCTTTAAGTAGAGAACGGCCCCTTAGCAGACGCTACGGACGCACCGCAGCCTTAAGGCTTGTTGTGCAGCCCTGTGATGAAGATGAAGATGATGATTATGATTATCTGTTGTCCTTTTCCTAGTAACGGAGCACCGGTGGAATGAAACTGACAGCGGAAAACCGGAGTACTCGGAGAAAAACCTGTCCCAGCGCCACTTTGTCCACCACAAATCCCACAATGATTGAACCGGTATCGAACCTGGGCCCCCGTTACACTCTCTGTAAAAGTTTATAACGACAAACTATTTTTGAAGGAGATAACTACGAAATATGCTGCAGATGGCACGTCAAATTAAATGGATTGGCACAAATAAACTTTAGCATTAAATATTTGCTTTTCATATGGAAGTGGTTCGCCTTTATTTGCCCTGCCGTTCCGCAGCAGGCGCGGTTTGCGCTACTAGGAAATGTCGGAACGCGGCAGTTGCAATCGAATGACGGATGCAATGTAAATGGAACGAAAGTGGAATTAAACAATGACGGACAAGGCACGCACTATTGATGAATCATTACAAATTAACAAAACCTGGGGGAAAGTATCGCTACGGACTTGTTGAAAAGGATTATTCAAGCGGTAAGGGGGCGAACTTAGATTCGGGACGCCTGGTACACAGCGCCGAGGATCGTAGTTTTCCTACGTCTTTCCACGCAAATAAAAGTACTGTGTTTACCGATTCCTTCTTCATTCTTCCCAATTCAGTGTGCGTGACAATCGTATATTCTCAAAGCTAAATAAACTCTACAGCTGAAAAAGCGACGTTCATGACACTACAGTACGACAGAGTTCTGTACTATTTATCATTAGAACTACAAGTTTTCTCTTCGCAGCAGACGCCGATAGTTCTCTCACTCACTCACTCACTCACTCACTCACTCACTCACACACACACACACACACACACACACACACACACACACACACACACACACACACATCTAAAGCTAAAATCATGGAACCATATGCTTAACCTTTTAAAGCCTAGCGGTAACTTTACATACGACCAGGTTTAACGTTAAAAATTTCTACGTGATGCCCACATTGCGTTTATGTGTTTTGTACGGATCTCAGAACAAACAGCAACTTTTGCCTTATAAAACATTAAGAGATTGGTTTTTATAACCGAAGTGGAGAGTGTTTACAGCGCGGTACGCACTGAGTCCTTATATAAAACACATAGGCTTCGTCTTTAAAGGGTTAAAGTGTACTGGAGTGACGTAAATAATTGGCGGCACTTCTTAGTGGCAAACAACTTTCTACGTAAATCTGGCACGAGGGAGGGTAAATATTCCCCATTCCTGCCATCTTCTATACACTGGCTTCTAGGGCTACCTGCATTAAACAGGCTGGTCGTATTCTCCGGCGCTTCGTCTTTAAAGGCCTAATACTACTGTACACGGATGCAGCGGGAGATCAGTACTGTCACTAACTCCACGTAAATGGAGCGGGGGTCCGTCTTCAAAATATAGAAAAAGTAAAGAAATCCCCTCCCCCCCCCCCACTTTTGGAAAACCGAAAGTTCATTACCAAGTTCATAATCGCTCACCACCTGTCATCCTATCCTTTAAGATTTAATCCATCTAAGTCTAGATCTTCCAAGTTGTCTCTTTCGTTCAGTTTCCTACCGAAACTGTGTACGAAGTTCTCTTCTGTTCCAGACGTACTACGTACAAATACCGCATATTTCATTCTCTTTCATTTGATCATACACATATTTTCCAGCGTTAAAATTATGAAGTTCCTCATTACACAAATTCCTCCAGCCTCCTGTTACTGCATCCATTTCCGGTCAAAATATTATCAGCGTTCCCCAACATCCTTAGTCTGTGTTCTTCCAATAATGCGAGACAGCAAGATCAGTACTCGGCTGGCAAACAGCAAGCCAAACCTGGAACAGTAATGGATCCCGAAGTTCGACAGAGACTAAGAGAAGGGCGACACACACACATACATACATACATACATTACATACATACATAATTACATACATACATAACATAATACATATATTACATACATACATTACATACATTACATACATACATACATACATACATTACATACATACATTACATACATACATACATTACATACATACATACATACATTACAGACATACATACATTACATACATACATAATTACATACATACATACATTACATACATACATACATACATACATTACAGACATACATACATTACATACATACATAATTACATACATACATACATTACATACATACATACATAATTACATACATACATTACATACATACATAACATACATACATACATACATTACATACATATATTACATACATGCATACATAATTACATACATACATACATACATTACATACATACATACATTACATACATAACATACATACATACATACATTACATACATTACATACATACATTACATACATACATTACATTACATACATAATTACATACATACATTACATACATACATACATTACATACATACATTACATACATTACATACATACATACATAGTACATACATACATACATACATACATACATACATACATACGTACATACATACGCGGATTAATTTTGTGATAAGCTGGTGTAAGAAATGCCGAAAAAAGAAAACGACAATGCGACATCTAGTACAGAGTTCGGGTGTCCTGACAGACATTTGACATCTTCCTGGACTGTCCAACATAAGCAAAGTAAGGAGGTCACTAAAGACAGCGTTCATTTCTTCCATACACAAAGAAGGAGATCAACTTTATTTTGGAGAATAACATCTAACTCCATGGAGGAGTCGATCGGCTGTTCAGGCAATTTTTGGCCCTTTGCGGATCCTGAAATTTCACACCACGTTGCCAACAGCCCTTACTGGCCACAGAATCCACGTCATGCGTCCTATATTGGAAACAGCTTGATTTCTTTAGACAGCGAAACAATGTAGCAGCTACGCCAATCATCCAGGCTGGAGGCAGGATGATGTGCACGACGATGATAATGATAAAGATACACATAACCAAACGCGACTAATTGTGTCAGACGATCTGAAAATCTGCCGTCCATCTCCAAGCACCGAGCATTCTAGGCTCCTATCTCCACGACTCATAAACAGACAACCCCAATGGCCGCGCGGTCTCAGGCGGTGGTCTGCAGTCGCTCGCTTGCTGGGATTGCGGGTTCGAATCCCGCCGGGGTCATGGATATCTGTCTCTTGTGAGTGTTGTGTGTTGACAGGTAGAGGTCTCTGCGATGGTCCGAGCCCTCGTCCAGAGGAGTCCTACCGAGTGTCAGTGTGTCATTGAGTGTGATCAAGTGCAACAATAACCCTCTACGTCTATAATGAATAGGTATAAGATGCCAGGCTAATAAATAAAATAATAAATAAATAAATTAATTAATTAATGCACACAAATACACATATCGGCACCAAGATCAGATGAGAGTATTTTAACTAGTCAATTTGCATGTAACAGTTTTACGTAAAACATACGTATGTAATGATATATGAAAATTAACTACCCGAACCTCATATCTCTTTATTAATTCTGTTGACACATAACAATAAAAAATTCAACCTCAACTACTTACACAAAATCAGACCGAACGCATTAGGAAAATATGTGAATGCCACTTTCCAATCTTGTTTTTTCCTGTATACACAACACTGAACAGCAGCTACTAACTGACGGATGTGAAAACAATGTTCCGCAGTGTCGTTCAGACATTTAAATCCGATCTTCTGTTAAACTACAGTATCTCACATACCAGGACACAGGAAAAGTACTTACGAGGAACTGTAAACAGAAATACATCATTATACAGAAAAATTTAGATGAAATTAGAGCGTGCATCAACTTCAGCCATTAGTAATAAAAATAATACACGTGTACTGTCAAAAACCTGGAGCTACCAGTTACATTCATAGACATGTACATGAAACTCAGCAAATAAATTTTATTTGATTTGATTACTGGATGACCTTAGGGAAAAAAAGGAGATGCTGGTACTTGAAAGAGGAAGTGCTAGATCGCATTCTGTGAAGAGCTCCCTTTGGAAGACGCTATGAAACAGTCGTAAGACAGGTCTAATAATAATATAAATAATAATAAAATTATCAATGTTATAAAATGAATGAATGAATGAATAAATAAATAAATAAATAAGTGGCACAACCAACGAATAACTCGACGAGTAAATAACCAGTAAGTAAGAAAGCTTGACTGAATGGATAAACAGAATTCCATATTCAAGTGACATATTCAGGTCTACTGAACATTTAAAATCGCCTCTTTTTGTTCAAAGAAATATGTTGCGGAACCTGGCTCTGCTGCCGTCATCAGGTCAAAGTACAAAAACCATTCCCCTTGACCGATTAAGTGGAGCTTATCTCTATCCGAGGACACAGATAAGCTGTATCTAATGACCCTAACAGCGTTTGAATACTTTCGTCTAATAATAGAAGAAGGGAAATTTTTCGGAACGTTGTACTGCTTTAAGCAAAAACCGACAACGGAAAACGACCGGTATATATGTCATTTAATAACACACCTTCGTTACAGACTTTGAGACAGCTTCAGAGCTGATACGCTTATGCAAATCCAAGTGATGGGTCTTTGTAGAACAGTTCCATTCCGATATTGTTTTTATTTACTGCAACAACAACTGTCTGTGAGAAAGTCAACCACAACGCACTTCAGATTTGGTGCCACGTGCACCCTAACGCCTTCAGAACATGAGCCACAGTTTACGGTATCACGTCGGAATTAAGTAGTAATGCAATTCTTATGTCTTACACATATTATATATATAAAATCCGTTCAGGCGGTGAGAATAATTTATAGCTAGCGTACACACACACAACTTTTCCCATGAGGCTGTCAGGCCCCACCTCAACGTAACCGCCCACATGTCATTAAAAAACTCCAAACAGCCTCTAGATCCTGTGGACTACAAGTTTGGAAAGTGTGCGTGGGTGTACGTTCTATGCGTATCCACCTGTTTCAATCTGAATGCAAGGACGGCTGAATTAATAAATTTTTATTAACTTGCTATTTATGGTTATGACCAAAGCCCATCCATCAGCTTAGACTCTCGGCCAAACCAGGCAACAGGGATCACTACTCTACATTTGTGCAGATACCAGGTACAGACAGCCGATGTAAAACACCATCAGGTTCTAAAAATAAATATAAAATAAAATAAAATAAAATAACGTGTAAATATAAAACGTTTCAAATATTAAGCACATATTTTGTTTCACACACGCATTCTCAGCACGTTAAAAACGCAACTGAACTTCAGCAGCATACGCGTACCTATACAAAATGCGCCTGTTATCGTGTTGAACTCTGCACCCTAAAAATTTACAGGGTGATTCACCTGTTGTGGACATTATTGTACGAAGTAATTTCCTAGGCCTTCGTCACCAAAAAAAAAAAAAGTTCCTATCAACAAGGATCTCATTCCGAACGGTTCCGGAGCTTGGCCGTTTCCTTTAATCCCCGTAAACGCACTCCTGTGAACCGCGCGTGCATCCTATGCTATGCGATCTTTAACAGTCGTTTCTAGCACTGAAGGGCAGGTATGTAAACCAATTTCAGGCTAATCTCTGGCACTTGCAAGCCCGCTATCCACAACCCAGCGGCGAGGAGCGGTGCTGCTGAGGGTGGCATTCCCGAAAACCTGTTTTAAGGGCAAGTCAGTGTAAATTAAAGACAATTTATTTCATGAAATTAAAATCAGGCGTTAAGTTTATCAGGCACTGTGGTCGTTTATTATTTTATTCCACATCTTTTCAATAATATTTACCTTTTATTTTGAATTTCAAGGAATCATAACTCCGTAACCGCTAAAAATCGGACACACGTTTATATGAAGTCTTCTGACCACAAGCACCTAGGAAATCATCTTCTACAGTTATGTCCATACTCATGAATCACCCTGTATAATGGTAAGATGGGATGACAAAGACCATAATCCATTACTACTACCACATTTGGTCAGTACTTTCTGCAACACTCCTTTCACATAACCATTCCATTTTGCGCTGAACAAGTTTCGACACGAATATTACTCTGGCACGGGATATGACGCTGTGTAGTTTAGTAGGAGGCTATATTTAATATAGTCGCTCAGTTTTTCGAAGCAGTTCGTGTAATGTCTATGGCAACCACCTTACCACTGAGACACTAAAGAAGAGGTAAAGTTTCCCCTGTGCTTAATGAAGTAGCATGCCACAAAGGTATATGGGAAAGTGGAGGTACAGCTCCACGCATTCTTAACCTCAGCACTAGATACAGATGGTCAGGTTCACAACCAGGCTGGTTTACCTCCGCTTAAGAAGTCTACGGTACTCAGTGAATACGAGGCTGAGTGGGTCAAAGTTGATGTGGCTGATTTAGCTAACAGGGGGAAGAATAAAAAACAAATAAAAAAAGCCTCTTCCAGGAAAAAAAAAGATTTCTCAGTCCTTCAACCCGTAGCCTAATCTCTACATCAGGGGTGCACAAATTTTTCAAAAACCTAAGAGCCATTTCAAAATTCACGCGCCAGAAGGGCGAAATGAAGCAAGTTACATACTGAGGATCCATAAATATCAGAAGCCACCGTAAAAAATTCAAACGCCCGGACGACTTGGAGCCCGGAATCTGTGCACCCCTGCTCTATACCGTAGGGATATTTCGGCTCGTTACTGATGACAGCACTGAATGAGTAAGTCCGCCAGAAATGATAATCAAGCAGTACTTCATTAGAATCGCCTAATTATTTCATACGTGGGATAGACAGACACACAAACAGAGCCAGAAAAAACAAGGCTTGTGAAAATGTAGACCTATATCCAACTACCCCCCCCCCCAAAAAAAAACCTACAGTACACATTCCAACGACAAGAAACCCTGCTTTCATCACGTAGCGCACCATGTGACTTAGCTTCAACATATGTCAACGATGGCGGCTTCGCGCGACCGATTCCAAAATCTCCCAAAACGAGAAAATCTTTATAGTGTTATTCAAGACATTCAATGCAGGTCCAAACAACATAATTATTCCAGTCCGCAGGAGATACAATTAGTGCAATAAAAGAAAATGAAGACAAGCCCCTAATATGATACAGTGCTTTCAGAGCTGCAGAACGCGCTAGCCACATCCCAACCTCCTCCGAAACAGACAAACGAATTCTTCCGCCGTAACTAATTTCACCTGCTTCTTGAGTCAACACAACACCGCTTCGCCGTATTGACAGTTCTCATCCTACGCGACTATGGTTTATAAAAATATGCGAGAACAACGCTATGACATCTGAGTGAAAGCTTACACTGCGGCTACTTTCTTAGCTCCTTACAAACTGATAAAATAGCGTCTAATATAATTTTAAATTTTCTCTTGAAGTCGACACGGACTTCCAACGTACCGTTTACCCGGTGTCCTAAAGCTATCACAACGTTACACAAAGTTTATATGTATTCCAGTTTAGAACAGCAAAGAAACCTGGACAGCTCAAACTGTACAAAGGCCAGCAATGGTCCGGGAAACTAAGGAATCTAGGTTTGATACCCGACAGAAGTGAGGATCTGTTTGATGTCTTTGCTCTTCTGGGACGTTACGCAACACACACTGGTAGTTTGTTACCGACGTTTCGGGACATGTGTGTCCCGAAACGTCGGTAACAAACTACGACCCTACGCTGTGCAATAACCCAGAAGAGCGAACACCACAACTGCACCGTAGCAAAAGCCTAGCGAGATGATTGTTTATCCAAAGTACTCACACCGGCTTCAGGGCCCACGCTGCCCCCTAGTCAAGGGCTACCGGAGGGTCGCTCTCCAGATGCAAAGCGGCCAAGGCTGACCACTCACCCCATCTACTACCAAAGTTAAAAATGAATGGAGGTGTAATTCCACTACCCCCACACGCTTTCACGGCGGGCGTAAGGGCAATTTTATATTTTAAAACACGCATGCTTTTAAATGCTGCCGGGAGCTTTTCATTTAAACAGGATGTCATGGAAGTGAAATAACGTAACATCTGCACCATGTTACGTCATATGAAGCAAGCAGTGGAAATACAAACCAATTAAACTATGAAAGCGTAACTCTCTTTATGACTGGGCGGACATTCCTGGCGTGACAAGCAAAATGGTGACTGCGCGAGTTCCTCACCCGTGTTATGTCTCATAAGCGTGCACACGAGGTACCAGAATTTAGTCTTCGTGTTCCCCGTGTTAATTTGTTCTGTATGGATGCGAAACTTGGTCTCTCACACTGAGGGAGGAACAAAGACTGAGGGTGTTCGAGAATAGGGTGCTGAGGAGGATATTTGGGCCTAAGAGGGACGAGGCGACAGGGGAGTGGAGAAGACTACATAACGAGGAACTTAATGACCTGTACTCATCACCAAATATTATTCGGGTAATCAAATCGAGAAGACTGAGATGGGCGGGGCATGTGGCACGTATGGGGGAGGAGAGAGGTGCATACCGGATTTTGGTGGGGAGACCCGAGGGAAGGCGACCACTTGGGAGACCCAGGCGTAGATGGGAGGATAATATTAAGATGGATATTCGGGAAGTGGGATGGGAGGACATGAACTGGATTGATCTGGCTCAGGATAGGGACAGGTGGCGGGCTCTTGTGAATGCGGTGATGAACCTTCGGGTTCCATAAAATGCGGGGAATTTCTTGACTAGCTGAGAAACTGTTAGCTTCTCAAGAAGGCCTCTGCTCCATGGAGTTAGTTAGTTAGTTAGTTAGTTCCCCGTGTTAATAGACCTACCCTGAAGTGTACTATAACCACTGTCTAAATCCTAGCGTACTCCACTTTCGTGAGCTTCCCGTATCATTTGACACTACATGACCGATGCAGCTAACACAGCGTTGTTAAATAACTTAAGAATGAAGAACTGTCACGGAGGTAGTTCTTGTGATGGCTTGTGGCACCTAAATTCGTAGGTTTCATTACGGTGCAGCTACAGTCCCATCAGAGTGTAAGCCACGCATCAGACTGCCTCGGGTTATTTATTGTTGCCAAACGCATAGCGGGGTTGGAACGGACTGACCGCCGCGAGCCTGCGACAACTTCTCCGACTGCGATGTAGAGCACGTAGTCTAAATAGGCACCGCAGGGGAATTATAAGTAACGACAGCAATCGCAGAAGCGTTGTATGCCTACAGAAGCACACAACAGCTACGAAGCGGCATACAGGGTAACAGAGAAAGCACGTTTTCATCAGTAAACAAATTCGGGCAACACAATGCTTGGAAGGTATTTGTCACGATCTTAATGTTAGCAAGCAGTAATGATCATCCTTCGATAGTGATAAGTTTACTATCACAACGCCCTTACAGGAGAAAACACCTAATGGCTGGCCGTCAGATTGAGTCACAGGTAACTGTGGCAGAATGTCTGTGGATATGGATATTAAGGGGCAGTTCAATTTTTCCTCCTTCTTGGGGCACAATCTGGCTTTATAACACTATGAAACATTGGTTTCGTCTAAATACGATGCAAAAAAAAATCATGGAGTTCATTATTCAAGGTGCAGCTCAAAATGACTGTGGGACTTGTTGACAGCAGTTTCTGTCTAGTATAACGAACAAAAAACTGGATGGGGACACACGAAGAGTATACGACTTTATTTGTTCGTACATGATATCGTGAGTGTAGGAGACTTTAATTTCCAACTGTGATCGGAGCGCAGTTGCGCGCGACATTCTTACACACTTCGTATCTCCAGAAAGAGTTCATAAAATGACTCGTT
>BLKM01010239.1:0-226337 GCA_013340265.1 Coptotermes formosanus | reverse complement strand
AGGCATGGATCCGATCTGCGGATGCATGCCTAACACACACACACACACACACACACACACACACACACACACACACACACACAGAGCAGAACGGTCTTCAATTTGATCCGCTATTTTATTCACGATATCCGACTTATTTGAGCCTTTCAAACCCTAGCGGTAACTTTACGTACCACCAGGTTTAACATTCAACAGTTCCATACAGTGCTCGCATTGCGTTTATGTGTTTTACACGGATCTCAGAACAAACAGAAACGTTTACCTTGTACAGCACCAACTGATTTGTTTTTTTATAACTGAGGTGGAGTGTTTACTGCGCGGTACGCACAGGGTCCCTATATGAAACAGATTACGTTTCTTCTTTAAAGGGTTATGGCCAATGTGTTAAGGAACTCTGCAACTGTTCCATAATTCATATATATGAATTATCTATCATGTGAAAGGTCAATGACTGACACATCCTCCAAGAAAGGCATTACACGCCGGAAAGCTGTTCATTTGTTGCCTCTAATGAACAATTTTCAGTACTAAACGTGTCATAATTCGCATAAATGCGCAGGCTATGTACCCAAACAATTTAGAAAAGGTCCATAGGGCGTAACACTTCTGGAGCGTTCGCTCTATTGCTGTCCCTACATGTTTGTTCCGTGCTTAGCAACAAATTTACAGTTAACAGCGATCGACCGTTACTCTTATGTTTGCACTGTCAACTCTATCTTAAGCCTAAGTTCGCACCTCACAGAGAACATAGTCCCTCAGTTGATATTTTTAGTTCGCCAACTGTTCCTACGGGCTCAGCTAGTACCTCAAAGAGAACACAGACCTTCTCAGTTATAAAGCTTAATAACGACGAGATATAAATTTACGCAAGTCTTCGTGCAAAGTGTCTTTATTTTTGCAACACTGTAAATAAAACCGGAATGTGTCAACAAATTTTAGTAGAAGTTCCATATATAAATTTCAGTAAAATCCGCATAGTGGCAGTTCCACTGTTCCATGTGGACACAAGTACGGGAAGGCGGATGGGCGGCTTTTAGCCAACGCTTTGCGAAGGCGCCTACAACGCGTATAAACCCGTCTGCGTCATAAAGCTATGAGAATGGAGTGAATGTACTTATTGTGGAACCAAAAAGAAAAATTCATATACCCATTAAAACTGCCCGATTTGTAGCTGACTTCCTGTCTTCCACTTTCCCTCGGCAGACATCACTCAAATATACGCAGAATAAATTCGCGTACAAGCTCTCCATAGTGTGATACCTTATTTTAAAAATAAGTTGGAAAGTGTCAAACAATATGTCCTGAGACGTTTACTTTTCGAGGTACGTTTCATCGTCAAATGGAGTAACACACTTCTCAGGAGTGTTACTTGTCACGACGATAAGCCGCGCTATTAGCATACGAATACTCGAGACGCACAGCGTACAGCAAGGTTCAGGTATGATCGAATGGTCATGGAATGGACATAAGACGAACACTGCGACATACCGTTTGAAGGTGACGTGTATCTCGGAAAGAGAAAATTTTGGACATCTTTTTTTTTTCAACAAGAAATGAGGCTATGCAAAGCTAGTGCGCGAATTTACTTTCGCCTTACACATAAGGGCCTCAAAAGAGAAAGAGGTCCAGGTGTGTAAAAACATAACCTAAACCGTACATATTTTACCTTTCAGGCGCGTTCGCAAAATTTCTAAAACCGACTATTAGCTTCATCACGTCTGTCTGTCCGTCTGTCCGCATGGCACAATTCGGCTCCGTTTGGACGAATTTACGTAAAATTTGATATCTGGAGACTTTTCGAAAGTCTGCCCAGAAAATTCAGGTTCCATTATAATTTGACAAGAATAACGGGTACTTCAAATGAAGACCTATGTAAATCTACAAAACAGTGTCGCTGAATTCTTATTAGAATGAGAAATGTTTCAGACAAAAATTGTGGAGAAAATCAAAAAACATTTTATGTTCGATACCGTTTTTCCGGAAATCGTGCCGTTTATGAAATAATGTGGCGCAGAAACGATGTGAGTTGCAAGCCGGATAACTACGGCAAGAACACAAACATACACTCATAATATTTAATACACATTTTTCATAATTGACTAAAGCCGTCTGTTCTCGAAAAATGTTTTACGCAAAGACATAAACAAGACAGTGCGCAACGGCTAATCTGTCATTACGATCCGTTTAGCCAAACTGTCCGTCTACAAATGGACATAGGCAACGAATATTCTTTTGTTTCAGTGCAACGTGGAGCACTTTACATCAAAACCTACGTACGTTTCATTTTTGCGGGCGACATAAATTTGCCATAAATGCATTGTTGCATTGTTGTGCAACAATCAATATTTTGATATAGCTGACAGTGACAAGTAGCTCAACAAATTTCACACAATGCATCGTTGCGTTTCCATTGCAAAAATGGTTACGCGAACGCGCAACAATGTTATGTTTTACGTACATTGCCTATCTTGTTTAAAACTCTCCTGCCAGGTTAGTTTAACATTACACAAATAACGTGACCGAATCTGGCGAGAAGCCTATAAAATTCACTCCATATTATCTGTCTTCAAAGTACTCCCCACAAATGGCTGCCGGCAGTATTAAAAGGGCACTTGTCCTGTGGAACTAGAGCGAATGTTCGTTGGCGAGCCGCGCACATTATAATGTAGTTTATACTGCACTGTATTCCCCAACACTAAGAAACGTATCATGTTCAACAACCTCGCTAATGTAACCATTATGTGCATACAAAACAAGCACAGCCTCTGGCATTCTGTATTACCTTCATAAAGTTACTTTCGCTTCTTACACTACACAACGCAGCATCTGAGCAATCTGGAACACTTTTCAGCCTACTGATCACAGCGACAAGTCGGTCGCACGAATACCGAAATGTCGAACTCTCTCGACACGAACATTCCGTGTCTCAAATTATAACCTTCCGCATTAAGTCCGCCCTTAACGTTGGGATTACGCTCTTAAATTTGGCAAAGTGAAGTTAAGAGAACGTACAGCGGAGCATCCCCCTCCCCATAACAATTAAGCCGATCCCGCTGGCCGCTTGCTTACTGGAATTGCGGGTTCGAATCCCGCCGATGGCATTAATTTTTGTCTCTTGTGAAGGTTGCGTATTGTACAGGTAGACGCCTCTGCGACGAGCCGATCCCCCGTCCAGGGGAGTAATTCCGATTGTTGTGTCACTAAGTGTGATCAGGGGCAACAGTAACCCTCTACACCTACAATGAGTAGGTGGAAGCAGACTAAAAGAAAACGATTAATTAAATTACCTACCAGTCTGGCCGATGAATATCCTGCCAGACACCAAAGAAAACGTCAATCAGAGTCTGGGCAACGTTCATTGAAATCTCTGGCCACGTACCGTCGTCAGCGTCAAAGCAAAACACCGTTGTTTGAGACAACGTTAAACCAGGAGTGCCAGTATTGCGAAATTAGTTCTGCGGAATCACCCTAGCATGCTATGATTAACGAACAGCCTCTCTCTAGCTCAGACGTTTTGCAACTTCCCGTTGCAAATGTGCCAAAATCTCCTACCGCTGCCAAGGACCAAGAGCCAGTAGTTCAGCACTCGGCCAATTATTCCAATATCGAAAAAAAAAACAGCATTTACTCCTAATTACATTCGTTTACTGTCCGTGCTGACATCTATACAGAATTTGCTTTACACCAAACCACTTACACAGTTCTTTGCAGACACACAAACAAACAAACAAACAAACAAACAAACAAACAAACACATATACATACACTTAGGCACTCCCAAACTTAGACAATTTCGAGTTACGCAACGTCAGACTTAAGCATTTTCATAAAAGTACAAAATAAATTGAAACAATAACACGTTTGAAACGCGTGCCGAAATTTTGCTTGCTGAAATGACAGCGCAGTGAGATTAGGGTGGTAGAATACTGCGGGGCGATAGCACAGGTGGCGGGGTGGTCATGCTGCCGCCGATCAGGTCCCAGTATGTTTGACTTTTGATTTCATCTGGACTCTCGTGTATACACATATGCAGCTCACCATATGTACACTCAATTCCACTTGCGGTGGACCTTTCGGCACGTAACTATTGCCTGAGTTGGGGAGTGTCCGCACATAGTACACACTTCATACATTCTACGACCCCCAGACTTGGTCAAAGAGACCACAGGATGTGGAGTATATGTATTGTCACGTCTTTTGTACTGTTTACCTGCATCTGTGTTTCACGACACACACCATGTAATGATTAAAGATGACGAAAAACAATAGCAAAGAACCGAGTATGGTAGAAGGAAACTGCAAAGGTCTATATCAAAAGCATGTGGTTGCTTGCAACTGCAATATATTAGCACAGCAAAATGGGCAAACTAGCGTCACGAGTTCAGTTTTCATGCATTAGTAATGTGAAGGTTTAACTGCATTTTTTGTAGCCTCACATTTCGTCACCCTCTGACCCTGCATGTTATGTACATATTTATGCCTTAAGTTTTCAACATACGATACGCCTGAGGTTAGCTCTTTAAAGCCTACTGGTTAGTATATGTACCGCCATGTTTAACAGTAAAATATCTGCATTCGTTCCACAGTGTATTTATGTCGTTCTCTACCGCTCTTACTATAAACAACCACTATTTCCGTACATACCATTAGCTGACTGGTCTTTCTAATGGTTATCTGCAATGTTCTCTGTGAGGTACGAACTTATCTTTATGTATCACGTTATTAATTTTAGTCCTAAAAGGCCGGTATTAAATTAAAAAATTAGATTTAGTCTTCAAAGGATTGAACAGGAATTACGGCAACAGTCCTCGTAAGTCACTCGAAGAGCACCTTCACAAGGGAATCAGCTACCCACTGGACCACGCAAGGATCAGTTAATTTATATATACTGTAGTTTACTTAACGGCGCTGAAATTTACACTAGACAATGTCGAAAGTTTAGATGACAGTGACGAATAAATTGGACAAGGACATGTAACTAGACGTGACCTATTTAAGGTACTATGCCGACACTTCACTGGAGTAACTGGGTAAAAAAACTAAGAACACCCACCATAATAGTCGGCGTCCCGGTCGAGTTTGTAACCAGATAACCTCTCGACAACACCGAAGCATTACCGCTTGATCCAATTTGCTCAGTATTGGTCTTCATCATTACAAAGTGTTACGTATCGGGCCCAACTGTAAAAATTTCTGGAGCAGAACATTGTTATATCTTACTTCGCTCGTAGTCTTATGTATCAGTAATTACAAGGCGCCAACAGGCAGTGTATCAGTGAAAGTAATCGATCAGCGTTCATTCTGCAGACCTTACAGGTCACACAAATGCAAGTAACAAGTCATTACCCACTGTGACGTTATCATGCCTTTCAAATACCTGTTACGTACAATCTACACGTTACAGTATGTCCTTATAAACCTTTTTTCATACAGACAGTATAATACTGTATATGTCACAATGTTCAGCGGCTTTATAACTTGCAGTACCTGTCACATAATTCCACTTACCCATCGGATAACAAAACCGCAACAACTTAGACAACGGAAACACGAACATATGCACGCAAACTCATAAGTAACTACCATGATGCACAAGTATAGACTACTAAGAGCCTTTATTCTGCAACTAGTGAAAGCGCCCATTCTTTGCGCGAGTTTGTTTTGTTTTGTGGTTTATTAAACAACGCTTTAGGCAACTCAAGAATACAAAGCTTTGTATGACCAGATGATAGTGACAAATGAATTAGGAATTATGGGAGATGAAAGGACGATGGCCTAATATAAAGCACGACCCTAGAAATTTCAAGGAATGACCGAGGAAAACCACAAAATGTCAGGATGGTCGACATCGCAACGGAGATTCGAGCAGGCACGTCACAGTTACAAGAAAAGTGGCAATTTCAGCGACGCTGCTTGCTCCGGATTTCTTTTAAAGTGAAACGTAAGCCTACTGAAATAATGAAAGTGCTTATTTATTGTAAAGACTTCATGAACAGATGAGGAGATGGAAGTCGAGATAGCATACTCGGTATAGGGACTAGGCCATGGGATCGACGATGGCGCGTTCGATTACGGAAGTAGCAAGAAATTATTTTCTCCCAAACGTCCAGATGGGCTCTGGGGCCCACTCAGCGTCCTATTCAATGGGTACTAGAGTTCTTTCCCCGGTGTATAGCGGCCGGAGCGTGAAGCTGACCAGTCACCTCCACCTAGTGCCGCGGTTAAAAACAACAGGAGCCAGAAATGGAAAATGTTACCTTTAACACACGCCTACATTCCCGTTCACTAGTTCTGTATAAGTTAGTGCCGTGTCTTTGCATGTGACGTTCTGATTCGTGGCACTGCGTGGTCACGTACGTATTTAGCCACGTTTTGGAGAAATCTGTTGCCTCCTTCTTTTAAGTAGAAGAAAAGGGAGGGGGGGGGGCAACGGCTTCCTCTGAAACGCCACTACCTACTTACATGAGAGTAAGGTGCCGGATCACAATTCTGAGGCTCTGCTATATGAACAAGCAATGATGAAATCAACATCACACGCTCAACAATATAGACATACAAGCTGTCTGTTTTCATTATAAGCAGTAGAAAGTATATTAAGAGAGATGAAGTTTTGGGTTATAACACAAAAATTGGTAGGGTATTTAGCACTAAACTGTCGAAATTTTGAATGTGCCAGAACATCAGGAATACAAACGGGATTAAACTAGCAAACGACCACGTCTTTTTATCAGCACCAAAGATGGTCATGAAGATGCGTGAAACAAAAGGAAGAGACACGCAAATACGCAAAAACAGGCAAAAACGACAGACGGAAACTTCTTTGTCACGGTCATACACTAAAAATGCACACAAAAACTCCTCGTTTACACCAGTTAAAAAAAATCTGTAACTGAAGACAAATTATGGCATTTCACTAGTGCAGGCAAAACAGTACCTTCTCCTCGTAGCCTGAATTAAACAGCAGCAGGCAAAACGTCTCGGCCATTACGTAATAAACCGTTTTATCTAGCGTAAGTGGACCGAACTGGCGGTCTTTAGAGATGACGTGTGGGGTGTCCCGCACATGTTACACGTAGCGTCATGCAGGAACCCAACAAAGTGAATGTGAACTGACATCCTACAGCCCCCAGCGGGCATTAACAGTAATGGCCGCAACATGGTGCTGCAAGAACTAGCCCACATAAACACCGATTATTACACCAAATATGGTGCACATTCTGGATACATGGACCTCAAGTGCAATTTCCACACCATCTGTGCAACTGTGTGGATCCAGTACACAGCACGCAAGTGTTTCGTCTTGTAGGTCCGTACTATTATACTCCAGTGCCACGTGATCTTATCTGTTCTGCCACTGTTTTTAATAAAGTTATCTACAACAGGCAAGGGCTTGCTGAATTAAGGCGTCTACCTTCGAAAATATTTCAATATTCTGGCCCATTTTTCAAAGTTTCGCATGCATCATTTATGTGGCTAAAGGAAGTGGTCATTTCCGCAAGCACAATTTTTGGGGGTCGTTGTTTATCTTGTTGTTCTAATTCGGCCATTTCGCACTAAAGCGACGGAAACAAAAACAAAGAGGCCAGTCACAACAACGACTTGTACGCATGTGCAATTGCGCCAGCCAAAAAATGACGGAGCTTACTGATTGTATTATGGTCGGAAGTCGAGGATGCCGTTAAACAGGGTAGCATCTGTATCGCACTAGCCAAAGGCACCGGTCCCCGCTCGGAGATTTATTAACAAAAAGTGTATTGATACAACTGAATGATGATCTTACGACGGCATATCCTCGTCGAATATGCACTCCTGTAGCTCCGCGTACTGACCGCTGATAAACGTGCAAATAGATCGCTTTTGCACTGTAAGAACCGGTTCTATTGACAGGATCGCAGACAGAGAAATGGATGGCACCGGATGAAAGCTCTTATATACAAGAAGGTGGGAAGACGACCTCGAATCACAGACTTACCTGTTCTGATAAACACGCCGAATCAAACTCACAGTACGTCATTTTCTACTTATACAGTACTACAAACTTATCTGCCATTAAGTTGTTTTAAATGCCTGTCGCTAAAAACTGATCATAATGTAAATGATTTGTGCTTATTAAGTGAATTATATGAACGTCTTAATCAACGGTTAATACGACAAATGAAATAACCATGAGACCTTGACAAGAAATTAATTTAAAAGTAAGAAACAGTAGATGCCAGGGGTGACCACAAAGCGAATCTCAAGCCGTATGCGACTCGCGCTCGTCACTGGTGCGGCTCGCGTAAGGTATCTGTAAAAATATTTACGTAGCTTACATGAACACGTGGCCGATCGTGAACGGCGTTTTAAAAGATTTTGTAAAGAAATGAGAATCACAACTACCTGAAAAATAAACTACTGTGCTTAGATGAACAGAAATAAGCTACGAAATAGAGGGGAACACATTTTATTTTATTAATGCATGGTTCTTGCGTAAGTTGCCTCCTATAATGCGGCTACCGAAATTCGTCCAGTTGGCCACGCCTGGTACACACAAACAGGTTCTCTCAGCAAGCAGCAGCATTAGCAGCCCTGCAAACGTACAGATCACGCTGAATTCCTGAAGGCCACACCACACTAACTTATAGTTCAAATGAATATAACTACCAAATTTCATTCATATAACATTTCAGACGTAAAATCTTGGGAAACCTACATGTTGTTCGGAGGATAACATCAACCCTTTAAAGACGAAACGTATCTGTTTTATATAAGGACTCAGTGCGTACCGCGCTGTAAACACTCTCCACTTCGGTTATAAAAACCAGTCTCTTAATGTTTTATACGGCAAAAGTTGCTGTTTGTTCTGAGATCCGTACAAAACACATAAATGCAATGTGGGCACCACGTAGAATTTTTTAATATTAAACCTGGTGGTACGTAAAGTTACCGCTACGCTTTAAAAGGTTAAAATAAACATTAAAGAAATAGCTCAATATGTGCAGTAGACTCAATTGGCCCCATATACGGTCCACTGTCAGGGACTCGTAAACATGGCAAATGTAACATTTTCGGACACCAATAACAGACGGAGAATTGCTTATCTGTCTCAATGACAACCAGCTTCTCAGCAAGAATTCTACTCCACGCTGTTGACGTAAAGGAACGAAATCAAATTTTCGTGTCTGCATGTGCTACCAACGCAACAGGGAGAGCGGTAATGATTGATAATTGGTAGGGCTGCGTAACTCTAAAACGCTATGCAATTAGGAGGCAGTTCCACTGGAGTGTAAAAAAAAAAATTCGATTTCATCCTTACGCACTTGTGGTCATATTTCTAACATACGTGACTGTACGTCGTAAAATTTGAACAGAATGTCACCCGTCGAGCCCTACTCTGTAAAAACTAGAATGTTTATAAGCCGCGAAACCCTTCATGAATTCATTAAAATTCTTCTTCAGGTCGCAATTGAACGCACCCTTATTAGCAAGGTTTCGTCATATTACAAGACATTCACTTCTCGTAGCATCATGTTCGAATGCGTGTACATCTTTGCCCTCCAAACACTTTTAAACAAATATACCACGTCCACAAAACTTGGTATGAATGTCATGGCATTACAGACCATCCCGCACGATTGTATTTCAATTACCGAACACCGATGTTACCTGGGAGAGATAAGTGCCAACATCTTAGGTGTGAGAAACACTACTGTTCACTTACTGTAGGATCCCAAACATTTTATGCTGATAATCTTCGAAAGAGATACAACGTAACATTTGGTCACGTTCTATAGAATGCGAAATAACAACATGGAGGCCTAGTTAAGTACACAACTAGCTTGCCGTTTTGATAGCCTTAACTACTAAGTCACTTAAATATGGAGGGATGGGGGGGGGGGGGAGATAGATCTGAAACGAGATTTACAGTTTTTACGAGGAATCTTTTATAGCCTATATCAAAGGCGTTACAATGAATATACGACATTACGGCTCTAAGACAGAGGAAATGATGAACAGAAATTCATGTTTATCAGCCCATCAGATGAACACACTCTACAACCTCACACCCTATTTCTCTGTTGTTAATTCTCTAAAATCTGTTTTAATATTCTCTTCCCTCCTTTGTCTAACTCCTTCAAGTGGTCTCTTCAATTGGGGGTTTCTAACATGTGTGCTTATCGCCAGGGCTGTGGAGTCGGAGTCGAAAGGAATTTTAGGTGGAGTCGGGGTCGGTAAAAATGTACCGACTTCGACTCCGACCTCAATCTAGAATCTTAACTAGATACTCTAACACCAGAGCCCTGATAGCTACAATAACCATTAGACTTATACTTAGATACAGGTTATAAGTCCAAACAGTAGCCTGGTAATTTACGTGGTGGTGATAAACGTCTTATAGGTTTACCATTATTAATACATATTGAGCTTTTATGAAGGAGTCGGAGTTTTAAAAATCGAGGAGTCGGAGTCGGCGTCGGAGCTTTTGTGTACCGACTCCACAGCCCTGCTTATCGCATGTCCGCAACTAAATTGTACAATAAAAAATTACAATATTTCATGACCAAAAACTGAAAAAGTGCAACCCTCTGAAGACTGATATTTAAACTACTCGTATATTTAAAAACTGTTCCTACCTCACAGAAAACACAACCTGGGTCAATTATAAAGACCAACAGGTTAATGCTGGTTAGAAAAATATCGGAGTTTTATTGTAAGAACCATACGGAACACATAAATACCCAGTGTGACACAATGCATTGTTTTTTACTGTTACAGCATGTGGTACATGTGGTTACCACTAAGCTTTAAACAGTTAAAGCCAAGCAACAGATTCACGTTTTTCCCAAAACGCAGTGTTTCGCACATATCTCACTGTTAGCGTCGTCATGGGAACCGCAGATCTTACAGACACTTCGACTGCGGTGTTGACAGTCGTCTCTACAAATTACAGCAGTATAATCATGTCACCGACGTTCCTTCCTACTCGCCAGTGAAGCCAGATTCCCGTAAGCTTAACCTTTTAAAGCCTAGCGGTAACTTTACGTACCACCAGGTTTAACATTAAAAAATTCTACGTGGTGCCCACATTGCGTTTATGTGTTTTGTACGGATCTCAGAACAAACAGCAACTTTTGCCTTATAAAACATTAAGAGATTGGTTTTTATAACCGAAGTGCAGAGTGTTTACAGCGCGGTACGCACTGAGTCATATAAAGCAGATACGCTTCGTCTTTAAAGGGTTAAGGAACTACAACACGCACACACGGTCCATTCACTTCATTCATACCGACTCAAATCGACAGATTGTTCTTCTTTAATTAGATCCGAACTGGCAATGAGCGAAATCTTCCGCTGTATCCCTGACCTTCCCGCAATTACATCGTTCTTCTGTTCTAGTCCTTTCACTAGCTGGCATGAGAAGACACTATGGCGCCAGTTGTTGCAGTGAATTGCGTAATATTCGTCTGGGCCTGTGAGATTCAGTGGCTCGCCCACGCAATGGGACAGTCTGTTTTGAAACCTAATTGGTATAGCCACAGGTAGGCAAACCAATGCACTGACCGAGACGTAGTTGGCACCGGTGATGACAGGTTTTGTCTGTACAGTCAGTTCTGCTACAACGCGATAGTTGCGTTCTTGTGACAAGCTCGCGTAATAAAAGTAGGATCAGATCAGAAAAATTTTGGCCCGTCATCCAACCTTACAAGTATATCTTCACACTGATCGCTGAAATCGCATCACAGCCAACACGCGCACGCGAAATTTCGCGATATACAAACAGCGTTCACCTGTTCATCAATCGCGTTAGAGCAAATTCGCGTTAACGAAACACGAATATAGCAGAATTGAATATGTTACAATATGGCGCCACTTGATAAGCGTCTCGCTACGGGCTGGACGGCACAGGGATTGAATTCGGGTGCGGGCGAGATTTTCCCCAACTGTCCAGACCGGCCATGGACACCACCTGGCTCCCCATACAATGGGTACCGGGTGTCTTTCCCGGGGGTAAAGCGGCAGGGGAGTGATGTTGATCACACCCTCACTCTAGTGCCGAGGCTAAAGATTTGAGGTATACCTCTAATTGCCAAATCGGCCTCTGACCTGTTCTAGGGTGAAATTTACCTTTACTATTTAGCCACTTGATAATTAAATATTTAACAAATTATTTTTCGTAAGACACACATTTGCTGTTACTCTTGTCCAGCGTGAACACCGAGAAGCACTGCAATCCACAGAAAGACTGCAGTAAGGCAGCACAACCTTGTATTGTCCTGTCGATTATTCAGAACCGTGAAGTGAATGACGCCAAATTTAAGAAAGCGCCTTACAAGATACGTTAAGTGTCGTTTGTGTCTCCCAAAGCCACACATAATCTGACAACTGAAAAAATTTATATCAAGATATCGGCGATCTTCTGCGGTATTACGCAGCGTCGAATGGTAATCCTCTATCGACGTTTCGGGACAACGTATCGGTCCCATCTTCAAGGGTCAAGAAGTCCATGAAGAGTCTTCTTGGACCCGACACGTCGATAGAGGATTACCATTCGACGCTGCGTAATATCCCAGAAGATCGCAGCTCTCATCAGCATCGCGGCGGAAGCCTGAAATCACAAATTTATATCAAATCCGCTGCAGTATATATTAAGCTCATTAAAGTGTACTGGAGTGACGTAAATAACTGGCGGCACTTCTTAGTGGCAAACAACTTTCTACGTAAATCTGGCACGAGGGAGGGTAAATATTCCCCATTCCTGCCATCTTCTATACACTGGCTTCTAGGGCTACCTGCATTAACCCTTTAAAGACGAAGTGTATCTGTTTTATATAAGGACTCAGCTCGTACCGCGCTGTAAACACTCTCCACTTCGGTTATAAAAACAAATCTGTTAATGTTTTATAAGGCAAAAGTTGCTGTTTGTTCTGAGATCCGTACAAAACACATAAACGCAATGTGGGCACCACGTAGAATTTTTTAATGTTAAACCTGGTGGTATGTAAAGTTACCGCTAGGCTTTAAAAGGTTAACAGACTGGTCATATTCTCCGGCGCTGTCAAGCCCACACGGTAGGCGAGATGGTGAGGGGTGGGGTCTAACAGACGTCATCGTAATAAAAAATCAGCGGGAGATCTTTGCTCCTCTCGGATGTTATACAGCGTAGATTGGTACTTAGCTGCCGACATTTCGGGACAACCTATCGGGCCCATCAACCGACAGGTTGTCCTACCAATCTACGCTGCCTAACATCCCAGGACATCGAAGATCCCATTTACACCGCGGCGGAAGCCTGAAGTCGAGCAAAAATCAGTACGTTACGAAGTGTTACAACGGGCCCCGGATATGGCCGGATCAAAGTAGGCTATATAATAATAAAAAACAGTAAATGCAGACGCTGTTGTGACGAGCATTACAGGCTCTCAATGGCCCAACAACAACGAGTGCCACAGCAGGTTATCACAAACACACTGCTAAAATTCAAGCCCCCAGTCGTCCTCGTATTTTGTTGTCCAAACAACAAAACACGGACAGTAAAAGAACTTTCCTTAAGGCGGTTTTCATTACATGCAGTCTATATGTAAATGTGTGTTGTAATATCCAGTTTGACATCGTCTCCTCACAACGATACTGCCGAAGGACCAGCGTCTCACATCTCACGACAGTATAACACGCGTCTTGACTGTCACGTCTTACTAATTACAGGGTTTACATGACAGCAAGTCTTCACCGTTCATTTGCGCTCAGAATACAAAGTCACTGAACTCAAGTTGTCTTCGAGGCTTGACTTACGAAGCCTATGCTAATGGTCACTGTTTGTGTCATTTCCAACCGCTGAAATACTTCCACATACAACGCTTCGTAATTCACTTGTCTTACATAACGTCGAACTGAACTGGATCTGTGTGTTCTCATTCACCTGGTATACGTGCGAAGCATTTCTGTAACTAGTTTCCGTTAATAAAATGTTAAGAATGAGACGCGGTCGAAAGTATTCCTTTTCCTTACAGATTCGTTCTTTTTTTCTTAAGAAGGCATTTAAAGATAAAAAGTGAAAGCTCACAGCTGATGGAATTGCTGGACCCGGCCACGAGTTTGCAGAACTGCGTTATGCGAGGTTGGTAATACTGGAACCACAGTTAACGATCAGTCGTTACGCAATTGAAATGAACATACGGATTTTAGTTTCTTCCTCGTTCTACATCCCCCGGACTCATGTTTAACCATATGGGTACTTACATTTAATATCATGGGAGGTACACAGGACTAAAACCACAAAAACGATTTTCTGTTTATGAAGTTCCTGCGTGTCTTACATTATTTAATGCAAACTAATGTCTTGACAGTGAAAACAATTTCTGCGAATGTTTAGACCTAAAACTGCTGTCACGCATGTGTCAAAGAGGTCACCAAATACCGCAGTTCCATTCATCACATCAAGTAGAAAAGTTACCTAACCACCCCTCTCCAATCCGAGGTCAAAAATGTGTGGAAATACACTTGCACTCCCCCATATGGCTTCATAGTACGGTGCTCGAACACTGGGACAACTTTTATCACCTTCACCGCGTTATTCCTCCGCGTGCCAGCCTTAGAATTTAATAATACAGTGTTAAAAGACGCCGCCACCGAACCTACGCTGGGCCACATTAACCATTTAAGGACGAAGCGTATCTGTTTTATATAAGGACTCAGTGCGTACCGCGCTGTAAACACTCTCCACTTCGGTTATAAAAACCAGTCTCTTAATGTTTTATAAGGCAAAAGTTGCTGTTTGTTCTGAGACCCGTACAAAACACATAAACGCAATGTGGCCAACACGCAGAATTTTTTAATGTTAAACCTGGTGGTGTGTAAAGTTACCGCTACGCTTTAAAAGGTTAATCCACTTCACAGCCTTACATCCTATACTACTTAGTATTTATCTGAATGTTATCCTAAAACCTATGCCTATTTATGGTGTTCCAAATAACAGCCCAAGTCAGACGTCCTGCGTAGAGTTTACCAACACGCTAGTTTTCTGGTACAATTAATGGTTGCTATCTCCAGGCCAACCCTAAAACTCGAGTACTACCCTCCCTCGGCTATCTGTGACTGCTTATTCCTCGTACCTGCAGTTAGCTTCCATTATTTATTGTCCATATACACAGTGCCTCGCAATTTTTAATACTAGCTTCACTTAACAAACATCGAATCGTGAATCCTGAATAGCAAGTCACGTAAGTTCGATGGAGTACGGACGCTGACAGCTTCGTATCATTATCTTTCTTTGCTACTCCCTTGAGCCAGTCGCGATTAATTTTGTGGCACGCACAGACCTTTACGAAGTGCCCAGGGTCAGGTCTTGTTTATAAGAAATAACGCAGACCCACAGTGTTAAGCGACTTGTAACATTCACTGTAAGGTAGAAGCTAAGTCATCTCGAGCTTCATTGCGCATCACGCCACAAATACGTATGGAGGGTGGACACAAAACTCCACATATTCTTAATCACGGCACTAGATAAAGGTGACCAATCACCTTCACGCCTGGAGAGGAGTGGGGGTTGACTGATGAAAGAGCCACCGAAATCCACTGTACCAAGTCGGCGTGGGCATCAGAAACGGTGAAGACAGGATGGAAACAAGAATAATGCCTGCCACGAATCGAAGCTCGGCCATGCAGCCCGTAGCCAGATAAAAAACTCACTGAGCCATCCCAGCTGACCTCCACCACCAGTAAAAATTTTAGGCGCGTTCGCAAAATTGCTTCGTCATGTCTGTGTGCTTGCCTGCCTGCCTGCGTGTCAGTCCGCTTGGAACAGCTCGGTTCCCAATGGAGAGATTTTCATGAAATTTGATGTTCGAGTATTTTTCGAAAATCTGTCGAGAAAATTCAATTTTCATTGAAATGTGACAAGAATAACGGGTACCGTACGTAAAGCCCTACATACATTTACGATATATCGCTGTATTCTTCTTAAAATGAGCAATGTTTCGGACAAAATTTGTACAGAAAATCAAGGCACATTTTGTGTTCAATAACTTTCTTTCGAAAATCGTGCCGTTTACGAGATAACGTGGAAAAACATGGTAGAGGCAGACAGGCCACAGATGACAATATAATAAGGTGCACGCGCTTTGCATGCTGGATAACTAATGTTTACTAATGTTACTGCTTTTCCACGGAAACAACGGTTACGCGAACGCGCCTCAATATCACGTTATACGTACATGGCCTATCTTGTATAAACTTCATCGCGTGCAGACAAGTCTTGCTGGCCGCTCATGACATCTACAGGAATAGAATAGTAACTCAGTAACTTAGTGTGTAGGCGCCCGAAATTTTTAAATGCGTCAGTGGCCAATTCCATTTCTAACCAAAGGTTACCTACCACAGAGTTCGCTGCTATGATCAAGAACAAGGTACAAGTCTTCGGAATTAATTACGAAACACCCTTCAGTGAAAGGTGAGATTACTTGGAGGGCACATGAGATCACAGTCCCTGAGTTCAAGCAAGTGTGATCGACAGTAGGCGAAATTATGTTAGGGACAGTGCAATGGCAACCACTTTTTAATCCACGTTTTAATATAACTCTGTGTCGCAACATTGACACAAGCTACTCCTACACTGATTTTTAAATCTGCTGTCAGATGGCTGTGCTATCACGCCGCTGTCATAATGGAACTGTAATGGCTCGCAGCAAACTTCCGTTATTAATTTATTGATAACACATACACATTGCATGAGGAAATATTAACTTCTAACGCATATTCATGGCATTTTATTGTTTTATATAATTACTTGTCATGAAAATAGTACAAACCTAGCAAGACGGTTCTCCGCACCATAGTTTGCCGTATTGGGCGCGGCACATTAACCAACTACGCCACCAAGTTCGACAGGAAAACTACTTCTTTTACTCTACGTAAAACACGGCAGTTCCCCCGGACACCTACATTTCGTACGGTGGCGCCTAATATTTTCAGCCTAATTACTGCAGCTTGCTGGGTTCACATCGCTCTCCTGGTACCTAGAATTTGGTTACTAAATTTTTAGACAATTTGTCGAACACTGGGTTAAAATATCGTTATAACTTTTTCTTATTACGAATTCACGATACAAATGAAAAATGCTAATCGGGTTAATGCGCTCGACCTCAAGACATATGGACCAAACTAAAGACTTATTACGTATTCCACTTATTAGAAAACGTCACGTTTTAAAAACATCGCCTTGCAATATTTTGCAGTAGTTTCTACCGTCTGGTGTTACAAGACATATCTAAAAAAAATGGTGTTGTATTTCACCGTATTATGGCTTTAAACTTACATCATTACGCCTCGCATGTTTACCTTGAGGGTGGTTACTTGAAAACATGCATATTTACGAAGTCTGTAGTTGTGCAATTCTATCTCATACGTCCATTTGTTAGTCTGTAGGTGGGGAGTACAGCAATATTAAAGATGGCTTAAATTTTAAAAAATACGTACCATTTTAGACATGTTTCCCTGTAGGTGCATCCAATGCATCACGTACAAGTATCATCAGCATGCAATTCAAATATCTAGAAGAAGACTAGTGTTCGCTACTTCTGGTGTTATCTTTGTGTCTTGAAGGCAGCAAACACACTCCTTCTGTAGCTGAAAAAGAATATGACTTCTCCCGTTACAGAACTAGCAACTTCTTTATGGCATACAACCAATTATGGCAAACAGGATGGTTCGGGAACTGATAAAAAAAATCACCAGAATTGTGTTTGAAGATGAGAAACTGCGGTGTTTACAGCAAGTAGAACTTTTCCCAGCACCTTTTTATTAATATAGGATAGCCGGTCAGAAAATAAATTTACAATGCATATACGTATTTTGGGTTATTTTTCTTTCCATCCCTAATAAGAGCAGTACACACTGAACTGTACTCCTATCCCCCTACTTCGCCATGTTAAGCACCCGCCATAACTGAGGTGCTTATCATATGGGGCGAGTTTTTATATTCCCTGTTGACAGAAGTCCGTGTAATATGCTATCCGCCATCGTGTCACAAATGTCTCCGCTTGGCGATCGTCTTTAAATTTGTAGTCGCCAATTAAGCGTTGGAAACGGGACAATCGCTCAGCGACGAATCCCCTTGATATAATCACAATCAGTGTGCGTTCCTTAGTTATGAAAAAAATTCATCATAAATCTTCACGTAATCAAAAACAAAAAAAAATCACACATAGAATACAACTCATACGTTTTCATTTCCCATCTGCTAACAAAAATTACGAACTTTAAAGAAGCACAATTATTTATGGAATTTCCTTATATTCAGCTCAGTCATTTAAAATTTGTTGAGCACAAAAAGTGTTCATTTTTTAATTTAAAATACACACGTTGCCGCCCCTTAGACTCTGCGTCCCCCCCCCCCCCCAAGCTACGTCCCTGGTACTGCTATCTAAATGGTTTATTCGGAGCTCCGGGAGTACAACTACTGCTTACGTTAGTAGTCCACACCGCCCATATTTCAGATCATGAACGTCTCCAGTATACTGTCAGTTTAATTAAACGCCACACAATCACAGTTCAACCTATCAACGTCCTTAACTAGTATTAATTCCTACATTACTATGTAATAAATACCAGCCAGGAATAGCGATATCGCTATAGTGAGTACGTACGGGCTGGACGTTCTACCAGAAGTCTTTAATACATTTGTAACCGTATTCTTGAGGTGCCAAACTTTCCGTGACACAGCGACCTGCATTTAATACAGGTTCCGCTTTACGTAGGTTTCACCGTATCTGTTTTATGTTTTCAACAAATATCTCATTTTATATGCTCAAACACTTTTTACAAAACTGACAAAGCTGAGACGGATTTTTGAGTAAAGCAGAAGTCATATTGAGCCTACAAGTACCAACTTCAAAATCGCGTCACTACTTTTATATAATGTGAGACACTTGGCACCGAATTTAATCGGGTTTTTTACGTGCTTTTGTACATAACTGACAGCAAACCATGGTCCATAAGCTAAACAGCACATAAGACAGGAAGTGGCGAAAGGCTGCACTAGAACAGTAGGAAAAACATTCGCGCATGAGCTGCCATGGCGTGTAATCCTACTGCATTACGAGGGTTACTGACACTCCCAGTTAAAGTCTATAATAAAAACATAGTTATACCAATAAACCACACAGGCACACACACGGCAGGATGGAAACGGTGCATTGTGAGCTTAGCGACAGCACTTTCGCATGTACACAACTTTCACCACATTTAAAGTAAAATATTCGAATTGATGTGCTGTCCATATCCGCAGCACTTAGAGCACAACAACACACTAGTGGCGAATCTAGCCAAACCATGCACCTAACTGCTAGAAAGTCGAAGTTCCCAAATGAACCATTTTATATAGGTTTTCTACCACGCGTGGTACGTATCCTGCACGTCTGACTGTCACTGAATTATTCACCTTAATAACAAAAGCAAAGCAAAGGTAAAGCAATCTCAGTACAGGCCCTGAGGGTTCCCGGAGGCTGAGGCTCCCAGATTTCATGACAATCGGCACATGAAGTTGGTAAGATTGTCAACCCTACGCACCCCCAGAAAATATTCCTGGTACTCATTTCTGTTAGAAGCTGAGTTGATCCCAGTGCCACAGTGCAACCGGAAGAATTATGTCAATGAAAAATTCCAATGACAGCATCGGAAATCGAACCCGCGACCTTACGGCTTGTAGCTCAGTGCCTCAAGCAACTGCACCACCGCGTGCCTTAATATCTCAGGAAAAACACACACCACAAATTCCTCAATTAGAAATATTTTCATCCCCGTGCTACCTTCTCTCCCTTTGGTTCAACCCCTTATTCTCAGCACCATGTTGTACCACATCCCTCCACCTATTCTTTATTTAATTTTTACCAATCATCCTTATTTAACGCCTAGCCTATGCTTTCCTCTCAGTAGGAAAGACAAGAACATGAAAAGACTCTGGCCCTGAACGGAATAAAGCCTACGCGTTCCACTCCACAGACCGTGCTGTCTCTATGCAGCAGAATTCTTCTGCCTACTGTGGTGGAACGCCGGGGAACTGTTTAGATGAGCAATTACTAAGCGCCTCAAGAAGGACTCTGCTGCAAAGAATTAGTTAAGGTAAAACGTCCTGATAGACCCCTGTTATGCTGTGTGAATCCTAGACGTTCTTCTGTCGCGGTCACTGGTTTAACAAACTGTTACATAAGGCGTAACGAAAGTACTGCAAATAAGTGCAATCAAGATTGTTACTCACAATGTAATAAGTAACACAGCTGCAGTGGTTTTATCATCTTGGCTGTACTAAAACACGATACGGTAGTTTATTTTATTCGTGCATCAGGTTTAACTTTCTCGATTTTAATATCTATAATTCCAGGAATGATATGCAGACATATAGCGTTTTCGTTAGTTTCCCCTCCACATTTGCCCTGCTGTCCATGCGTTCGACAGTTTATCGATGGCATAACAAGGGCCGAGCTGTAAACAACAGTGCAAGACAAGACGCAGTGCTGTGGACTGAGCAATGAAAGTAATAAATAGGAGCGTCTATGTAAATATTCCATTATATTAACCGTTAAGTATGGAATATACGTCTGCCGAGTGTGACGTGCGATGACCTAAAATAACACTGCAGCTCAGTGTTCCAGTCGCTGGCTCAATGGAAAACACGCCTACAGGCAAATGACTGAGGAAATGTTTCAGTATTCGACTGAACTGAACTTGTTCTGCGAGAATGTTAACACGACAGATAGGGCCTACAAAATTTTATAGCCTGAACTAATGGCAGCGTTGTCAATAAGACATAAATAAATAAATAAATAAATAAATAAATATAACTTCATTCTAAAGTCATATATTTGCTACTGGCACTTCCTTCGTCTTTAAATAAACGGATAACCGCAGTAACTTGGTCTCCTAGGCCTCGTTTGCGAGAGCACGAATATCATGCTGACAGTAAGATGGGGGTGCTGTGATGCTTAAGTTATATCTCAGAAGCCCAAAGTAGTGTAGGACTAATATCTGTAATGAATCATGTGTAATTGTATGTTTTTCTGATTACAAAACACCAATTTTTGTATTTGTTTCCTTCATTTCATATCCAGGAGCGAGGGACCTCGGTTATTAAACCTAAAACTTTACCTCCAGGGATTTAATAACTTAAGAATGCGCTTAATACCTGAAAATTATAGAGTGAAACCTGTCTTAAAAGGAACCTGGGCGTAATGGAAACCTGTCTTTAGTGGAAAACTTTTAAAACCCCAAGGATCTAGAGTCCCGAGGATCCAGACTTCAAGTGCGAAACGGAACCTGACTGCAACGGAAAAAAATTCGGTCACTCGAGGGTCGGTTATAGACAGGATCCATTGTATTTAGTTGTTAAAGCCTCTAGCAACACCTCCAGTTACCAGATGGTTACGTTAGATTTAAAAGGAACCGAAGTTTCTGAAACGTATTTATCGATCTACATAGCAAACTGCGTGCAACAAGACCCACTTCCTAGCTCACGTGCTGGCCCGTGATCCTTTGTATCAGCCGGAAAGCTGCACAACTGTCTAAGAATGTGGAGGTGCGCACGGCCGACACGCCGCGCCTTCTCACAGGACTTCTAAACATACGAGTGAAAGCGATTCTGAAATTAAACTTACAATAAAACGACCGGAAGTTGACATGTATGTATCACCGCTAACACACGGGCTTCTTAGCACCTGCTTTTCAACTGATAACTGCTCCGTATGTTAGTTAATGCCGTGTGTAAACTGCACACGTAATATGGGGTCGAATGACTTGAGAGTACGGCAATGAATGACAATTGCAAAGGGGAAAATGTGAATGGGGAAGCCACTTTAGTCTGTCTGGAAGTATGAATTCGATAAACGCCACAGGGGCCTGAAGAAAACAACAACATCTCAAGCGTAAGAACGGTGTTTATATCAAGTCAGTTAATAACAGTGGATTGTCGCCAGTCAAGATGATTCCTCCGTTTTACAAACGGACTTTTCGCCATAAATCCGTTAATCTCGTGCTACAATTTCAAAGAAAACATTTTCTTCCACAGTGGGACTACTGTCGCTTGGGACATGAGAAATACGTACAAGATTTCAGTCGGAAAATCGGAAACGAAGACGCCACTTTAGGGACTTAATGAAGACAACAGGATAACGTGAGAATGGAACGTAAGGAAACACGGTGTAAGAATGGTGACTATATGCAATTTTCTCATAACAGGAACTTGAGCTCTATAAAAGGATAATTTACTGACCCGCTTAGTAATTATTATTTCCTCAAGGAGAATTCGGTTTAATGAAGTTACGTAACAAGTTAGTAAACGTCCGCAAACGCAATACTTCTGACACGCTTGCTCTGTTACTGTCCCCAAATTTTATATTTGTGACAAACTTCCAGAAAAACACTGACCATGAGTTTTTATGTGTTTTCCACATTATACACCACACATTATCAAATTCTCTCCTTATCTTAGCAACATATTTGCAATCATCATAATCGATCTCTTACACGTCGAGATATCTTCAACGGGGACATTAACAGTCGATCATGCTCGTTTGTTATGTTTGAATCGCCAACTGTTTATTCGGCTTTGGCTTGTACCTCACAGAGAACAAATCTGCATCAATTATAAAAGACCAATAACGGTGAGATATTATTAACCTTTTAAAGCCTAGCAGCACGTTTAACATTAAAAAATTCTACGTGGTGCCCACATTGCGTTTATGTGTTTTATACGGATCTCAGAACAAACAGCAACTTTTGCCTTATAAAACATTAAGAGACTGGTTTTTATAACCGAAGTGGAGAGTGTTTACAGCGCGGTACGGACTGAGTCCTTATATAAAGCAGATACGCTTCGTCTTTAAAGGGTTAATATACCCAAATCTTCATATAAAACGTCTGTTACTTGTGTCTGACATTAAAGAAAATCCGAATGTGTCCATAAATTGTACCAAAATCCACAAATATGGAATCTGACAAACATCTGTCCGGTAGGAGTTGCCCTGTTCCATGCACACAGACGGACGGACGGACAAGATAAAACTAAGAGTCACTCTTCGCAACTGCTGGGCAAATGTACATAAAAACTGCACATTTTGAAGTCGATAACCTTTTATAGCAACGCATTAAGAACAGCTGTATCACAGCATTCTACCAACAGCATGCCACTTAAACTGACACTAAAATACGCTTGATTCGAAATAATGTAAATTACTAACCAATTCGCCCTAACCATTCTAAACCATAAACCTACATTGTCACTCATGGTTAGTTAATTGCACAATCCCGTTTTTATGTTCCTTACTGCCAAGCTACCGTCTTTCTTAATCTCCGGCACGTAAACCTGTAGTTGGTGCACTCTAATGACAATGCACTAGGCACCGGTGCATTCCACTTCAACAAATTCCTACCGCCAAGTTCTTCAACAACCGGTCCAACGGATCGCAGGAAATAATTTGATAGGTCATAAATTTAAAGACTAATTACCATTCGCCCAGTATCAGAGGCGACTGTGACATTCATATATTCATCAACACAGAATTGCGTGGAGGACAAACTGACGGTCTCCGATGTTGACTCTAAAACAACATCGGACTGATTAAGAATACAGCATAAAAGTGGTCGCTGTGGTACTTGAATTTGGCAGTTAACTTGTTACGTCCTTAAGTAATCATCCGATCTGTTCACGACTGCGTGTTGTTCCCGTAAACAGACATGGTTTTGTTCCTCTGGCCTATTATCAACCGCAGTGTCGATGTAACTTTAATCCAACACAGCATTCTGGTAAAGACATCAACAAGTGATACGACGCAACGTTTTGAATTCAACAATGTGGGAATTATTTAACGAATCTTCAACGATGATTACGAAAATGCATTTAAATCACGTACTACAAACAAGAATTGAGGAACTGTTCAAGACAGTACATCCTGCAGCTGTCACAGAATAATGAAAACGTCTGGGGCCTTTAAACATATTTCAACGGCCAGGCTAGTACAAAATAAGATGCGAATGGGATATCACGAATTTATGACGTCAGCCACCTTCAGTAGCATTGTATTACGAACTGATCGGCAACCCTCTACTTTGACATTCTTAATTACATTTCGAGCTGCAGTTCACTTCCAAAGGCAGAGTGCTCTCATGCTGTACAATCCGCATCTAAGTTCCTCCAAGGCGAGCGTGCTTGTTAGCTTATGTGGATTATAGGGCCATGTTTCTGCGCGAGTTTCAAACCACGTACATTGCATCAAGAAAATCAACAAGTCCAAAAAGGCAGCAAAGGATTTCTACTTCATGATGTACAAACGTGCTTCCTCTAAGCTATACAGTCATAGTTAATTTGTTTATGCCAAGTAATACATATTAGATTGTAGGCTGCATGAACGTTTTCCTCTTCTGCCTTATATTAAGCATGGTAACTACCATGTAATTTCAAGACGCTGTCTTTTCTAAGACTTACATTGTCGGTGACAGATGAAAAAAATATGAGTATGGAACACGGATGGAATGATGCTAACAGGGTAATACAGAAATACCCGGAGAAAAACGTGTCAAAGCGCCACTCCATCCATCATAAATCCCACACGAACTGGCCTTTGAATGAACCCGGGATTCCGCAGTGAGAAGCATAACAATGCTTTTCGTCATGCTGTATATCTCGTTTAAACACATTCACATAAATAGTGAAACACGTTTTATTAAATAAATATATGCCACCAACAAAAGACAATGACGTGAGACATCCTAGAAAGGCGGTACTAACAGAGTCAATGTATCAACCAAACCGCACACATTGCCACAGACAGAAACAAGCAAAGAAAGGCGCATTGCAAACTGAATAGGGGAACCTCACAGCACCCAGCTCTATCTACGAGCTACGGTTTCCACAGATAACCATTGCACTGATCGACTCATGTGTATTACAAACCTAGAAAGACCGTTTGAAATCATGAATTCAAGGAAGGTGCACATTATGTAACTTCAAAAATCTGAAAAAGTCTGACAGAACACGCTGTGTGTGCCTACACAAATAACTGTTTTTGGTACAACTCAAGACTGCAATGCCGACTGAAGCATGGATATCTGCAACTGTCTGTTCTTGCTGACATCTTGTGGTGCTATTTATTACTACAAACTTCGCGACAAAATGACACACTGCCATGCTTAGACTGCACATAGCCTCATTCATTAGATACAATCATGGTAATCAAAACTAGAATAATATGGACAGGGATACAGGACAGCGTGCAGGAATGACGTAAAATCCACAAAAAAACGTTCCCCAGATATCTTGAAAGGAAGATAACATTTGGGGGGTACAAGAGAATATATAATATTAGGCCGGACCTTAAGGCAATGAAGCGAAGATGTGTACTGAATTGAAACGGCTGACGATAGGATACTTCAGTGTGCTCTTGTGAAAACGTTTATGCACTTCCCGAGTTCAATAAAACGGCGGCAATTTCATTAGCCAAGGGAACATTAGCTTCTCCAAAGCGGCTCACTCCATGCAGTTCATTTATCCCGTGAGAACAGAATATGAAGGGTATGCATTGTACTGCAGTTAACAGGCTTCCATTATTCACGTGAACTGACAACAGTAAATCACAAATATTTCTTGTTAACTAATCCAAAAAGCGTGAGACGTGGTATTAGAAACAATTACTGGCCCCGTTCAGGGACGAGACGGCTCACGGAATGCTGCTGATCGATCCATTAATTACGGCTTTCGAGGACATGCAAAGAACGCAACGGTCAGCGATCCGAATTTCTACAGGGTGACATTTTGTTTTTCAACTATAAGACGTATCCAACTAATGCGCTGTTCTAATATCTCTGTATTACAACTTTTACAACGTTGTTATAATTTTTCCCGATATGTTTCGATCGTTATTAGATCATCTTCAGGGGCTTACAATTTTCAAGGTTATAACTTAATGCTAAGAGCTACACACACAGCTTATTTCAGTATATACTAAAAATGACACAGGTGGATCTCGTGCGTGGAAGATGATCTAATAACGATAGAAACAGGTCAGGCAAAATTATAACAACGTTGTAAAAGTTGCAATACAGAGATATTAAAACAGTGCATTAATTGGAAAAGTGTTATAATTGAACAACGATCACTCATGGAACGAACTATATAAAATTTTGGTTTTCGTTTCATTCATAACTTACAGAGAAGAAGTTAAATGTTAACAGTTGGAGATTACAGCTTATAATATAGGGTGCAGCACAAATGCCTGATAGTGTTTGAAATACAAAGATTAATGTAACAAAGTTGAAATTCCTTAACAGATGTGTGTCTTGGCTGAATGTTAAATTAAATGCAACCATCAGCATTCGAAAATGACATTTTTCAGGTGACCTCCATCGCCTCCATTACCACTCCTGCACTCTGCATTCGACCTGGCCTAGAGGTCATTATATTTTGTAGTAATTCATTACAGTCGGTTTCAGCACAATGCGAATTTGTTGTTTTTAATTTAGGGATGCTAATAATAGGACACGTTGCATTATCGTGGCCTTCAGACGGCCCAACAGGAAACATTTTACGGCCAAAATGTCGGATTCAGCTAACTGGCCTCCGCGCTCACCCGAAGCTTTCGGCAACGGAATTGTTCCTGTGGAGCTACCTGAAGGGCAAAGTGCATGAGACATCTTGTCAGCATCCGTATAAGGAAGTCATCATCCCTAATGACGGGATGCAGTGTGTAATGGCCTCTCTGACAGGTCGAATGCAAGAGTGCAGATGCGGCGAGAGACGTTACCCAAAAACGCTCTTTTTAAATTCACATTCAATCAAGAACGTGGGTACTATCTGGTACCAAATTGCACCTTTTCTTGCATCAGGTATTTCAGTTCACAAACCATCACGTATTTCTGCTCAGCCCTGTACGGTTCCAATCACTGTGCGAAGCCTACACATAAGCTTCTGGCAAACAGCAGAATTATATACTAGTAAAGAATGCCAAGTGGAAACCTTTATCTGCGGCCACTCTGACTGCAGTTCAAATCATCGGTTGGAGTAAACAACTAACAGTACAAATCAACTGACACAAAGAACCGTGACAAATTGTTAATCATGTTTATATTTTCTTTACCGGACAGCAAGTACCTGTCAGTAGGTTGTGAAGGGGGTGGGCGGGGGGAGACAAAGATTACGCAATGCAAGAACTAGTATGTTCGAGAATTTACAGAGTGGTCCTACCTAACAATAATCTGTTCTGCAGTGCAGAACTTGCGAAACTTGTTAATACACGGCTTTTCCGGCTAAGTCGATTGGGTTACTAGATCCCTTTCGCTGCCTTATTCGACAGCGGCATTGAACGGTACGCCGCGCCATTCCCTTGCTCCCATAGCAATTGCAGCACAATATTAACTCCGTGAAGCGCAGTCCTTCTTTGGCTGACCACCACTCGGTCACTCACGCAATTCCCTACCTTTTGTGGGACCTTAATCTTCACTGCCGTGTTCCACCGGACCACATCCTACGCTAAGTGAATCCAGTCCACACACTTATCCCATTTCACAAAGATACATTTTAATACTCTTTCTTTCTTAGTCTGAAGATGAAGACAGTATATTCCTCCGGAACTTATGTAAATTTCTACCACACTAAACGGCGGCACATACTAGGAGATAGTAATTTTCTAAATAGTGCGAATATCGAACAATGAAGCGTGCTGTTAATCTGGGTGGACACCAACGGTGACTAACAGACACAGTGAATTAAGAAACATGAAATCATCGGCGAAGGTTAAAGTAAGCATTCGTACCGGATTTTTAGGGACATTCCCCGAAATAAGGCTTATGTCCCGGATTAACACTGCCCCCGATTTTTTCCCCCCGATTTTATTCCGTATTAATTACATTTGGACTGCGGAGGGATCTCGACTAAATGCAGACACATCTGAAGCTATTTTTGCACTAAAAACACATGCTGAGTTATCATGGGAGGCACTTAGTGGAGAACTGGCAGCAAATCCTGGAGCACTGAAAGGATACATTCTTCATCAAAACTCTGCGCCACCGCAACAACCTCCTCTCACTTAAGGTACTGCCAATATAGGTATTTTCTGCTTCTATTATTAAATACAGGGTTACAGTACTTAGTGCAAGAAATACGTTCGTGTCACATTCGTTGCACAGATGTATATAAGGCATACAGAACATGACTATAGAGTGTGTACCAGTTTAATTATGATTTAAAATTTGTTGCCGTCCCCGAAAATGTCAAGAAAAAAGGTAATCTAATATTACACATTTTCCGTGCAGTTGTTTTGTATATAGATGTATATTTGTTACTAACTATTGCACGTATAACCATTGTGCAGTAGTTGGTAACAAATAAACTTTTACATAAAAATCGTAACTTCACCATAGTTTGTAAAAAAGCAAAAAGAAGACGTAGCGTCATATTCCAGAGAAGAAATAATATTGAAATAGAAACACGTTTTGACAGTTTGGATCTTCCTCCATTCCACACAAGAGAAAAGCTTTTGCGTGCCGATGTTTCATTGAAAAAAAAATCTGCGATAACCATTTGGCGAGAATTCAGAACAAAGTTCGAAAATGATCCTCAAACCGGGCATTCGATCACAAACTGCCATGAAAAATCCGAGCACACGGGTTGCTTCTGTAGGGGGAACACTTCCGGACTACTGAGCACGAATGAAAAAACAAATGATCGTAATTGGCAAGCTTATCTATGAAGGCCAAGAAATTCAATACGCCGGGTCAGCCGCGAGCTGAACGTACCACACCAAAGCGTACGCAGAATTCTACGAAAACGCCTTGTTCTCTTGCCTTACTGGCTGCAAATACTACAACATCTACCATTAAACGAGAGGGTGGTGCGCTTTGAATTGCGAGAAAACATGCTGGACCATACTGCAGAAGAAGAAACGCTCCTGTTCCAAATCTACTTCAGCGACGGAACAACATGTCCTCTTTGTGGGAAGGTCAACAGCATAACATTAGTGTACGGGGAAGTAAGAATCCTCACGCAGTGGCTTCGTACGTAAGGGACAATCCGAAAACAAACGTTGTTTTGTGCTTTGAGTTTGATAAACAGTACAGATATTTCTTCCCTGGGGAACAAAAATTACTCGAATTATCTATCTGACACTTTTATTTTGTGGTTAATGCCGCAGCTACTTGAAGAAGCAGTAGAAGCTGTGTTTGAAAAGTGACAAGGAGGTAACGTTCTTGAAGGAGCACTTGCTTCAGAGATGGTTCGGCCGAGGGGGTCCGGATCTGATTCCACTTTTTCGTGTGCTGCTTTGGGAAAAATCATGTTTACGTTCCGCAGATTCCTAAATCCCTGAACTGGAAAAATCGAACACGAATATAGAAAAACGAACAGCATTTACTGGAAAATGTTTGGCACCAATTCGAATGTCGATGTGTGCAGCGCAACAAATATATAGCACACTGATCTGCCCAGGGTAGGGCGGGAATCATTTTTCGGTTGCCCTTTACAATGCGGTTCCTTTAATTTTTGTGTGTCTATTACTTTCTTACCAACATATCCCGCAATCGCTCACATAATTCGTGATCACCCTGTACAATTTTATGTCCATTACACCCCGATGGTTGTACCTAGTACAATAACCAGATTCTCTAAATACCTTCACTTCCCCATCATTAACCTTTTAGCGCCTAGCGGTAACTTTACGTACCACCAGTTTTAAAGTTGAAAAATTCTACATGGTGCCCACATTGCGTTTATGTGTTTTGTACGGATCTCAGAACAAACAGCAACTTTTGTCTTATAAAACACAAAGAGATTGGTTTTTATAACCGAAGTGGAGAGTGTTTACAGCGCGGCACGCCTGAGTCCTTATATAAAACACACACATTTCGTCTTTAAAGGGTTAAACGGCATCATGACTGACTGTAAGCTCATTCCATTTATCCTGCTGTTAGAGATAAGACACTTTTGACTTAATTCACGCTACAGTGGCTCCGTATAACTGTCATTACATGCTCTGCAGCGGCAGCGAGAGTTGAGGAGCCCACTGCAACAAAACAAGGTGACGCTGACTTAAAATTATTAAGCTGAAAGTTACAGACCCTTCTTTGGTCACTTTCCTTACGTTATGCAGAAAAAATGAACAAACAATCCACTTGTCTGTTCCATTCAATAATTATTTTCAACTGACGGATATTCATGGAACTTGACACGCAAATTACGGCACTAGTCACAGCCCATCTTTGGCATTTTATATTTTATGTCATCTGTAATACTAATAGGACGACTGTGCAAATTTATGAGTTTGAAGCAACTGTCACCTCACATTCTGCCGCTTCCACCACACTTGGTATGGGAAATGTATTGATTTAGATAATAATTCCAAAATAATGACAACACGCAACATGGTTGGACGCAGTACGTTACAAACTAAACACAATCAGAATCTGTAGCCCTACCACAAGAAAATATGCAACCAAATTGGCCAGTAAACTGCATAGTTATTAATTTACAATTATTAGCCTCGCCACATAAACTGAAACGTATCAAGAAAATTGGCTTCGTAAAGTCTTCCCAGAGGGTCTGTAAAGATTTCCGACAGTCTAAGGTCCTCTCGCATACAAGGTATGTTCAGAAAGTACCCGGAAAGGTATTAGTTCTCCGACATGAAAGGACACCCACGGACGCGGATTCTTCACAGCGTGTTCTCACATGACTCTATACCTGTTCGCACTCACTACCCCACGTACTAGCTTCTCTGTCCCATGCGATCCCAGATAAAGAACGGGAGTGTTTGTGCCGCCGTCGCGTTCAGAATGACGGAGAAAACGGAACCAGTGTGCATTTAGTTTCGTCAAAATCTAGAGAAAATCTGCACAAAAACATATGATGTGATACAAACGGCTTTCGGAGAGGATTCCATGAGCCGTACTGAAGTTTTTGAACGGTTTCGCCCTTTTAAAGAAGGGCGAATACTCGTATCTGTGGAAAGCGACGAACGTCCCGGGAGACCGTCGACGAGCAGGAACAGGCAAATGATGGAAGAAGTTCGTTCTTTGTTGGTAAGTGACGGAAGAGTCACGATCAGAGAAATATCCGAAGACGTAGCAATTTCGAAGGCTCGAGACGAGTGGTGGTGAAGTTCGTCCCACCAGTGTTGTACAGCAGCACAAAAGGAGAATCGACTGTTTGCAGCCACTGACTTGCTTCAGGCCGCAAAATCCGATGCAGAATTTTTAGGAAACATTATCACTGGCGACGAAACATGGATCTACGGCTACGGTACCGAAACAAAGGCCCAGTTATCGGTGTGCAGATCTCCTTCGTCCTCATGGCCGAAGGAAGCTCGCCAAGTTCGAAGCAAGACAAAAGTGTTGCTCACAGTTTCTTCAAGTCGGTGTTGTGCACCATGTATACATGGGAGTTAATTCTTGAATACATGTAGAAAATACCATCTGGCGGGGTTTCGTTTCCTAATGATTTATATTTTTGTACAATGACAGGGTTATAAAGAAACGTGATATTTAGTCAATAACACTTCTCTGTACTTCACTTCAGACCTCCTTTACCAGAGCAGCTAAATCTCGTTTCATATTGGTGCCAATTTACATATAATAACAAGATGCACAAACACTAACGAAAGTGAAAGTTAGTGCCGCATTTGTGTCGCCACAACCCGCTGGCATGACGCTGTACCATGGGACCACTCACTGCTTTCAAAAAGCATACGACCGCTAAGTCCAATTTACAGTCACGCCTCGAAATCCGGTACATAAATGCCTCTGAACTAGTCGTAAAGTCAGAAACGCGGACCCAGACCTACGACCATACTTTAACGGATGACATCTCCAGACTGGCTTTGAGGACCACCCAGCATCTACTTTAATGGGCACCGGGGTTCTTTCCCGGATGTAAAGCGGTCAGAGTGTGACGCTGACCACTCACCTCCATCTAGCGCCCAGATAGAGACTGCAGCTGTACTCCACACCCCCTATGTGCCTGCATGACCCGTACGAGACAACTTTACCTTCTTGGTGCCATTTTCCCCTTCGATTTCATATTTATAACTGAACACAGTACAACTTCTGCACGGTATAAGAAAAGTTAAAATGTCACACAGCCACGCAGTGCCCACAGACTGTCACACATTTATTTAGTAAACATAATAGTTCAAGTTTACCGTCTTCCGGGATATGACGCCGTGATGATTGGTGAATAATTACCAATCAACAAGGCGTAATGTCCCAGGAGACTGTTATCTTGATGAACGACGCTATGAAAACCTCAAAGCACAAAGACAAAGTTGCCGCTGATGTTACGCCCACCACACAGGCGGAGAAAATGCATAATTCTTCCTTTTCGCCACGACCAAACGGGCTACAGATCTCACCCAACCTCCTATCCATTATTTATACGGGGCTTCGTTCGGCGCGTAGAGCGATTGGAGTGTGAATCCAAAAACACACCTCTAATGCCGGGACTAAGACCCCGTGTAGCGATATCTCGTACCGCTCCTACACACCTTCATAGTGTGATATTTAAGCGTAAGGACAAATATACCACCGTCTTCTTGAGTCACTCCAGGAAAATGCTGAAGAACTTTAACCGCTCACCTCACACACCCGCGTGTCGCTTTTTTTTTTCGTATTACTTTACAGAAAGTCTGCAGTTGATTAATAGCTGTCCTGAAGGGAATAAACGACTCCAGCTACGATGAAGTCATTTCCACAAACAAATTGTTATAAACCCACTACCCAACATGCATGTACCCTCGAGGAAATGTCATCTTTCCGAGAGGTCAGTCATGAACCGTAACACGTGAAAAACAAATTACAACTCTATTAACCTTGAAAACATTAGTTTCTTTTGTGGTAGAAATTGAGTGTCAGTAACCACATGTAGCAGTTTTAATAACATGCTGAAAACGTCATTCCACGCGACTGATGGCGACTGACCTGAATTACTAAGATACTCCAGCAGTATACCCGTACCTTTCTTAAACTTTAGTTTTTTTGCGTAAAACAGGGAATAAGATCTGTTTTTTCACCGCCTGTCTACATTACTCGAAAATTTACAAAGACGAACTTCATGAAAACAGCAGGTCCACTCGGTTTCAACGACATTAACCTTTTAAAGCCTAGCGCTAGCTTTACATACGAACAGATTGAACATTAAAAAATGTTTCGTGGTGCCCACATTGCGTTTATGTGTTTTGTACGGATCTCAGAACAAACAGCAACTTTTGCCTTATAAAACATTAAGAGACTGGTTTTTATAACCGAAGTGGAGAGTGTTTACAGCGCGGTACGCACTGAGTCCACATGTAAAACGGACACGCTTCGTCTTTAAAGGGTTAATTCTCGTAATAAAAGACGTGGGCTATTTGTAACTGAAAATCACATTCTCAGGATTGCCAATGACGACGCGAACACCAACAACTGTAACAGTGACTCAACTACCACCTTCCGTCCGGTCGCAATATTGATCTTACCATCATTGCTTATCACACTGTGCAAAAAATACAGCTCCCGTCGCTGCCTGTCATAAATACGATATTAATTTATGGCTGCAAAGCCGGAACAGGGTTTAATCCGCGCTTCACTAAATGGAGCTGTTACAAGTTGTGAAGCGCAGTTAACCACAGCCTGTTGTACACGGTCGACAGATTACTTAAATGCTCTTAATGTGTGTCTTCCCATATCGTTGTGATCTGAATCCAATCGAAATTGCTGGGAACCTGGTTCAGCAAAAAAACTGCTGCTAGTAACGTTCGCAGTCTTCCATTCACCGATGTGAAAGGAAAGACCTAACAGGTAATCAGTGAGTGTACAAAAGAAAAAACAAATACACGACTTGATGAAGGCCTGCACTGATGTGAAACAGGACAGCAAATGGAAATATAATGTACCACTGCGGCGCGCTCGGATCTTGGTATTCTTAAGTCTTCTCATTGGCAATGCAATTAAATCCACCGGCGTCATATTACTTCTTGTTGTTGATGTTGTTGTTGTTCACAACGGTAGATGTCTTATAGAATATTATTACTAACATTTTTTTTTTCATGGCTCGACGGCCCCTAGTGGGCCAGGGCCTCCTCATTATTGAGGTTTCGCGATCACACTCAGACACACCGAACTCGGTAGGGCTCCTCTGGAGACGTGACGAGCCCATCGCAGAGACCTCTACCTGGCAACACACAATACTCACATACACGCCCCCCCGGCGGGATTCGAACTCGCAATCCCAGCAAACAAGCGGCCGCAGACCCTCGCCTTAGCGCGGCCACTTTGACTGGCCTGTTACGGTCTGTTATTATGTTCCTTTTAAGAACTTATTATTTGCATGTCTACCCTGACTTTGGCTTTGTTAAATTTATCGAGCGTGTATAACCTTAAGTATTCACCCCGTCAAAAATATATGTTACTTACAGCTTACAAACAGTATTTCGTAGAAAATTGTAGGTGCATATATTCCTAATCTATGTACCAAAATTCATATATCCAAATAAATCAATAAATACTAAATCTTCTGACTGCACGTTTGTAATTTCCCTAATTATGCGCAGCCTAAATAACACGAAGAAGAAAATCAGCAACTACATACGAATGTGACGGAACAGCACAAAGACGTCACTGCACTATGCCTCATTACAAGAAAACACATTTGTGACCCCACATTACGTATGTGACCAAGTATGATGAAACAAATATCAAACACGGTGAATGGGTTTGTATTTTGGCTATAATTCCTTGGCATGTAAAACACGTCTATGTGGCGTCACATTATATTTAATGTCGTCAAGGGTATTTCGTGTACTCATCCCGTAATCGGAGAGATATCTTTATACAAGGCCTCCATCTTAATGTGAAGTGTTACGCTATTTTCGTCCGATTTTAACCAAACTTTAATTTGGTCCACAGATTTTAGCGAACACCCCCAATATCTGAGACCACGAAAATCAGTCCACTGGGAAGCCAGTTGTTCCACGCCTACACAACGTTTGTTGTTGTGGAAGTTCTCTGACATAAGGTACACTAGCTTTGTTTTCGTGAGGACTGTACACACACTCACAATCTCTCTTCTCCCCCATCTTTGGTGTAGGCAACTACAGTGAACATGCCCACACGCCTAAATATACCGTAGCAAATAACTTGGCCTGCTCTTCTTCTTGTGTGACACTAAAAGCCAATAAGGCCCGCGGTTTCCCTTTTTACACTATATGCTTAAAAATCATCTTCGTAGTCGTCTGGTAGGGCCCCGTGGACGGAGCATCGACCCATCGCAAGACCCCTACCGACACAGAACAGCACAAAAACATACATCCGTGCTCCAAATTGAATATGAACCCATATCAAGTGTTCTAGCAGCAGGACACACGCCCTTGACAGCATGGCCACCGTGATGAAGCAGACCTATAAAACCTTCAACGTCACGGTTAGATGGTGCGTCCGTGTTGTGTAAAACGGAAATGGTCTTATGTGATTCACACACATCACCAATGGATCAACACCGAGAAAGGAATCGTTTCAATATCAGAAAGTCCTACCAGCCATGACAGGTCATCCTGTACACGAGAGTAGCCCTTGTTGTTCTTATTTATACAAACTAAAATAACAATATTCCTAGCAGCCAGCCAACGGATCCCATGCCAAACCAGGCGAATCCCTTCCATGCCCTCACATCCCGTTTCTTTAGAATCCCTGTTAATTTCCTCTGTCCAAGAAGGTTGCCAGTGGGGCCGTCCTTTTAGTTTTCCCGACTAAAATTTTGCAGACATTTTCCATTTTCCTTGGGTGCGACACGTGCCACCCATCTCATCATCCCTGGTGAAGAGTACAAAAGAAATGAACTAAAACGCATGTTTCCTCTTTCAGGGAACAGTACCTGTTCAACGTGTTCGAGGTAATCGTATCAACCCTGGAATCGAAGTTGCAGAGAATAGACAATCTCGATAAAGCAGTCGAGCACTTGATGAGGAGGGTAGAAACGCTTGACTCCAGAGTCACCGATAATATTCACAAAACAGACTCTGTCATAGCAAAGTTGAGTACATTAGACTTAAAACTGTTTCATCAAGACGATGGGTCCTTCCGGGATCACGGCACAGCCTCTTTCGGAACACCCAGAGCTGCCGCTGCTGCTTCAGCCACCACCGATGGGGAAACGCTGGACAAGCGACTCGTTTCCCTGGACCAGAAAGTAAGCGACATTGACAACAAGCTCATAGGGCTGAAGAATCAACTTGACACCAACTTCTTACCAGCAGACGACATCAATGCAGAGGCAAGCGAAAAGAAGCCGATCAGTATGAACGTGGTTGACATAACAAAGGTTCTGAACGCCGAAGTAATGACGCATGTCTCAAAAGAACTTGAAGGTCTTAAGACCGCCACAAGTAACGTCGACAGGAAATTGCAGTTTCACATAAACCTGGTGTCCGAGAACTTGGGAAAGGTGTTGAATCTGGTATCAGACGTTCACGAAGCAGTTGTAGAACCTGAAGCCCCTCCAACATTACCTCCTACCTACAGAAATAAAACAAGCTTAAATTCTGCAACTGCAGTGAAAAACAGCAAGCTAGACACGTTAGTCAAACACATGCACCCTATTCTTAGCGTGTCTGAGAAGATGGATGAAGTCTGGGACGTTGTGGTTGGAACCAAAACATCCGTCGATGACTTGGTGCCTAAGTCGGACGAGCTTCTCACGCAAACTCAGAGACAAGAACGCGCCATTAGTGACATACACGCCGATCTCCGCGTAAAAGCCAACAAGATCATCGCTAATTTAGACCTGGTTGAGAAGAGGCTTAAAAAACAAGAAAATGACGTTGCAAACCTTGCACAGAGACCGGTCCCAGCAGAATTATTACTTGATCCCACGATTGACCGACTCGTAGAATACGATCCAAACAGATATTCCGTTCTGATGCCACAAGATGACATTCCAACAATAACCGAAACCCCAACACAACCGTCTACGCCGTCAATAACCACAAGCACTCACGTGACGCCAACAACAACCAACTTCATCTCATCACCAAGCACAGCCACACCTGCCACTGCAGCCACTACAGGGGCCAGCAGCAGAGCAACAACGAGGAGTCGTGGCGTCATATTCCCCAGTGTGAAAAACAAACCCTCCCCTGCCAATACCACCTTCACAAGCGACCTAATAAACAACATCAAGGACGTCAAGGTGAGTGGTTACAGAACACCGTCCAATACAGCAGCATGCTATGCCAGGGCCCATCAAAATGCACATTTCTATTTATTCCTAATTTGTTTAATGATGCCTTCTTTAGCTCAGATTACACGGCATTTAATTGGTGATTAACTGATTGTAAAGGAAGTGTTAGGGAAGCGGTCGTCGCCAGACCTGAGGTACCAATCCAGCATTTGCAAGAAGGGCCCAGGGGCGCACAAGTCCCGGGCGCCTGGTCGCTCGGGCTACAATATTTTGTATGAAGGTGTGTGATTTTTTTCAGCATAATTATTGCAGCTTTTCCCTTACGTAAAATCATATGCATACACTTACATGACCCGAGCAGAAAGCGCCACATAACAGGTCACTACAGCAACGTGGCAAGAACCCACTCGAGATCCACCGCGAACTGCGAGAAGTTTGTGAAGACGATACAGACTATCGCAGCGCACTGTATCACGCGACGAGTCACTAGCGAGAACCTGCTGGCAGGTATGCACGGCTTACCAAAGGGTTGGAAGACAGTCATCAGGCGCTATGTTGAAGGCATGTCAATTTCTCTATTAAAGAACGCTGTACTTTCGTAACAAAATTCACGTGCACATTAGTTTTGCAATGACCTGTGTACAAAAGTCATAAGCACATACTTGCACTTCAGGCGCCGGTGGAGTAAGTACTGTCAGATTTATTCCGAGTCCGTCTGATCCTTCTCTAGTAGCTACGTAAAGCAAGTACAAGCAATATGTATCGTATCTCAATACCATATTCTGTGTAAGAGCTCTCCTGGCAGACAGCATCAAATTGATACAAATAAATGTCCTCAATCCCCCGCTTTGCTGCGGGCGTATAATGACGAAGGGTCTATAGCAGTGGCTCTCAAACTTTTAATATTCATGCCACACTTGATGTAGCCTACGGTGGAACACATAACAAAATATACAGTTACGTACACTTCTTCGTATAATGCAACATATTTAACTCACATATCATACTGCAGACCAACAGAAGCAAAATGTTACTTGTTTTAAATGTATTACTACGTATTTAAATCATACATCATATTACAGAATAAAGATGCACTAATGAACTTCAGCTACACACTGGCAAACAGATATTTCTAAACTCCTCCTAGTAACCAGCTTCAACTTGATATCTTGTGAGTTTCACTGACATGGCAGAATAAGATGAACTTACTCTCATCCCACGCCCAATTACGCTGAGGTGTTCCCTTTATTTTTCCTTCTTTCTTGCATTCTGTGTCTGTAAGTGCCGAAAATTTCACCTCAAACATTTAATATGTTGAAAATTGCATTAATATTTTACGGCCGTTTCGCAGTTCCTGGAAGTTCTCCTCGAAAGCAAACCCACAGTGTATCAAACTACGCCCCAGAATGTTATATTCCAAGAATGTGATTCGTTGAAAAGGATAGTAGCGGTTCTTCTTCGGATGCATTTAAATGTCCGAATCAGCTGTCCTGGGCGAAGGAGTTTTATACCCAGTCGTATTCCTCTGCAACTATACGTATGTTCAGAAAAGGCATAAAAACTGATCAGGGCAGTAGCGTATATGAACATCCCATTGCTGTACACAGCCAGCAATGTCGACGAAAATCTGTTGCCAGTGAAAATTTCTGAAACGCTGGCAATACGAAGCGACTTAGAGATTCACGGCATCTTCATTTATACTGATTAGTAGACTGCTGTGATAAGTTCTAGGCTTTCTATTTTTTAAAATTCGTGATCTCGAATTTTGAAGTTTCACATTATTTATTTATTTATTATTAGCCACGTGCCTGCCATATAACTAGCTGTCATAATATACACCTATCAGTGTGCTTCCATCTGCTTGTATTACGTTGTTTTATATTCTCGATGGTCAACTGTTTCTTTAGCCTCAGCACATACCTCCCAGACATTATGAGTTGTGATTCAATCCCTCACATCATGCACATCACATATGGGAAGATTTATGTTTTATTTAATGACGCTGTCAGAGCGTCAAGAGTGGAGTGAATACAGAATTGGAAAGAATTCCGATTTAGTATTATAAAAAATACGTACGTAGGCCTAACTTTAAGATAACGCGCATAGCAGTTGCAACGTCTATGGAAAGAACGTCATAAGGGGTATTATTATTTATTTTTATTTCCTCAGTCAAATGGCACGACATAAACAAGATCATGGCCTCAACCTACGTAATTTGAACCAGTTCGAAACCACCCCTCTGCAGGTCTGGCGTAGAGCTATAATTACCGCCTAAAACACTTCAATTCAATAATATTGCGTACAAACAAATCTACATACATAAAACCACGCCCACAAATGGAGGTCAGTGGAACAAGTTCACTCGGGACATTACAAGAGAGCTGCAAGTAGGAGGGGAACACCTCGTCAGTCTCAAGACAAAAATATGATGCAGATGTTGAATCTGTACTAGACTAAAGTTCGCTAAGTTTTAGTAAATCCCTAACACTCCGAGACTCACTGTCCTTTCATCATAACAGATTCATTTAACATTTAAAGCCTCTTCGTTAGGAAGACTAATCAAAATACGCATGTATTTACCCAAGGCTATCAGAAAACAACAAAATAAGAACACAGCCACTGAAAACTCTGGTCCTCTGGGATATGATGTTTTGTCACTGGACGAGTGTTCCCCGACGTTTCGAAGGATGAGCACTATTCGCCCAACGACAGAGAGCCATAACCCTGAAGACCTGAGTCAGGTACGTCGCTGTTGAGAACCTCAAAACTCGCATCTTCACTGCAGTCAATCAGTGACGATCCTGTTTGGATAGTTTTAGATTATTTGGTTACACCAGCCAGTATAAGGTGACTGGCTACAAGCAGAATGACCGAGTGTCGGTCCCCGGCAGGAGCTGGAATGCATAATGGCCCTGAAGCCCATGCAGTCTCCCATACAATAGGTGCAGGGGACTTCCCCGAAGACAGAGCTGCTGGAGAAGAACTCTGAAATCCTCACCCACGTGCTGAGATTAAGAAGGCAATGGGCTACACCTCCACTCCCCCACACGGCATCATGCTCTAGTCAAATGCTTAATTAAGCACAAGATTAGCATTGCCTTATTTTCTTCCTACAAATCGACTGTCTGGACAACCGGTATGTTGGCTGTAGCGGTAACGCTTCTCATACGCATTCTGCAGTCGAAAGGTTCGAATCTCAGCCGGGTCACGAGCCATCCTCATTTCTCGTGGTTAACCGCAGTAATTCCAGGTAAATACCGGGATAATGCCTCAAACTAAGACGCGACCATTCCTTCCAAATTTTATAAATTTCATTACTCTATAATCACACTACCATTCGACGCTATGTAGTCTAACCGCCTTATAGCGTCGTTAAATAATCATGAATAAAATCAATTGCTCAGGTTACGCAGAGTAGAATGAGGTGCAAGTGCTTGCTAATTGTGCAGCCCTACCGAAGGGACGTAGCAGCAAGGGATCGTGAACTATGTAAGGTAGTGTTCAAACCCCCCGGGGTTTTGAACCCGTGGTCGTCCAGCCCTTGGCCAGTCGCTATATTGACTATATCATCCCGGTCCCTAATATCAACAGTGCATATGCATAAAGGTAAAAGTATAATGCTCCCTGTGCTTAATTAAACGCTACGGTATGAAGGCATATGAAGGAGTGGAAGTATAGCTCCATGTATTATTAATTCCGAAGTAGATGTACGTGGTCAGCTTCACTCCCCTGCCACTTTACTCCCATGCAAAGACCTATTAAATAGGGTGGTTAAGTGTGCCCCATTCCCGGTCTGGAAGCTTAGACAAACAGAAAAATTTCTTGCCCCTGCCAGGAATTGAACTCCTGTTCCTCGGTTGTACAGCGTGTAGTCCAACCAGTACACTGACAACACAGCTGTACTTATAGACATGTAAACACCTAATGCTCATACAGAGGAGAAAAACAGGTTCTTCTGTAAATAATGAATCGTGAAGTCAGGGATGAGCTCTCGGAAGTTCACTTTCCTTTGGCGAAGTGTTCTCAAGCAGGTCATGGGCACTCCTTCACAACGTGCACCAAGACACCCTACCTCGTTACACGCACAAAGCAGTCATTCAGAGTTCCACCAGACACAGCACATTTATCAGTGCCACTGGCAGGAATATACTAATGACCAATTTTCTGAGAATAAAGCATGTGACCAATTACGTTTTTACGGAAACCACAGCCTAAAACTCTTTTCTTTTGAAATCGACTAGGCCAGTGCTTGACTGACAGGCGCCTCTGACTTGAAATAATTCCGAAATTAAAAAGTAAAATTGGTCTTATCGTGTACTTTTGATAATCCTATGCCCCTGGTTTCGTCTGGGTGCCTACGCTGTACGCCACTTTAGAAACACAGTCTTCCTAGACTCCGTTTACAATAAGTGTACAATTTAACGCTTTTTTTTGTTGTCGTTACATACGTTTATAGTTTGCAGCATGCTTCTTACTTTAACCCTTTAAAGACGAAGCCTGTCTGTTTTATATAAGGACTCAGTGCGTACCGCGCTGTAAACACTCTCCACTTCAGTTATAAAAACTAGTCTCTTAATGTTTTATAAGGCAGAAGTTGCTGTTTGTTCTGAGATCCGTACAAAACACATAAACGCAATGTGGGCACTACATAGAATTTTTTAATGTTAAACCTGGTCGTACGTAAAGTTACCGCTAGGCTTTAAAAGGTTAAGATTACTCTCATTTATGCAGTCTATACTCTTCTTTTGTAATTCTTTCTGAAGCCCTGTGCTTTACTTTCAGTGCATAAACTCTGTTTAGGTATTACAGCCCATTAAATACACTCGGTAAAGTAGGCTACCTGTTGCCATTTTGTCTCTAGAAGTCGTTTCGTTACTCTTGTTAATCGTGTATTGTGTAACTGCTTCTCTGAGCCTCATTTAAACTGCAGAATTTACGTTTCTAACTTGCAAAATGCGTTTCAGTGATTATTGCAATACCAAAGAAATTGCTCGTTTTCCACAGTTAACACAGTTTTATCTGCAGGCTATGCATTGCACATATTCTACTAATAACTGGTCCAACCATGACGTCTAACATTCTGTCCCAGTATCACGCTTTCCCCATAAATCTACTGCACTTTTCTATGAGGCCAAAGCACTTGGAATCTCCAACGGCGTTACTATGTTGCCACTTAATATAATGAACGTATCTTAATAAGGCTGGATATTATCTACGAAAGCCAAAATAATAATTACAATCGAATTTAATCTAAGGCTGCATTTCATTGGCTAGAAGGTTTTCGCCGGGAGTATGAAAGGATAACATGTTTTTTATTGAAACACAAGATTTTACTTGCATTTTGTAAAAGTTACTGACTTTTTCAATCGGTGTTGCCTAATATTTAAAGGTAGTAAGACGTACTATTGACACCAGAGGACCTACTGTCACAGCTGGGCCAGAATAAGTGATTTTCTCTTCACATGAGCTATTAAAATAATGACGTGGATACAAAAGCAAAACATAAAATGCAGAGCGGCCTCAAATATACGTCTCACACCGTTTTTTTTCCGGGAAAATGATACCATGGTGAGGCACTTGTAAAGTAAACGTGTTTCCAATTATATGATTTGCAAGGATACAGGGTCATGTGGCGAGAAGCGGAACGTGTTGATACGTGACCTCACCATACTGTTCACAATTAGAACGCCCTCACAAGCTAGTAACCGCGAGCCTTGGTTGGGATATAGGCCTACCTATAGAAATAGATGCGCAATACGCATAATTAAAAACACACACCGATAAAGGAAAACCTTAGCACAAAACGTACTGCACGAGTAACAAGGTGTCACTAGTCATATGTTGACAGCATAAGCCTGTTGGAGTAGAAATACAGGACAGATCCACTCTTTTGGAATGGCCATGAAGCAGGCACCTCCAGAAAAATAATTCATACTTCCAATTTACTATTCATTACACTATTCAATATTCGACGCGAAATGACCTCTGAAATTGCCGTGACATTAAATATCCAAACACTGTCTCACTAATACTCGCAGCATATGCATTAAACTGATGTATTCTCGTAACTGTCACGTATCATTACATCTTGAGGTCGAATGTAGTAGGCCCATCAGGTGACGCTAGTCACTGTGACCTCAGAAATTCCATGCCAGCCATGCTGCTATTAAGGGCTGTACATAAATAAAATAGGCCTATATATAGAATTACGTAACGTTCATACCAACTTTAATAACACGACATTATGACAACAGCCTATATGTCCTTGTAAAATAAGCGAAGTGCGCTAACACCGTTTACACAAAGTAAACAGTTTTGCGCCCAGATTTAATATTATACATCTTCCGTGCAGTTGTTTTACAACCGTAAGTTTTTACTTATCACAAACTACTGCACTCTATTTACATAACCTCCTACATGTTTCGGCTGAGTTATCCAGCCATCATCAGGGAGTTCATCGCTGTAGACGACAAGATTTGCTCCCATTTCTACTGTGATTAAACAAGACGTATAATCCAGAAGTCTTTATTATACGGGAAAGAAATGAAAGGAACAGAATGAAGGCCATTCTTCCACAGCTACAAGTTACAATCTTCTCTTCAATCTGAAACAAGTGCATACTGAATTACCATGTAAGTGATGAGCAAGACCTGGTTGCAAATTGTAGCAAGATTGCATATGTTACGAAACCGGGGTAATTTCCGACCTCCGCTAATGGCAGTTGTCTGACAACAGTTAAGTGGTGTTGCAATCTTTTGTTATGGTAATATGATGAGTACATCAAGAGTTAACAGAGCTTTATTTTATTAAAAGCTAATTGACTGTCCATGACAATCAACGAGCGGCTTACAGCTAAACATGACAACCCAACTGAATTAACATAAGCAAAGAAACAAACGCATTTGCCGGATGGGCTCAGGGAGGCTCAGTTTCTGTTGACTTCGTAAAGTAAAGAAATGGGAAACTGAAAGACTGGAACTGGACAACAGTAAGACAATAAAACTGCTCTCATGTGGAAGCTCATGGGACACTACATTCTGGGAATACTTGCTGCCATTCACTTCTCATTACATAAAGATGAACTTTGTAAATATACTCCTCAGTAAATACTATTTCGATGATCAAATCAATGAAAACAAGACGGTCGAAGCATGTACGTATTATGCGAAGGACAGAGACTACTGACAACAAACATTTGTCGGAAACCCTGAAGGGAAGACATCGTTTGGCAGACAAAAACATAAACAGGCAAATAACACTACAATATTTAAAAAAACAGGGTTTGTGGGTGTGGAGTGGTTTCAACTGGCTCAAGATACGATCCAGTAGTGTGTGCTTGCGAACAAGATAATAAACCATCAGATTCCATTAACAGGCGGGAAAATTTTCTGACCACATAAGCGACTGTCAGATTGCCAGGAAGGGCCCTGCTACATGAAATTAGAAACAAACGGACAAATGATCTTGACGAAATCCGTCTGATTTTAATCGGTCTATCGATGCAAGTACAGTAAAACCTGTGAAGCTGGCCAACATTGTAAATCGGCCATCTGTGACAGTTGGCCACACTTTTTACGGAACCGGCAGTTTGCTAAGATAACATACGCGATGATTAGTCCGTAAGTTGGTCACCTGCGTATCTTAAATTTTGGCGACAGTTACCTATCTAGAATATTTAGTGTTCTGTTGAACGTACAAGTTCAACCCCTCTCCCCCAATGTCGGCGGACCTACAGGGTTGTGTAGTTTTTGTGTCATACTGTACATGGACAGAAATCCTCATTCATTAGCAGAATTACCTGTTGCCCACTCAACCTACATCCTTTCTCCGCCAGTACAGACAACAGATCGGAATTTTTAGTGGCATTTGACCCACTACTGTACTTCAAGTCCCTATTCACTGACAGGGCTATTGTACCTACTTTCCCACTCGACCACCTATCTTTGCACTCTGAACTCTACACTTGCGCAAGTGATATTGCACAGTTCAATTTCCACAGTGTCAACTGATTTCCATAAGCTGACCACCTGTATAAGTTGGGCGGCTTTGAATGGGAGCAAAGGTGGCGAACACAGGTTTCACTGAAATTGCATTCTAATTTACAGAGTACACACAGCCTAACCGTCACTTACGTCACTAAGAGCAGTGGAAAGATGGTTTAGAGCAGTGCCCAACGTGAAGGTAAACAGAATACTGCTTACAGGCCGAACACAAATATAAAGATACAACAAAATGACGCCGAACATTTTCCTAACCACAGAACACGATCCCCACCCAACGTCATACGATGTACGTGGTCTGCATGACAGCGGGCGTTGTCATGAAGAAAGCACTGTCTGAAGACATGACGGTCGTGCTTCGTGTACTTGTTCCTCTTCTCCTTGAATGTCACGTTCAGTTCGAACACCGACACCCGAGACATGCAAGATTCATCACACTACTTGCAGCTTCAGGTCCTTTCCGTTAAACGTTAATGCCCTGCTCTTTTGCAGCAAAACAGCTGACACGGCATCGCACTGGTAATTGTACAGGCCATATTAACAGCGACGCCGATATAAAATTTTAAATCACACACAGACACACACACACACACACACACACACACACACACACACACACATACTGCTGCAGAATTACGGGGACTCTCAGGTATTCTCCAAGACGGTTATTCGAAACCTGTTTCTTGACAAAAGTATATCGTTACGGCGTGCCGTTATGCATGACAAGACAAGTTTCCATCTAAATTCATGGCCACTTATAGCAAGCATACATCTCAGTTTCGTAACATGGACATCTTTGTGCCACGGTGTATCAGTGTTACTCATTAGTGTGGCATACGTCAGACACCTGTGCCAAAGCAGAAGCCCCGCTTCTCCCTCCTCCATCAGAATTGTACGTATCCAGACTCTAAAAACACGTTTCGGCGAGCGCTTCCTACACAGTTCCGTTTTTGTGTGTACTTATTTCCTTTCGTTTATACCAGAGAGAGAAAGAGACAGGAGATACACAAGGGCAAAGTAAAGTATATGAATGGTGAATATGAAGTACCAAGCGCGGGGTCTTGTCTATTTCACACTCATTTCCACGATCAATACACAAGGATTGCTCCTTGGTGAAGCATGGTGTCTCAAAGCAGAGCATTGCATGGCCAAGGCATGCACGGCATTTACAGTGTTACAAAATTGTGTGAAGTGGGAAAGAAAGAAGTCCTCAACGGCCCAAAATGAAAGTAAGGGCAGTAGTTAACATATGCCATAATCGCCCTCTTTTGGTTCCCTGTCAGCCCATACCTACAGCACAACCACCGCATATGAAAACCGAATGCTACACACCATTACCAGATGGTATTATATTGTTTTGTAATGTATCGTATTGTATTGTATTTCACAATACACGCAAATGGTATACTTTCAGGGATACTCCTGCGTGGACTTACTGAACGCAGGTATGAAGGACTCTGGGGTGTACTACCTTCAGATCAGAGGAACGACGTACTGGTTTCTCAAGGTCTACTGCGAACAAGAGGTGGCAGAAGGGGGCTGGACCGTAAGTACTTGGAACAACATACGTGTATTATGTGAACCATGTTCACAGTAATTGCAAATGCCTGTATATGAGAAATACCTGCAGGAGGTATAATCTTGCTGAACTTCCTGAACTCTGCACGCCCGGTGAAGGATTGCATTTCTGAGGTGAGCGAAACATTAAGGCCAATTCCGCTACTCCTAATGTCAGAATAACAAAAAATAAAAGCAGTCCCCGCTGAAGGCAATAGATCCTTATGTTCTTAACAGGACAGGCAAATGTAAGTAAATGTAAGTAAATGAACGTAACACCGAGGCACGCTGGGGAAACCAATATTGCTGTGGTAAAGCAATAAGTATTACATATTCCCAGTGTGAGTGCGTGTGTGTAGTCTTAGTTATCCAGCATGCAAAGCGCATGTGCCGTGTTATATTGGCATCTGTGACCTCTTCTGGCTCTACCATATTTTTCCACATTATCTCACAAACGGCACGATTTTCGGGAAAAAAGTTACTGAACATAAAATGTATGTTTTGATTTTCTCTACAAGTTTCTGAAACATTTCTCTTTCTAAGAAGAATTGAGCGAGGTATTCATGAATGTATATTGGTCTTCATGTAAAGTGTCCGTTGTTATTGACAGATTTTAATGAAAGCTGACTTATCTCGACAGATTTACGAAAAATACTAAAATATCAAATTTTATGAAAATCCGTCCAGTGGGAGACAAGTTGTTCCATGCAGACGGACACATAGACAGACACGACGAAGCTAACAGTCGCTTTCCGAAATCTTGCAAATGCGCCTACAAACGGTACTACATGGAGTTGCCGGCTCCGGCCGCGTTACGCAGGTCAACAATTCCAAGTATCCCTTAGACAGGAGAGGATGGCAGAAGCACGTTCAGCGTAAGGTGGGCTGCAACTGCAGGGAGGGGCAAGGATGGAAACCAGAGTTCTTATCTAGCAACCTCTGACAGTCGCCTGCCTCATTCCGCGATAACCACCTCCCTTGCACGATGACAATTATACTTTTAAAAGCGCACGAACAAACTAGCAGATCAGAAAACGACAGACCCTACAAAGTATCAAACACAGTTTTGAGCGACTCAGTTTAATAATAAATCTAATACAAACGTGCGTCAACATACGGCTAGAAAAAAATGCGATGCCATAAAGAAATTTCTAATTTGTCACTAATTTGGCTCAGCGAGGGTACAACGATGACGTAATATTGAACCACATACAGCCCTGTAAGTTTACTCCGAATCCAGGAAATTAAACGCAGTTTGCCTGGATATTTCAGACATACGTAGTAGTGCAGCTAGTATTCAAGCATATCTTAACACTAGTTTCATTTCAGTCAGGGGTATCTGAAAAGAGGCGAGAGAACCATAAATTCCGGAAGTTATTTTCAAATAATCGGTAAATTAAAAATGCCTAAACTGTTACGAATTGTATTTTAAAGCCTATAAATTAAACGAGGTTGTAGTAAACCAAAATAGAAACACATAAACATAGGAAGTCCTATTCCTGAAGTTGTGACGACTGGTCCGATTTCGACCCAACTTTCACCGTTTCATCAAGTGCGCCCTAATGTAAATCTTGCCCAAGGCAATGAATGTAAAAAAAAATCCCGTCAAATCTCCATGGGTTCTTGTCTAGGTTATGACTATACCGCTGCACGTAGCTACATGGTAAAAACCATGCAAAACACTTGTGCAAGCCATTTGCATTGTTCACGGCTGAATTACTTTCACAACTGGCATAGGTGGGTGGATTCTTTTTCAAAACAGGAGTACGCATATTTTCCAAATAGGCCTATGCTTTTTGAAATTCGCATAACTCATTAGAACTGAAGTTTATCTGTTGTTCACAAACATCTTGTGAGAGCACAATTAAAAGTTTCTTTCTTTACATTAGTAGTCACACACGCAAAGGACACCTTTCTGAAATATGCCGAAAAAATTCAAACCACTTCTCTGCTTTCTCCGTCTTCTACTTCCGATTTACTGTCGTCTTTCGTAAGAGGTAATATTTAAACCTGCCACTAATACAACACGGAGTATGAGGTGGCACAGTTGAGGTACTGCACTACAAACCCGAAGGTCGCAGGTTCGATTCCCGATGGAGTCAGATTTTTCATTGACCCCATCTTTCCGGCCGCACTATGGCCCTGAGGTCGACTAGGCCTCTAACAGAAATGAGGACCACGGATATCTCCTGGGGTTTAAAGGCGGCCGGCGCATAGGGCTGACAACTTTTCTACCGTCATGTGCTGTCTAGAAATTCTGGAAGCCTCAGCCTCCTGGAGCTCTAAGGGCCTGTCCAGGCCTGTTAGCCCCTTAAAGACGAAGCGTATCTGTTTTATATAAGAACTCAATGCGTATCGCGCTGTAAACACTCTCCACTTCGGTTATAAAAACCAGTTTCTTAATGTTTTATAAGGCAAAAGTTGCTGTTTGTTCTGAGATCCATACAAAACACATAAACGCAATGTGGGCACCACGTAGAATTTTTTAATGTTAAACCTGGTGGTATGTAAAGTTACCGCTAGGCTTTAAAAGGTGAATGGGATAGCTTCACCTATTAATACAAAACACGTCGTTCTTCGCGTTATTACAACATCCTTAAACTTCCTGGATCAAGCAATTACAGTAACTAACAAATGCGCAAAAAATGACTAAAAATAATACATCACATATAAAATCCCTATACGTTTCAGCGCCGAGGTGCGATCTTTAGGGAATCCAAAGTACAAAGGTTACTGTAATTACTTCTAAGAATAATGCACGGAGTATATGTCATATTTCCTGGATCAGTTACAATTTAAATAGACAAGTACGCACTTTCTTCAACAACAGAACGCCACAAGCCAATCCGTCACAGTGATATTCACTGTTTATTAACTGCTCGCCACACAGAAAAATGGTGCAAATAAAATATGCATATACTAATGAGATCTATAATTTACGTCAGGTCCAAATTTCTTGTACGATAAGCCGTTTATCGAAAAATCTACAAAGTAAGATTTAAACCTCACGTGACGTAGCAGTTATATTTGACAGACAAAGAGCAAAACAGACTTCTCCGATGACTATGACGTTAAGGCGGACCCGAATGCCAAATTTCATTGAAATCCAGCTATCGGTTTCTGAGACGAAATACTCGGAATGAGAGACATAACATTCCTATTAAGCACTTTCTGTAAAGAACACAAATACGGAAAATAAGCTGAAAACTGCAATTCCAGTTATTAGAACAACCTCACGAACTGTTAGTCAACCAAATACAAGTAAATCCGTGTTTGCATAAAATCTGTTTAATAATTTCAGCCAATGTGTGCGACCGTTTTGACCTTCACCGTCACCCTATTAAAATCCAATATCTCAAAAACGATAAACAGCCTCTCTCTTTATATGAAGTAAGACCGCCCACTTAATTATATAGAGAAAGGCAAGACCGGTCCATGGTAAAGTCGTATGTGGCACACTCAACTTCCGAACAGAATGGCACATGGAAATAAATCTGACAGGTTGTTACAGCTCAGTAACGAATACTATGCCAAAAAAGGAGAAACAGAGAAAACTAATAAATACTGAACCGTAATGACAGTGAATGTGGAAACGAGAGGTGAAGACACTGAACAGGTTATGCAGTTCCTCATCAAACGTATTACGCTGAAACATGTGAGGCGTAACGACATTTAATGCAACTGGACACCAGTTATTAGAGTCCATTATTTACAGCAATTACTCACCAGTAGTCATTTCTCTTAATTCTCTGGTAATTTATAAAACCGCGACGCTGGATGTTGGAATACAAATACGTTTTCCGTCGCCATTTAGGTGTGCATGCACAAAATCGTTTGATCCTGCCGAATAGGAACTACTTAATGCAACAAGACAGCTTGATCAGTTGAATGAAAAATCCTCAGAATTCAATTCAACAGATTCACAACAAAAAATGGCACAGCTGTTACATTAATCACTGTTTGTCATGTAATCTTTATTACCAACATGACTATCACTACATGCATCGGCTAGTTTTAGCCATTCTCAAGTGCCTGGAATAAACTTGACAATGGGTAACACTTGCCGATGTAGCCGTTGTCCTTATTAGTCATATACATTGCTTGACATGTACTGCTTAACATAACAGCTGTGTAATTTTTTGTCAATCTGTTGAACTCCATTAACAAACACAGCAGTATGCGACGTATACCAAAATTCTCAAAACAGCCTTCCATGACACATCTGTAGCAGATATCAGTTATAATGAGGTTATCAGGAGACAGCCAGTTGGGTTAAAGCATAGAGAAGGAGACGAATTGGTCGGTTGTATAACGTACCGCCCGAAGCTACGTACAATACACAGCACAATAAAATTAGGCTGAATTTGAGCTCTTCTTGTTAGGTGTGCTCACATCCCTGTGCAGCGGCTGCTAAAATCGCTCCGTCCGTCTGTCTATATGCATTACAGAACTCGTGACAGGATAAAAGAATATTCCACTATTGGTTGAAGTCAGACCAACAAATACCTTGCTAATAATAACGCCTACCTCAACTGAGCAGATGAGGAGCATAGCATGATGTGTTAATTGTGCCTATCTGAATTGAGTGGACTAGGAACAAGGCAAGTTATTTTTTAATAATGCCTATCTGAACTTAGCAAATTAGGAAGAAGGCACATTATGTTTTAACTCTCCCTATCTGAATTTAGTGGATTAGGAAGCAGGTTTATGTTCTAATTGTGCCTACATTTTCTCAGCAGATTACAAAAATACGCATTAACTGTGCCTACCTGAACCGAAATGATCAAGAACAAAGCATGTTATTTTTTTATCTCCCAATGTTTAGGCAATTCAGAGGCGCGATGACTTCGGCGAACCACGAGAGAACTTCAACCGTGACTGGTCTGACTACAAGAACGGCTTTGGTGATCCTGCCAAAGAGTTCTGGCTTGGCAATGAGAATATCTACATGCTAACCAATAACGAGGATTACATGCTTCGCGTCGAGCTTGAAGACTTTGAAGGCAACAAAAGGTAAAACGACGCAAAGAACAGGTGAAATTTTCTTGCGTTTTGGCGCCATACATGACGTCCATCTTTATTAGCATCGAAGTCTGCGAAATTTAAAGATAAAGATGTTCTTAGAACAGAAGCGAATACAATTTATTTCCGATATAATTGATGTATGACTAATTATGATTGAAGCAACAGGGTGACCTCATGGTACACTATTATGTATTGGTTGCAAGGAGCAATGCCCCAGATTGGGCAGTTATATAAGTAAATAGAAAGCGAAGTACATGAAACAGAGAAAATGGGATGCTAAGTTATGAAACGTTTAAACAATAATGAAAACTGTACAGCTAACGAACAATGAACGGAACTACATTGGCCCAACGTGGTGGTATAATCCTCTTAGGAAAGAGGAATAAAGTGTACTGATATTCGTAACTGATACATGGATAGAATATACATCGATTGAAAGAATTTTAAAAGCATTACAAATTAAACAAAAAAGCAAATTTTCATCCACGTGAAACGAATATTCATATTAGCACAATGAATTTCTGAACCATTTCTCAATATCATACAAATACATAGAAGGCACTTCCTCGGCAATGGAAAGTTGCTGTTGTGATACCTACCCATAAGGCTGGCTCCACCTCTTCAATGCACGCCATTTAACGTATAAACATAGCCAACTTCCTGCAGCATACTCCTTATTTAATGACAGTACCTCGAACTGTATAGCGTTTAATGTTAGAATGATCACGAACGAACGATACACTGAAGAGTATGTGGGAGGTAGTAACCATGGCATCCTTCGCGATACTATTCCGGCTGCTACCTGGTGCGACTGAGGAAAACAAAAATTCTATCTGGAGCGCCAGTCTTGGTCAAGATTCGAACCCAGCACCTAGATACAAGTTAAACGCGTTGCCGCTTGGACAAAAGAGCCCAATACTTTCTTTCTGAGAAGCTGACAGTCGCTGATCTGCAATCCGGATTGCATTTACGGTATTTACAACACACCATCACTGGACTACCCTCAGCCCAGTGAATCCAACCCATATCGTTACATGAAGTCATCAATATCATGATTAAAAATGTGTTTCAAAGCTGAGAACAGAGACTTGTGACAATGTTGTAATTTTAAATTTTCTAATTCTAAGTGCCCCCCCCCCAAGAAAAAAAGTTTTTCTCAAACTGTGGAAAGCAAAACGCTAACCTTCTTTCACCTCCAAAGTAGGATTAGCAGAGTCATAATTTACTTAATATTGGTATATAAAGATTGTAGTTAAAACTGAACAAGGGATACGTAAAAAGCTCTATAGTACACTCTAACATAATTTTGATCTGACGTGTTACGTTTGTGATGCAATGAAGTAGAGTTCGTTAATAAGCACGTCTACTGGGAACCGGTCCGCAGTAACTTTTGAACATATGAACTTTGTACCGGTCCGCAATAACTTTTAAACATACGAACTATATACCACACCGCGGTAACTTTTAAGCATACGACCTATGTACCGGTCCGCAGTAACGTTTAAACATACGAACCATATACCAGTCCGCAGTATATTTTAAACATAAGAACTATATACACCGGACAGCAGTAACTTTCAAGCGTATCACCTATGCACCAATTCGCAGCAATTTCTTGAGACACGTATCAGATCGCAGTCAGCATAGCCACCAGGCTACAGGCTGGATGGTCCAGGGTTCGAATACCAGCAAGGGCAAGAGATTTTTCTCCTCTCTCAAACGTCCACACCGGCTTTGGTGCCCACCCAGGCTACGATTAAATGAGAATCGGGATTGCCTCCCAGGGGTAAAGTGGCCGGGGACTGAAGCTGACCACTGACCTCTATCTAGTGCCGAGATTAACCCTCTAAAGACGACGCGTATCTGTTTTATATAAGGACTCAGTGCGTACCGCGCTGTAAACACTCTCCACTTCGGTTATAAAAACCAATCTCTTAATGTTTTATAAGACAAAAGTTGCTGTTTGTTCTGACATCCCTACAAAACACATAAACGCAATGTGGGCACCACGTAGATTTTTTTAATGTTAAACCTGGTGGTAAGTAAAGTTACCGCTAAGCTTTAAAAGGTTAAGGGTGAGCAGAGCTATACCTCTACCCTCCCTACACGCCTTCATGGCGTGGACAGCGGAAACTTTACCTTCTGTAACTGCATGCAGAGATCTCTCGACAAACCAACCGGTCCGCAGTATTAACCCTTTAAGGACGAAGCGTATCTGTTTTATGTAAGGACCCAGTTCGTACCGCGCTGTAAACACTCTCCACTTCGGTTATAAAAACCAATCTCTTAATGTTTTATAAGGCAAAAGTTGCTGTTTGTTTTGAGATCCGCAAAAAACACATAAACGCAATGTGAGCACCACGTAGAATTTTTTAATGTTAAACCTGGTGGTACGTAAAGTTACCGCTAGGCTTTAAAAGGTTAAAAGTCGGCCAAACACTGCCTTAAAACATCCTACACAATAAGGTGGCTACGCTCGGTCCGGTTTACCTATGGCAGAAAAACTGTAAAAAATGTGCGTACGGGTCCAAAAATTGATGGTTATTATAAGAACCTATTTCCTGTCATCACCGTACTCGTATGTACACGGGCACGAAGTAATAAACTTAAGTCCACAGAACAGCACAATTAGCACTTGTAACATGACTCATGAAAAAGCTGCGGTAAGTCATTACTTTGAAAACGAATCAAGGCAAGCAAGCCTCATCTTTACTTTCCCTTCTTCTGTACGAAATGTCTAATTGTTGCTCTAAGTACACCACTTTCATGCTCTTAGCAACAAGTTCTGGCGCCCAGCAAGTTTGTTCCAGCGGTAACGCATTCTGTATGTGACCGATGTGAATCCCGGGAGGGACACCGGATTACCCTGAGGGTTTTCGTAGTCGTCCTCAGTCCCTTCAGGTAAAAGCACGGATAGTACGTCAATTAGACCACGACCACTTGCTTCCACACGTTTTCCAGTTTCTTGATAATCCTGCCATCGATACTACACAATATAAGATACTGACGTCGTAAAATAAACCATAAATAAGTTTTAGAAAGAACTTACAACGAACTAAATGAATACTCTTCGGTGACCCATCTATGCATAGAATTTCCACCAATACAAATTCAAAATCTCATCGATCAGAAACAGCCTAAGATCAAAGTTTAGGTGCTGTCAGCCATTTTTATAATCGTTAACGCGTAACAAATCAATTCGAGTTGGCTTCTGAACCACGCCAATTGTCAAGAGTTCCAAAAAAAAAAGTTTCCCAAAATTTAAGTATTTCCATCGTCGAGTAAAACGATGGGGAAGCATCTACTCAGATGGGTTCAATAGAAACACCTATTATCTTAGGTCAAAGCAAACAGCCCAACGCAACTTTATTTACAATAAACGCTACATGTTCCAACTTTTAACAGCTTATCATCAGGAAATTCTCATAAAAATATAAAAGTATGATGATAACCTACTGTACACACAACGAGATGTCATGCATCAAGCGCCTAGTCGCCATCACTGGACCATCAGTGGGCCAGTGTTTGAGTGTAATTTCGTTGCAAAGAGGCCACAATCAAAATACAACATTCAAATAACAATGAAATGCATGGCAAAATGGAACTACAAATTTTGTTCCAATCCAACCAACCGATCTCGTGTAATCCAATTAAAGTATCTACCGTTAATTTTCCAACAGATATGCCCAGTACAGTCACTTCAAGATCTACTCTGAAGCAGAATACTACAAACTGGAAATTGATGGTTATGAAGGTAATGCTGGTGATTCTTTAAATGACCCCTGGTATGGAAGCAACAACAGTCCGTTCTCAACGTACAACAGGTACGTCTAAATATTGTCCTACATTCATACAATATTGACACTTCCTCCTAGTATCTTGAACAAGTTTCAATCAGTACGTCTGGCAAAACCTGACTCAGACACCATGCGCTCCAACCTACAGGTGACAAGCAGCTACACTTAGTATCAAATGCGCAAAAAGTACACTATGCTAAAGGTTTTTTTTTTTTCCACTGTATAACTTTGTATAAGATATTCCACATTTATATAAGTTTTTAGCCCTCAGAAGGAGAGTGTTGACCAAATGACAGTCTTTTTGGTTCTTACACCGTGTAGGGTAATATGTCCAATGCCGAACCATCCACCTAAACCAAACTGTCACCCTGAAGATAGAGGCAAAACGTTCTTCCGAAACGTCGAACATACTTTTTATCCTGCCCAGTGCACGAATCTGCCTTCGTTTCCTGCTCTCTTATGGTCAGAGTTTAACGGCTGAAATTTTCGCCTTATTACCCAACAAAGTAACAAACTGGTTTAAAGACACAATTCGACAACTAATTCAATTCAGTTGAGCCGTCGTTGAGAAAATTATAGTGGGTAAATTGGTAAAGAAACTTCTTGCCTTTAATGAAACCCACAAGTTGACGTTCAAAACAGCTTATAATTTGTCCCTTTCCTGAGCAAGTTAAATCCTACTGACATCCTCACATTTCCTTAATATCCATTTTAATATTATCCTCCTATCTACAACCATGTCGCTTCTCTGCGGGTACATCACCCCCCTGTGTACCACATGTCCCATCCTCTTTCGCTTAAATAATATTCGATGCACAGTAAATATTAAAGTTGCTAATTTGCAGTTTAACACCATCACCCTCTTACTTCCCTCACTCCCTTTCTCTAAACTCCACCTCAGCATCTTGTTCTGACATTGTCAATCTATTTGCATGTTCTTCGCCTAGGATGAGACAAATTTCACACTCACAAAAAAAAAACAGATGAAAATATAGTTTGTATTATAAAATATTCAAGATTTGACTTTGGGCACCAGAAGAGAAAATTCTGGAATGTAATGGTTGCAAGGTCTTCCTGAATTTAATCTACTTTAATTCATATGGCACTGTTACAAGACGCAGATACTGCCCATAATAAAGTAACAAGTTCTGATCAGTCACTTGGAGCCAAACAAAATATGTCTCGGTAGCATTAATCAAATTCAGCAAATGGATTAATGACAGACCATAATTGGATAAAAAATTAGAAAAGCTTTCCAAATATTTAGCTAAAATCACCCACTCATTTTCCATATCAAGCACACATGACATAGAATAGACCCTCCCTGTGTAGATGATAAATGCTTGGCTAGTTAAAAACCCAGCTCTTATGGAACCTGACAATTCATTTCAGTGTTCAGAACGGCACATGGTCACACATTATCTTCAACCAGCTAAACCCTTTTTCTCCTCTACATCTGATTTATCTCTATTTCAATATTACCACAAAATTCATACAATTTAAACGAAATTATTGTGGATCATAGACATAAGTGGAGACAACATTTAAAAGAATGAACAATACACAGATTCCCAAGTTTGTGCATGAACATATTCCAACCGGCAGAAAAGAGGAGGTCAACCATGACGGAACAAGCCAGAAATTGGCTTGTACCCTGTTGCTGTTGCTGACAATCCTCTGACTCATGCAATGTCTCCATAAGGCAGTGTTTCTCAACCTATTTTTCAATGGACGAACCCGCAAAATAATGTTTCATATCCCAAGGAAACCCTACATATGAAAACTTTAACAGGCCAGAAACAGCTGACAGCACGGACACTTTCTGTGCCACTTGTGAGCTTGCTCTGTAACAATATCGAACTATTACAGACATAGAACGAATAATAAAATCTTAAAGACAAATCGACCAAAACAAAACAAGGGGGTAGTCAGCAGTGCTTGAAGATTACTATCACCAACTCCCGGATTTTGCTGACTGTTTGGAATTTTTCACCATATTTAAAAAATTCTGTTTATGTATTCCACGATTTTTCATGGAACTCTTGTTGGGAAATGCTTGCATAAGGTTTTGCAAAAGTTTTGTGCATCACTTCTCACATGTCAACAAATGTGTCACCATTTTTAAGAAGCTGTGATTCCACTTGCTTCCATTACTACTTCACTTCTAGCCATAAAAATAACTAACAAACTACTTACAGGAACAAATTTTGTGTGTCAAGTAAGTACTGAAATAATTAGGTACTGGTACCTGTAGTTTTTAAACAGGCATCCTTGTAGCTCAGTCAGTCAAGCAAATCAGGAGCTGAAAAAAAGACAAGAGTGTAAAAAACAAGAATTTAAAAATCATACAAACAACAATTTTTAAGTCATTCTGCACCCAGAACAGACCTGTATCCCACTTTTAAAACAAAACACATAGAGGTCCAAGACACTCTAACACTTATGCAAAATTTCATCAACTCTGGCACTTTGAAAGTTCTACAACTGCAGTGTTAACACTGACACAGTATTGCAGCAGAATATAATGATTCCCATTGGACATGATCCTGAGCCACTACCATGCACCACCAATACCCACAACATATCTCCCTAGTATCCACCTTAATGTTCTCCCCTAAAATTCTTTCCAAGCATAATGCACATGTCCCAAGAGACTTCCCGAAAATTGTGCCTCCCTGTATCCTCCATTCTAGGCATCAGGATTATGTAACAGAGTTCAGTGTCTACTTTGAAATTCAAACACTTTTGTGGTATGGTTCTCAGAATGCAAAAACACTCTGCTATACTTCATCACCTTCGGGCAAGTTTTAGAACACTGCTATGTAAAATGTAGGAAATACATTATGAAAAATGCGAAAACATCACAGATATAAAAACAGAAACCTGAAAGGCTGAAATATCTGAATTGACCTACTGTTATTATTTTCATTTTCACAAAAACTAGAATTTTTGATATTAAAGAATTAATTTTTCTCAATAATGTATTCTTATTCTGTGCAACATGTGAGTATCGTAAGGTACCAACATCCTTTCAGCCACAATGAATAAATATGTTAAAAGGTGCAGACATCATACTAACATGGTAACTATCCAAACTTACATAGTTAGAGCAAAATTAGTACCATTCAATACATATTATGAAATTCTAATAGCTCTGTAAAAATATTCGGTTTTCACGAACGTAACTATTTTAAAATGGCTACTGTGCCATTATAATACCAGGTTCTTTATGGGAATACATGACAACACTAGCAACATGACTACAAATTCTGTATGTAACACTGACATCTTCCAGGTTTTACTGGAAGTCCACAGCACAAAACATTCCACACACAGACGGGACTATGTGCTATATTACTCATAATTTATGTGAATGACTGGCCTCCATACTCATATGACAGCAGGGAAAATGAAGTTTCAGGGACAATGAAGTTTCCCACAATTCTTGATTCAAGAAATATAAAAAAAATGCTCAAAACTGTAGCAATTAATAGTAACATGTGCAATCAAACAACTAGTACAAAGTCAGAATAATAACAGTCAAAACATGCTAGTAATGTTCTTGCTTAAACAGTGCAATCAAGAAGGGTAAATATTATATTGTAATTCTAGCCATCTATCAAAACACAGGGATAATGGGATTACAACTTTTTGTACAGGCATACTGAATCCAAGCCAAATTTCAATCACCTCTAATTCTGGAACTTAAAAAGTTTCACTTGTTGCTGTCTCTAGTTTCTTTCACACCCAAAATTATTTCTTTCTGACTGCTGCTTATGGCAAGCAAGAACAAGAACCATCACTTCTATCCTTTAATAAAAATGTTCACCCAGTATCCCAGTAGAAGAGAAGGTTGTGTTGTAGCCACAATTTTAATCCCACTAGTACAGGCTTTTAACACTCTTACTACAAATCGAACAAATGCAATGTCAAAAGAAAAGGTCACAGTTTCAGTCCCTTGGCCTGGGTGTCAGTCTCTCTTACCTAAACCACTTAACCTGTCCCATGTACCGCTATGCTTGATTGGGTCATACATCACAACCTGGAAGCAAATGCTCTTGAGATTTCTAAACAAACATGTTGGTAGTACAGATCAGTTCCACAGACCTCAAAGAAAAAACACACATCATCACTATACAGCAAAAACCAAACCCTAAGGCCAAAAATAAACAAAAGCTGCACCAAAACAACAAATTTTTGTAATTTCCTTGAAACACGTAAGTGAATGAACATACTTTAAAATATGCCTCTGCCTTCTCATCTTTCCAAAAACAACAGTATATCTAAAATAAATGGGAGCCAGGATAGCAGAGTCAGTGTAGTAACCAGACTACAAGTTGGACCATCCCAGGTTCTATTCCCGGAAGGGGGAAGAGAATGACACTTGTGGTCCACCCAGCCTCCCATTTAGTGGCTACTGGAGCTCTTTCACAGGGTTAAAGCAGCCGGAGCAAGAAGCTGACCACTCACTTCCATCTTGTGCCAACCTTAAGAATCAGTGGAGCTATATCCCTACTTCCCACCTCCCCACCCACCCACTGCCTTCAATAGTGTGGACTGGGACATCACCTTTTTAATATATATATATATATATATACACACACACACACACAAAGTTTTTCTCTTGGTGCGTGTGTGTGTGTGTGTGTGTGTGTGTGTGTGTGCATACCAAGACAGAAAAACTTGGGCTACAAACATAATATTAGACAGTGTGATTAGTTTTGCAATAATAACTTTGTATTCATAATAAATAAACACCAAGATCAATAAACGACACAAAAGCATGAAGAATCTTCTACAAAGCACGTATTCTTATGGTGAAAGAAAAATATTAAAGACTTGCAACACAAACTTTTCTTAGTACAGTAATGTTCGTCATTCACACTTTAGTTCAGCCCTTCATAGTCCCATCAGTGACATGTGGGACCGTCTGCTAGCCTGTATATATGCAAGTTGCTCTTCAGTATCAAATTATTTGTTTGCAGAGACAATGACAGGTCAAGCCTGAACTGTGCCTCTATGCTGAAGGGTGGCTGGTGGTGGAAGTCATGTGGCAGAGGACTCAATGGACTGTACCTCAATGATCCTCAAGATCTCACGGCAAGGCAAGGTATGGATTACTCAAAGAACGTGGAACATCTAGAAATTATACTGTAGCACTCAGTTATCGAAAAATTAGTATAACACATGATGAATATGTAATAGAAACTCTAGTCATTTATTATATACAATATATCCTTTCATATAGTCATGACTTTTTAGCACACGCACATGTTAAATCTCTCACAGAAAATCATTTCTTTTCTACCTTCAACTCTTACCTCCTGCACTCCTTCCATGCATCCCTTTCACACCTTTATCTCCCGCATCCTTTATCCAGTATTCCTTTTTCACCACTTTTGTCTGTTATATCGTCATCATTATCCCCATTCTTTCCTTCATCTCTCTTACATGAAAATTTTGTCTAAATATTATTCAAACAGCTTTGAGGTCTCCAAGTCTCATCAGTCCTAGACTGTGCGTCTTATAAGCATGTTGCATTAAGAGTCATGCATCTGTTCCAGGTATTGTATGGTTCCGCTGGAGAGGATGGGACTACACCCTGAAGAGAGCTGTTATGCTGATCAAGCCCAAAGGGACCATCAGTACAACTGCATGAGCCGTTTACATGCTTTAACCCAACTCAAAATTTTTAAAAAATCAAAACCCTCCCAAAAAGAGAAATACACGTTTTTGTTACTTATTAGAAGATGATAAATACCAAAACAAATAATTTGATGGTTGCCATCCCACTGTGTTTACAATATAAATCAACAACCACATATTCCATCGAACATAACTACCTGTTTATTGTAACACAGCTGCATGTTTGGGTCCCTTATTCAGAGTACAATCAGATAACTCCATAGAAACTTTTAAAAAAGGAAAACATATACTTCTTTTGTGAAATCTTTATACATTTGTTGTTAAGTATACATTCATGTTACATTTTAATACCTTCTTTTTAAGTTTTTATATTGATTGATATTATAAGCTTGACTAAATTTCTCACAGAAGAAGTATAGATTTTTATGTACATGTTTGCATTTTTCAAAAGTATTTATGTGACAGCCTGATGATGGTCCATGTCAGGGACTGAAACATGTACCTGTGTTATAATAAACAGACAGTCGCATTGGATGGAATATTTGACTGTTTATTGACCTAAACATATAATTTAGAAAGTCACATACATTGCAGAGCTAGATGGAAAAGTGATGAGCAAAGGAGGGAAGAAGGTGTCTTAATCAGAAAATATCTAGTTTATTTATAGAGGCTAATAGGGCAGGAAATGCAATTTTTATGCTGCTGTGTTGACCCTAGTTCTAAATAAGTCCCAACTCAACCAATCACATCTTTATATGCTGGCACATGATCCTGCTGGATTGAGTTGTGATAACTTGATAATCACTTGGGATGACTGTACATACTTAACTGACCATTTTTCCGAAAGACAATGTGTAATAATCCTGTAATATAAAGCCAGTATAAACCATAAACTGTTACACTCTACAACAAAAGCAGGGCAACATGGCAAACACTAGTACTTTAGTGCGTAAGTATGAGCTGACACTCCAGTGATCTGAATCTCAGTCTCTTATTTCACTTGTTCACTATTGCTTGGGATGGATGAGGCAAAAATCTATTCCATGTGAACAGTTTTTCACTCTTCCTAACCTGAGCAGGTGCTATGACATGCACTCGACTATTATCGTTAAGTACTGTTCGCAGCTGCATTTAATGGAAATTGTTGGAAACAGAAATGTAGGTATTGGTAGCTCATGTTCATAAACATACTACCAACTATTTCCATCTGATGCCATATTTATATATTAATGACTCATGTCTTATTTTTAATTGTTTTCCCATGACAATACACAATTCAAATTAAATTGTTAGCTCCTGACATTTTTATTACAGGAAAAAATTCTCAGGGAACACGCAGTTAAGTTTTGGTTATGTTGAATATGGAATATTCTGACATGTACATGTGTAACGAACATCACTGAAGAAATATATTTTCTCAGTGGTACAATATAAAGCTTTGACATAATAAAAAATGTCTGAAGTTCCTTACAATAAAAAGTAAATACAGTTAATCTGCTTACACAGCGAATGCAAATGAAACCATTCTGATGGTTATTGGTCAGTAATGTAAAACAGAAAATCTTAACTACATGCAACACAACATTATAATGAAAACTGAGACTAGAAACTCATTCCAGAATTAAATCATATATTGTAATTTTTTAGATACAGTAGCCGCTAATGACTAGGCTATGGGCTGGATGATCCGTGGCTTGAATCCCGACAGGATCAAGTGATTTTTCTCGTCCAAAATGTCCAGACCGGGTCTGGAGCCCAGCCAGCCTCCTATTCAATAGGTACCTGGGTTCTCTCCTGGGGGTAAAAGAGGCCAGGGTATGAAGTTGACCACTCACCTCCATCCAGTGCTGAGATTAAGAATGAGTGGAACTATACTATACTCCCCTCATACGCCTCCATGGTGTGGACAAGGACAGCTTTATTTTCAGTGTGCTGCAGTAGAACATAAAAGTGCAGGCAATTTATTTTTTCTTTATTCTACAAAATGTACACAAGAGCAAATGCACTATCATTTTTCAAAGCAGTCCCCTAGTGTTGACACATTTGTTGTTTTAGTCCGTGAAATTTCTGATGCCATCTGCACAGAATAATTTTAGTTGTGTACGAAGCCACATACACACCACATCCTTTATCTCTTCACTCTTTGCAAATTGGCATCCAAATTATCACATTTTTGTGGAATCCAAAATTCTGGTAATCAAATGGGTCCAGATCTGGCTTGAATGTTGTATAAGGGAGAGGCCTGAATTTCAATTTTTGAATCATTTCAAGGGTTCTTACTGCTGTGTGAGAAGGACTGCTGTCATGATGCGTAACAAATCCTTTTGTAAGTACTGCACTGAATTTACTGCAAATGGTGGGTTTCAACTACTCTTCAAACACAGTACAATACCATGCACAACTGCCCATTCATGATCCTGGTAGTGCTTGAGAATGAACCCATTAAACTCCCAAAACAGTGTCAACATCACTTTGCCAGCAGAAGGAACATACTTTTAAATTTCTTGGTCCAGGATGATGATGTGTTTCCAGTCCACGCTTTGATATTTACTTGCAGGTTCACGAAGGTGTCCCACTATCGCATGGCGTATAACACTCATTATAGTAAAACCTCCCCTTCTCCATAATATCAGTGATGAACTTGTGTAGACATTTTCTTGCATGTCTGTTTGCATTCATCTATAAGCTGCTTTGGTACCCACATTGCACAAATTTTGTGATAGGCAGGGTCACTGTGGATGATGGCATATGTAGATCCACAGGTAATAAACAACTTGTCCTCTTGAACCACACCATTAACTCCTACAGCACTGTCTGCCATTTGTGAAGTGGTCAGACAGCCTGAGCAGTCTTCATCAACAGTAGCTGTTCTGACACTTTGGCACATTTTTCCAAATTCTTCTGTGATCATTGGAGGATTTTACCCCTTCTGGCCATAAAAATTGAACGACAGCATGCTGACATGTTTATAAGATGACCTTATAAGCTTCACTGGGCCTAGACATGGTTTGCAGTACGTAACAAACATGAAGTCTGCATTAAGTGCTGTCCGACAAATTACCAGTATTTTATGTGGAAATTTGCCTTACTTTTTCAGTTCCCTTTGTATTAGCTAATCAGGGTGGCTACTCTAGCTGTGTTTGTAAGCAGCACAATCAGCAAGTGTGTCACAGTAGCATGTCAGAATAGTATTCCATTAAAAATTACAGCACAAAATTCAAACCTTTGAGTTTTACTTTGCATCCAAATCCCACACAATGAAAAGTTAGAATTTATTCAGTATCAAGTGGTGGAACTACATTCTTTAATGAAAGAGCATAACAGTATTTCACAGTGACAAAGAGTACTTGAGACACTTAAATCAGTGAAACACATGTCACCGTATATACAAAATATTTAAAACTATTATATAAAATAGAAGTTTTATTAATATAACTAAATGGTTTGCTCTATTTACTTGAAGACGTGCAATATTTCTATTAATGTGACCGGTGCCCACTCCTGGCAAGCATGTTCATGTGCAGATTTGGTATGTATGCAGGATATTCTTTTATCAGGGGTTTGTTTCTGTTCTGGCTAACTCTTCCATCAGCTGGACAGAATGATTGCCCACTGCAGGTGTGTAGTCACAACAGCTTTTAAAAAATGTGCTTTGAGGTTCTTATAGCAAAGATTATTAAGATGACAGTCTCCTGGGGTGTCAAGCTGTGCAGTAAGGCCCAAGCATAGCAATCATAATTACACAGCATCACATTCTACAAGACAGTAATCTTTTATGATAGCACGTTACAATAATGCGTACAATAACTGGAGTATTAACACTGCAGTTCCCACACTGGCACATTGAGTTCAGATTTTTACAGTGTTTTACTAACCTCTTCTCTGTATATTTTCATGCTGTCTGGGTGTGCATCTTTTTCCTCCACATGTCTTCCATCTAATCCAATATTCATTTAACCTATATCCTATAATTTACAACCACCTGTAAGTTTGCACTTCCAAAACAGATAGTGTAATCACTATTACACGAAAAAACTGCAAAAACATGTGCTATACGTATCTGTCTGCAACTATGATCATCTTGACGCTGATTAGAACAAAATAAACTTTCATTGTAACAATGATCACAGCAGCTACCTGTATTGCTCCCTGCAGCTGATACTATACCGTTAAGTGGCTGTTAAAGCCAACAGTTGCTTACTGTCACAGAGCATTTTAGATGCCAGTTTTTAAACAATGTGGTTAAAATGTTGTTCAATATATTAAACAGATAAAATATTTTGGTTGACAGCCTTCAAGAGTGTTATATTGGCAGTGTGTAAATTACATGAATCAAGTAAACTTAGAACTACCATATTATTAATAAAAAATTCACCTACAGGTCAGCAAAGAAACCGTTATAACTTGAATATCACACACAAAACCAAAATTAGCAACAAAATCATGTTCATATATAATTAAAATATCATTTGGAAATCTTCCAGAATTACAGTACCTGAGAACAAGATGAACACCAGAAATGCGGTTCACAATAAAACAAGCAGAACAAATACTGGAAATTTTTGTTATTACTCAGTTCATAACATGCTTCATACAATGGTGAAATGTAATCTCTTGCTTTGAGGGAAAACATGTCCCATGCCACAAGGTATGGAAGGACTAAAAATGAATTACATGTGCCTAATGTGTCTGAAGAAAAAGAGCTGAGGAAAATACTTGGATGTAACATGGATATTGTAAGTGAGCAACTAATGGTATTACAAAACCACGACCTTTATAATTTAAACAGGTCACCTAGTACTGTTGTGATGGTAGAATCAAGGAGGTTATGATGGGTTCCACATGCAGTGAAGGTGTGGAAGACAAGGAATGCATAAAGAAATTTAGTGGAGAAGCCACTTGGAAAACTAAGAATATGTCAGGAAATGGATCTTTGAAAAAGAGGTTTAAGGGTAAGAGGTGGATGGAACTGGCTCAAGACCATATCCAACAGCAGGGGATTGTTTGGGTTTGGCTACCTATCATCAGTTATTCAACTGAAACCAGCATATTGTTTGTAATGAAACTACGATAAAAGTTAGTCTGCCCAAATACACTGTAGCATCACACTCTCTTCACTGAAGTATAACGGAAAGATAAAATAAAAGAGCGTACCACAGATAAAAGTGTGGTACAAATAATTTTGTGTAAGCTATATAAATTTTCTTAAAAAGTAAACCACATTAAGTATTCACACAGAGGAATTCTTAACTTATCCTAGTTGGCAATTTTCACCATTTACTAAGCTCAAAGTCATTCTTCGGTATGTACCTTAATTATCACGTAAATTCACATATCAGCAGCATCAAGGAAGCACCACGAACAAGACAGAAGTCAAAGGGCATCATTTTCAATAATAATAAGAGTTCTTCAAAGGTTCTTGCATTAGAAAGAGGTTCACAGAGAGAATATGAATTGATGACATGGCAGACTTACATTCATGTCACCTAGAGTCTCTGTTATAGCACAGCCATGTTACTCCTTGTGTCAAAATGCCACATGCATTTGGTACAAGTTTTTGTGTACAATAATCCCATGTAAGAAGAAAAGTTTACAGTGTACATTTCAGGATGTTACATTTTCAAATGGAAACATTATTCATAGTCATAAATAAATTATGACAGATAGGGTTACCACTAGGCAAAAAAGAAATTGATCAACATGCCAAGTGCTCACTGAAGAGCAATGAAGTGTGGTTTGTGCCAGGCTCTAACATTCTCCTTGTGCACCAGAGACCATGGTTGCCCAAACATCAACACAAACACCAACAAAACTTTGAACTTGACATCATATATGACAATAATAGTCACCTACCATATAACACTTATGCTTATTTCAAGATAAATGTTTTGAACAGAAACTGTAATGAGTACAGGCTTGGTTTGTAAAGTCCAAACCTATGTAGATGATGTTGACATGGGTAATGTCAACATCAGTGTAGCCCATCCTAGGAGCTGAATACTGTTCATGCAACTGTCAAATGTACACACTATATTTCCGAAGCAATCTCAGAAGACTGCACACCCTTAGTTTAGAAGTCAGCTTGACAATCACAAAGAAAACAAACTTTCTAAAATATATCTAAGAGAACAACCAAAGTGGCAAACTAACAAACTGAAAATTAAACTTCACAAGACAAATTTCTAAAAAGCCATGTGGCTGGAGTTTTATTCTACACAAGGAAACATTAATGTTTTAACTTGGAAACCTCAGATTTTGAAAGATTCATGAAGACCTACTGAAATACTTAACTCCTGTCACAAGTTAAGTACAAATAAACAAGCTTAATTTGAAGTGAAGTACCCAACACTTATAAAAATAATTTTGGAATAAACTCAACCTAGCGAAGCCTGTTTCCTTGAAAGTAACGAAATATAACTTCCCTTGCCATACTCTGTATTGCCACATTTATTACTCATTTTGCATTCCAAAGTCACTTTTATTAAGAGATAATATATTGTTTGAATATCTCATACAGTAGGGTTCTGTTTCTGTGTGTCATGCCCAACATGCCATGCATCCCTTCAGTTCATACTTTGGAATGAACTATCTCAAACACCACACACATCAATTAACCAAGAAACTTTCAGAACACAGGAGGCTTTGTGCCCTTCCTGGTAGTGTCCACAGTTTCCTTCCCCTCAGATGCTGCTGGTGAGGTAAGGGGATGGTGGGGCTGTTAAAATAATGGCAATGATTTACCTCTTGCCAGCATGCTAGCCACATTAAGTTTCATGGTGAGGCGTTTATGAATTTGATGCTGAAAGTTTAGACCAACACAGAAATCACTTCATATGTCTGAAATTGTATAACCATTTAAAATCCAATGATAACAATATTTACTGCCTGCTGTAACATTTAAAAAATTGCACCTTTCCCACACAGTGTACTTGTATTATATATCTGTTGCATCATTATTACAAGTAGCAAGTATTATCTCCCTAAACAGTATTAACTGATTGGTCTTTATTGTGGAGATAGACTTTGTTCCCTGTGAAGTAGGAACTGGTTATTTTCATATGATTTAAATGAATTCAGGATTCAGAGGGTTAATACACCCTAATAAAGATACACAATTCCTCATTCTTACATAAGAAATGCTGAAACTGGTGCAAGAAAGGAATGTAGTCTATACCACAAATATGTGATAAGAAATCAAATACCAAAAATGTTATTAGAACACTTAATTTCAGCAGACTAACAAGTACCGTTTGGATCAACCTAACCAATGCAAACAGTACTACAGCTGTATATGACTGTGTCTGTATAACAATTATAGAACATGACAATATGTTCCATGAGTGGATGTAATGAATATCAAAATTATAAAATCTGGCAATATGTTTTACAGATGGACGTACTGAACATTACAATTATAAAACATGACAATATGTTTCACAGATGGGTGTAATGAGAAATAGAATTCCAGCATTTGGAGAGGTTCTTGAAATGTGATCCTGTGAGATAACTGTACATATTTTGTGTAAGTTGTATAAAGTGTAACATGTTTTTTTTTACATGGTCTGATTATTAGTTATTGAAACCTACTAATGTCTTTCCAACAAATTACAGCACCAGTGATGTCATGGGTCCACAAATTTCCAAAACTCTATGAGACAGCTAAAAATTCTTGCTGCCAGACAGATTATGCAAAACAGGTTCCACGCTGAGGACTCACAAATATCAGGCACCACCACCAAGGCAACCTGATTTGTGTAACCCTGAGTTCTGTTACAGCTTGAATCTTTCTTATTCCTCACAAATGACAAGCTTCATCACATCATCATAATCACAATCATCATCCCACTATCACCATCACCAACTCCACAGGACATTCAATTCTCTCCCTAAGTCCTCTAGCTGTAGTTGGTCTCGCCATCTTTCATTCAAGCATCCACAATTTATTCATCCCTGAGGCCTGTATTCCAATGCAAAATTTGACATGCTTCTTTTCTTCATGCAATGTACGTGCTGTGTCAAGTTCCTTGTAGTCTTCAATTTCATTGATAATATTTGAAACATTTTTCTTCTGATGCCTGTATTCAGTAGGCCTACATTTTCATGCCCCATCCATAGAATGTACAGCAAAATCATGACATAAAGACAAAATATTTGAAAATTCATCAGAATTTGAATATTTAAGAACAATGATAACAAACAAAAATTGCTTTTATAAGGAAATCAAGCCCATATCAAATTTATGGAATGCTTGCAACCATTCCATTCAAAATCTTGTGTCTTTCCAGTCATTATAGAAAAACATGATTACACACAGGCCTGTAATTTTGCCTGTTGTTTCATACAGGCATGAAACTAGGTCTCTCATCTCTCACACTATGGACAGAACAGATTAAGAGTGTTCAAGAACAGGACATGGAGGAAAATATGTGAACCTATGAGACAGGAGGTAACAGGAGGCTGGAGAAACTTCACCAATAGTACACCTTGCCAAATACAACCACCACCACCACTACTACTACTACTACTATAAAATAAAACATAAGCTCATGGAGACAGAACAAAGTGCAGACTAAGGTTTGGCAAGAAACGCTAAAGGAAGAAAGCCTTTGGAAGATATATGCAAAGATGGGAGGACAATATAGAAATGGCCCTTACAAACATGTGATGCATGGGCTAAACTCATCTGGCTCAGGTCAGGGAGCTATGGCAGGGTCTCGTGAGCAAGCAAATAATCCTCCAGTTTCCACGCAATGTGGGTAGTGTCTTAACTGTATGAGCAACTATACGCTTCCCAAGAGGTTAACTGCACCATACAGTTAGTCAGGTCTTACTGTGATGATTCAAGTATTCTGGTCAACTGGCAAATGGTTACCATCATGCTAAAGGCACTACTTTCCTTTGAAACAGTGGGAACTATTTACCAGTCAACACAGTTAACATCTGAGAAGACTTGAATCTTCAGCATCACCACTGTGAGAACCTCAAATTTTGCATAGGTCATGCTGTCTTCCCACACAGACTGAAGTATCTGAAGAAAACAAAAATTAATGTCTTCTGAGATGTAGCACTCTGCAGGACATGCTGCCTCTATCTTCATGGTAAAAGACTAAGCTTACAAAATGCAAAGAATCTGACTAGCCAAATAATTGTTAGCTTCTCTGTAGAGACTCTGTTTCATGCAGTTAAATTTGTCATGACTTGCTAACTTCAATGATGAGGCTGAAGCACTTTCATGAAACTGGGTCTTGTAAAAACTTGCATTTTCTGGGATATGATATTGTGTAGTCTAGGAAATACTTACTAATGGTTTGGAGGCCCCTGCTGCCTCTATCTTCAGGCAAGGGGAATAAAGTAATTTTTTTTATCCTGAATATAGTAAGAGCAGGGTCCTCCTACATGCTGGTAACTTGACTACAGACTATACAGCATCACATCACACTAGAGTAATCTTCATAGTCACCACTGTAAGAATCACACACCTCATGTACATATTATATGTTTTTAGAGAATTAATTGTTTGGATAACTAATAAAACATGGAACAGTTTATCACAGTTCATGAGAATCTTATCTGTAAAACCCAGAACCTTAAACACATTTTCAGCAAAAGCATGTAACTTAGTGTTATGTTGTATTACCTACAATATTAGTAAATTTTTCAGGCAGATACAACTATTATACTTGTATTATTACATACGTCAAACTTGCAACATGTTCTGCCCTAAAATGCCATCCTCAAGCAACTCTCCCATTACAAACTACTGTTCCAGTGAATGGTCTATCGTGGGCTACCTCAGTAAGCAAAATGGACTCCATACTGATGGTGTGTAAGTGATAAATAAGAAGAATTAATCCATAAAAATATGTCAAAGTTACAATTTCTTTGTTTTTAGCATTTTAATTGTTCACATTTTGTCCACATCTTTTATTAAATTAAGAAAAGGCTCTGCTTTGCAACTACAGTACTCTGTAGCATGAAATTCACCTATGGGCAGAATGCTATACCAAAACAGGGAGCAAGTTCATGGTATGCAATAATATCCACGTAATAGTTGTATCTGAATGACACGTTTAATAACAACACTCCACACTAAAGATAGTATTGACAGCAAGTATTTACTGGTAAGTGGAACAAAAGTAAACTTCCTAAATATTTTCCTGCAAGACAGACTCCTTTTAGCACCTGCCATTATTCTAACAGTTTTCTTCTGGATGCGAATTACTATTTTGTTGTCTGGTGCATTTACCCAGAAAATTATTCCATGACATGTGTGCAAATAAGCAAAATAAACTAATTTTAGGTCTTCCATTTTCATGATGTGACTGCCACAGCAAAGAATACTGAACTTAATTTAATGATAACATATTCAATCTGCATTTTCCGATTCAAGCTACTGTCAGTTTGTAGGCCAATAAATTTTGTTCAATGGATATTAAAGTTCTTTCCCAGGAGTGAAGCAGCATGAGCATAATATTGACCAATCACCTCCACGTAGTGCCAAGGTTAAGAATGAATATAAACATACCACTACTCCTCCTACATGCCATCACGGCATGGACAGGGACAAATTTACGTTCCTTTTTGCCTTCTTACCTCTTCAGTTGTTTTATCTTCACTTAAACCTACCACTGTTGTTGCTTCTACAAAATCAAATGAAACTGGTTCTGTGAAAATTTGGTGTAAGCTTACTGGTTTTAAACTGTGTCTTCACGCTAGTGATGGCATCAATCATGTAGTTTTGAAAGTGATCCATTTCTGGATGTGAAATAATACTACTACTTTCATTTGCAATGAGTATGGGTTCATAATATGTGTTGATGACTGCGTCAGATTAGCAAACATATATAACAAAAAGCAGAGAACCAAGTACTAAACCCTGAGGGGATCCATGTTTTATAACGGTCCAGTCTCAGCATACATTACAATCTGAATCTGGTAACTTCAGTTCTACTTTTTTTGTCCTGAAGTTGTAGTTTAAACCACTGTCCAGCAACGCCTCAACTTCCATAAAACTTAGCCTTGATAGTAATAATTCATTATTTACATAAACAAACGCTTTACCAAGAAAACACAATATTCAAAATTTGTGGTACTGAAAAAAAAAATACCATGCAGTATACGATCATGAATATAGGAAAATAAACCCGTAATTTAAACCTTCAAAATACACAGTTGATTATAACCGTAGATTTCATGACGAGAAAACATTACCTTTCTCCCATTAAGGGCAACACTGATACTAACAAAAATTCGCTTTAAGAACTCAGAAGAGCCCTACAAATCTTACTGTAACCACAATACACAAAAAGGATAACCGCATTCACGTCTCCTAAATAGAGGAGTATACCAACTGTCGTGGAAGAAATTACGAAAAACGAAGCTGAAAGCAGTCAGAAATCCTAACCTTGTTCTTTGAATGCTGTTGTCTCCGATCCAAGGCACAACTTCCAACCTCGATCACGAATTCAGCCTAATATCTACGACGGCTACGTGAGAACTAAATAAAACACAACAGATCAACACTGTAAAACTCACTGCCACTCACACTGTCAAATGCCAGTCTTTGAAACACAACATACACTACACACGACTATAATAAGCACAGCAACTGCGAACCTCTTTCTATACGCGAGAGAACTCGGGCATTTGAATTAGAACAAGCATGAATCAGAGAGAAGAAGTTACCAACCTAAACACTCATCCGTGCTACCAACGACAGATTACTACCAACATACACACACGAAAGTACCTGGTCTTTGTGTGATCCATGGCCTTTGTCTACAACAGTGACCACAACATTTTTGGTCGTTTCGCATATCATCGAGGAGTCGTTCTGCACGCTGTCAAATATAAAAATTGTTTTATGCCGTAATTTGAAGCAGGATTAATATTACGTGTATGATAATCTCGTCTCAAATTACTCATATTAATATCTGCGCATCCCAACATTATTAACAACACATTTCAATTCAGTTCTTTAACATGCAGGCTTAATTATGAACAATTTATTATTATTATTATTATTAGTAGTAGTAGTAGTAGCAGCAGCAGCAGCAGTAGTAGTAATAGGGGTATTTTACCACCATCATAATCACACTAAGCAAGGGTAAAATTCAAACACAAATAAGTAAAATGAGCCCATTTACCAAATTTAATGTGATGAATGAAACTGGTGACTTTATCAAAGGCGCTTTGTCTTGTGATAAATATTTAAGGATCCAATTCTTTCCGATTTTACGGGTTTTAAATGGGTCTGCCACGGTGTCCCGCAAAACTCGATTTGGGACGCCTAATATTCCAGGATTTTCCAAAGTCATAAAAGTAAGACTTCTGTGACAAGTTATATGAACATACTAACTTTCTCACGGTTGTGGAAAACATCTATATGAGACGGTTATTCGCTCTCAAAAGTTTCCATTGTAGACAGAAGGCACGTAATGAAGCAGTACTATATGATTTACGTTGTCCCAACAGCACAGTTCTCGACACAGGAGAAGGGACAATGTGAAAAATCTTTTCGCAGGATTTCTTTTGTACGAAGTTCATAAAATGGCGGCATATTGGAGACGTCATGCATGTCTAGCCATCAGCATTCTGTGCGCATGTTTCACCCCCAATACGTAGGCTACTCCAGGGATGTTGACTAAACTGGATCCCAAACAGGAGCTCTCCATTAAAAATACTGTCAAGTAACTCTCTTTAATTTTGCCGATCCCAGTGGCCGCGCGGTCTAAGGCGTGGGCCTTCGGCCGAGCGCTTGCTGGGATCGTGGGTTCGAATCCGCCGATGATCAATGGCGATAAAGTGATCATTTTATGTTGAACATTTGTAAGGAACCTGAGCTTCAAGGAGAACATAAAATATTGGTTCGCTTAGCTCACTGCCTTTCGTTTGTAAGGCTCTGTGTCATATGTGTATTTAGTTTATTACGGGAAATAAAATGAAAGATATTTCTAAAAAATCCCACTGGGGGCATGGATTTTTGTCTCTTGTGAGTGTTTTTGTGCTGTCAGGTAGAGGCCTCTGCGACGGACTAACCACTCGTCCAGAGGAGTCCTACCGAATGTGGTGTGGCTAAGTGAGTGTGATCGTGAAGCCTTGGCCATGAGGAGGCCCACGCCCCACCAAGGCTGTCGCGCCTGAGGAAAAAAAACTCTTTTAATTTTGGTTGGTATCTGTCAAACAGAGGGCACGCGGCGGTGCAGTTGTTTGAGGCACTGTGCTGCAAGCCGGAAGGTGGCGGGTTCGATTCCCGATGGTGTCATTGACTTAATCCTTCCGGCCGCACTATGGCCCTGGCGTGGAGTCAGCCTCTAACAGAAATGAGTACCAGGAATATTTTCTGGGGGGTAAACGCGGCCGGTGCCTATGCCTGACAACCTTACCACCTTCATGTGCCGACTGTCTGCGAATCTGGAAGCGTCGACCTCCTGGAAACCTCCGGGCCTGTCGAATGCTACTGCTTTACTTCTACCTGTACACTGCCTTATCAGTTGACGCTACAAGATAAGAGAACTGTAAAGGCCATTGCAAGTACCTTACACTTTTCATGATGTCGGTTACATGTGTGTTGTGTGTGTCTCTTCTCATTTACCACTACATTTCAGCAGCAGGTAGGTGCCCAGTGAGGAGTTGTGTGTTGATTTTACGTGACACTGTCGGGGTAGGGTGCTGTAGAACATACGTGCATCATTGTCAGTCAACTGGCCAGTATGAAGGGGATCGGACATAGGTGTGAAGATAGTACCGCACTGATAGTAGCTGCGTCACATGATAAGAACCGTAGGAATTGTGAAAGCAAGCGGCATGATCAGAAAGATGAGAATTAACTGGAGTTGGACTGTAGAAAGGAGGATGATATGGACCCCACGAAATTAGAGCTTCTTTTTCGGAATAATTTTGTAACTGGAAGGGTATTAACATACTTGAATTATAGCTGACGGAACTAAATAATTACGTATTTTGTGCATAATTTTAAAACCGATTTGCCAACGAGTAGCAAGTGAAGTTTCAAGGTTAGCTATAATACGTATACACAAGATGTCCCGCACAACGTTAGACTAACTTCACGACGTGAGTCACTGTGAACAAAAGTGCTGTATCACCATATGTTCACTTATTACACGTAACGCAGCTACGAGCGTTTTGTACGTACAGGGCTGTAACTGAAATTTGAACTATACGTACGTTTTTATCATACTGTAGGTCTACAACATAAAAAGCTAAGTGTTGGGTAATACAGTAAAATCTGCGATATCTGCCACCCCCGGGACCAAAGGTCTGCCGGATATCGCAGTTTTCCGGATATCAGAATATTATACTTAATAAGGATCTTAGTGTACTTAGCAACTTCATGGACAGACCTAACCGTTTAACTTGTCGCTTGATATCGTGTCCTGTTTTCCATGCTGCACTTTCTAGTCCTTTTCATCACTACTTACGTAAGAAGGTGCAGTGGCATTTGGGCAACATAACACAGTAAGTCACTCCTTATTTCACCTAAAACTCTTTGTCAATTTGCCGGTTAATACAGATTTCCGGATATTTCAATACCGGATACCACATATTTTATTGTACCAGGAAGGGACGACATCAATTAAGAATCTGCTGCCTTTCGAAAAATTGTATCTTTTCGCCTATGCGGTCGGCGGACTTCATGACCCACTGCAACAGTTCTTCTCTTAGGTCCGCCATTTTTTACTGGCAGACCATACCTTTCTGTTCCCCAACAGAAAGTGGTCAAGGGGAGTGAGTTATGGTGACCTCGAAGGCCAGGCTTGTGGACCAAAACAATAAATCCATCAATTAGAGTACTGGCGATTAAAGTATTCGGTTACTCGTCGGTCGACATGCGGCAAACTGTTAACTAAACTGTAAGCGTCGTGTTAGCGAATACGTTATGAAGGAGTGGTGTACAACAGAGGTGGAACTGTGTGTGAAGCTGGGTCATTAAGGTCTGATGCCGTACAGTATCGCACAATATCTGGAAATATTAAAATGCTCCTAGCTATGTGACAGTTCGACATATGGTGACATATAATTTTAAATAAAATGAGTCATATAATAACACCCTGAAACACGCACACACACAGGGGTCTAATAATTTTCCAAAATTTAGGAGCTACCTGAAAGTTCGATGTTCTACAAGGGGCACATGAAAGAAGCTCCATACTGAGGACCCACAAATGTTAAGCACCGTAACACAAAATATATATTCAGTCACCCCACTGTGCACGGTTATATAGACCTACATTCACACCGCAGTCTGTCTTACAGCAGGTCCACAGCCTCTTCCAAAGCGAGTTCTCCACGGAGTGTGATCTAGTGCTTCCTCTTTCAATTCCCAATACCACCTCTATACTTTCTTCTACTTTTCCTTCAATAACGTGTTTTAGAAGTCAATTCTTACGCTAGATTTCAAGGAATCAAGTTAGTCTTCCTTCTTTTTTATTGTATGTAGGATATTCTTTCCCTCCTTGATTCTGTGTAACATTTCACTTTTCACACGATCGGTCCAACTGATCTTCTCCATCCTTCTCCAGCACCACATTTCAAAACTTTCCAGGTATTTCTGATCTACTTTCCGAAGTGCACAAGTTTCAACACACACACACACACACACACACACACACACACACACACACACACAACTATCCAAATTTCAGCACAAAAAAATAACCCTATGACCCACGTCTAGCACTTTGCTAGTTTCTACTTTAAATTTGAGTCCAATTTGCTGGTGAAAAGAATCTTCTTCTTGTTAAAAACTGCTTTTGCCATGGCAATCCTGGATTTAATTTCCCGCGTACATCTTACATCACTTGTTACAATGCCACCTAAGTAGTTGAAATATTCCACATTACCCAGTCGGCTTTTTATCTATCATAATTTGTACTGGGGATGGCTGCCTTGAGATTCTCAATACCTTACTTTTCTCCACACTCATTTCCATTCCATAGAATATTCCTGTTTCAGTTAGTATACCTATCATGCCCTGTAGTACCGTTTCTTCCTTGCCCAGCAGCACAACGTCATCTGCACGCATATATAATAAAAATTAAAGAATGAACATTACTGTACATAAAGATTGCTTCTCTTAAGAACAGCGTATATATTTCAGCATATAAATACAAACTTTACAATGTATGAAAACCACACAGCAAAACAAGTCGTTATACGCGAACAGTTGAACACTATTGGTCCTTTGAACTCTACTCAGAAGATCCGGTTCCCAACTGGCACCAGGGATGCGTCTGCTTAAATTGCAATTGATGCTTCCAAACAAAATTGCATGGTATTTTGTCAACGTCATATTAATGCAGCAACTTGAACGTTATGAAAGTCCAATACCGTGTCGACCTAATTTATTCTTATATTTCTGCAGGCATAGGGAGCACCTGCACAAGTAACATGGGCTGCAGGGCAGTGGCTAACGCAGTTTGCAAGAATACGATTTGCACTTGCCCAGAAAATTTTGTACAATCCGCATCTAACAACAAATGCATTCGAAGTAAGTATTTATTCCTGAGGCTTGTAAGACAGGATCTTCGGAAATTTTCTATCAAAAAACTAACATACATAATATATACCAGGACGGCAACTGTCAGAAGAGCTTCATCACCTATGAACTGTGCATCCTCTTGGAATTTAGACTCTGTTTTCCCCATACAGTTCAGGGTAAATAATTTCATATAACAGTCTGCACGTTACGACCTCTAGTTTCCAAGCAGGACTTACGCCTGATTAAGTTCTTGTCCTGAAATACTAGAAACTTTTCTTCCAAAACTGTTTCTGAATTCGTGCAAAGAAAATGGACTCCCCTATACTTGTCATTTTTTAGTTATTTCCTGAACAATTGTGTCAGAACTGACTTAAGGTAACGGGCGGAATTTGTTTCTTCGAAAGACGCGGGCCTTACGATTTTGTGCGCACTCATTGCAGAACAGACTTCGAATCTAAGGAGGACAAGAGAAGGAACTTTACAAACTGCTAGGAGATTTTTGTACAACAATACCTGTCTTTTGATCGTTTACCTTCCTACGTATTGTAAATCACACCCGATTTTGGAAAAACACAAGTTCTAGTGCTTTATTTTTGTCGAAACCGAAATTGTAGCTCGAAATTTGACTGCTCTGTGAAAGTTTCTTTGACACTGCACCGTTCAGGAGGTATGTTTCTTAACTAAAGTTTCGGTAACGCCTTTCTTCCATGGTACATACTTTATAAAAGTACTGCAAGTGCACAGTTTCCATTTAATAGAATTCATTCCTCACATGCATTAACCACCTTCCATCTATGACGCATAACACGTGACTGGGCGCCTGTCTCACGTTTCAGCGTTGACGAGAAAAGGATCGGGAGGCTGATTCCCTTACGCAAGCCGGCGCCTTATTTTCCTACGTACAGGGCGCGATTAAAAGAACTTTGTCCATGTGTGTGTCCAGAATATAGAATACGAATGTTGGAAATGCCATATACATGTAATGCGGAAATGGAAAATACGGAATGCCAAAGAAGAGGGTGGCACTGGTAACCACAATAAATCATGCGTGGAGAAGAAACCATAAAACTTAAAATTTCATTTCCCAATGACCGTTTATTTGTGCAAACTTATGTATTTCTGTGGAAGAGGCTGAACATTCTAGTCTGTGGCGATGCCACCAAAATTCTGCCTGTGTAAATTACCGAAGTCGGCCAGGCTCTACTTGTACCAGAATATTATCCTCATTTCACTTACCTGTTTATTTTATATTTATCCACCAGTATTTACATTTCAAAAGTTCTGTCATTACATTTGGCTAGTAATGAAGATGTATCACTCTGTGATTTTTGGTGTTAGGTAGATGAAAGCTACAACTCTGCCAGCTCATTTTATGAGACTGTATTTAATTCTAAATTTAATTTTCAGCAAATATACAACTGAGTGTGACATTCACAGAGTATTCAGACACAGACAGGTACAGATCATATAGGTAATAGGTTCATCATGGTGTTGTATGTCTCATAGCATAAAGTGAGGCAGAAGGGTGCCCATCAAAGAAATAGGAGTTGCAATAAGAGTACTTCTGATTTCATTAGTTTCCACTTCATCAGAAATTGATACCTTTTCTTTTAATGCTTGTTATCTTCCTGTTTCATATTCTGAGAAATTTAGAGTCAACTTCAACATAGTTTGTATGAAAGGTGTTCTACAAATAGGGTGACAGCTGTCTATCAAAATTACTCAGCAACAAACATGAATACGTTTTCCTTATTGAGCATCTTCTCTTGTTAGACAGAAGAGGATGTGAGTATCACACGAAGATGGGTCTTAAGAGAGGTGGATAGAAGTAGTTTGGATTGTAAGATGTCAGGTTCTCTTCTGGTGACTATGAAGATCCGTATCTTTCTGGATGTGATACCATGCAGTCCAGTAGAAGTGTATGAATGTTTCAGAGTAACCTGTCACCATCACCAGGAATGAAGATTCAGGTGGCATGTGCCTCTAAATAGTTAGTAAAATTCTACCAGACATCACATGGTCACATTTCAGAACATACCAATCTTCACAGTTCAGGTGGTGGCCACTGGTGTTAGTGGTGCCAAACATCTAGGTCTGTTACCACATTATTAATGTAGGTGTACGGCCGATTTTTTAAATTTTTCTAAGCGATAGTTTGAAATAATGCCTTGCTATCCTTATTGCCTGAAGTGGACAAATACTCTAAACAAATATGTTGTTACCGATAACAGACAACCAGTGTCTCATTCCATCTTTTAATGGTATGATGGGCCTACTGACTTCATAAATGATTAATATATGTTACTTGCATAGGCCGTAAGCACAGTGAAGACTGTGAAGAGTCTGTCCAGTGCAACTACTCACATGAAATGGAATGCAAGGATAATAAATGCCAATGCAAGGCCAATTTCAAGTACGATGGAGTAGAGTGTCTTGGATCACTGGGTATGTATGTACATAATGTAATTACTGTATGTTACGAATATGAAGCACCAACTGCTGGTATGATTAGAAACATCACATTGAGTTTGTATATTGCGATCAGATGGATAATTTAAATGAAATACAGAATAACGAAGTTGGCAAAGTACTTTCAAAACGTTTTCAAATATTCCTGTTATGAAGTTTCAAACTGTGGTAACAAAACCACTCATTTTAATTTAAATTACATTCCTGACTTCTTATGATTTCTTTGCTGCACATGTCATGGAAAGAGAATCAGTGGAACAAATGTAGTATAAATACAAACAATATCCATATAATTTTTTTAATACAATTGTTTATAAGCCAACAGAAAACACGAAAGAACAGTGACATTTTGAGAAGTTCTTGGAACTTTAAACCTTTGAAATTTAAGACATTCAAGTGGTATTTTAATTGTAAAACAATATTCCTGCTATAAAAGAATAAAGCAAATATTCTACGGGGTTAAATCGCAGTTCTTCAAAAACTCACAAATATCACTATAACAATTTCAGTTCTCCAAACATCATTTCCAAGCTACTGTAATTACTGTATAGTTGTATCTGTGCTGAAACTAAGTAAGATGTAGGTTGTTGTCCTGGACTTTATGAAATTGCTTATATTCTGCTAATGAAACATGACATTATCCAATATAACCGTACTTTCTGAAGTGTGCAGATGTCACTACAGTAGAATTCCTTTAATTCAGATGCTGATAATCTTGAAATCCTGCTACTTCAGCAGTTGATGAAAGTAGTCCCCAAGTCAGGAATTCCTCCATAAAAGCCTCCAAGGGTGTCACCATGTCCACCATTGTGGTTATATCCTGGCCCCTTGTCTCCTACTCCATCAACTCCTTCAGCTATGGAGACACCTGATCCACAGCATCCTGATCCTTCAGCATCCTTGGTAGAAATTGAAGAAGCTCCAGAAATAATAGAAAGGGACCCCTGACACCCACCAACTAGCAGCTGAAGGAGGATAATCCTTTGGTTAGTTGCATGCCCAAGTATGGGAGCAGTAACAAAAAATTACCGGTAAGAAGTTAGGTCAGTATACATACTGTTGGACAGTCTGGAATATTGGATATTCCAGCACCTGTCTGGTCTCATGCATGCTGAATTAGAAGAAGTCTACTGTACTACACTACTGTACCAACATACTGCTTTCTATGTTGGCAACTGAATTTACACATGCCCATCTTGGTGCCAATTTTCCTAGACTCACCTCAAGTCAAGTTTTCCCTCCGCATACAATGAAGGCATGTGGCTGAATGGAAGGATAGCTCCACTCATTCTTATCCTCAGCACTAGATGGATGTGAGTGGTCAGCTTCACACAGCTGCCATTTTACCCTCAGGTACGGGGCCATGGCACCTGCTGAATAGGAGGTTGGGTAGGCCAAAGTGCTGCTCTAAACACTTTTAAGAGAACAAAAATCTTTTGTTCTTGCCACGAATGGAGCAACAGTTTCTCATTCACTCAGCTTGTAGCCTAGTCACTATACTTACTACATCACCTCAGCTCTTTACTTCATTCACCTTATCACTTTTGCTTCAGTTTCATTTTATTTCACCAGATCCTTGCTCTATGCCAAATACTGCAATCAAAATACACCATGTTCAATATACAGAGATACATACAAATATAAGAGAAGTAGATAGAAAGGAAATGAGTTGCTGGTATTGGAAGCAGTGCCAGTGGACATGGTGATACATGGACAGGTGGTAGGGAGGTGGTGGTGACAGCAAAGGAGGGTAACTACTGAAATCATGAGACAAAAATGACAAGATAGGGGCAAAAAGAAGAATAACATTGCTCATGAAGCAGCTACACTAATAATTTCTAAAACATTTCCTGATAACATGGTAAATGTTTTTGTATTAACATGATTCAAAATAATTGCAGATTATATTCATACCAATACTTTAACTAAATAATTAACTCCACGGAGTGGAATCATTGAGAAGTTAATAGTTGCATGGCTAGTCAAGAAATTCTCCGCTTCTTCTGGCATATGAAAGCTCCTTACTGCTTCCATAACAGGCCACCACTGGTCTCTGTCGCCAGCCAGATGAATCCAGTCCATGGCATCAAATTTTATTGCTTGAAGGTCCATTTTAATATTATCACCCCACTTATGACTAGGTCTTCATAGCAATCTCCATCCTTTGGATTTTAAGAACAAAATCCTGCATGCATTTAACTTCCATACCAATACTGTGTAGTTCACAAATATCTACAAAAGTACGGACTGGAATCACAGAGTTTTACACATCCCAGAATTAACAAAGCAGAAAGTTAAAGGGAATTGCTAATAGATTAGCTGATAAACTTGTGTGGCAAATGAGAACTATATAAAGTAATGTAACTGGCACTTGTTGACCCATGGATCCTTTATATATAATAGTAGTACCAACAAATGCACACAAGTATAATGAAATTATTTTATACATGCAATGACCTCCTACCTGTTTCAGCCAAAAAGAACAGATATATTGAGAAGTGGGAGGTCATTATGTACATAAACTAAATTCAATACACATGTGCGTATTTCTGGGTACTGCTGTTATATATATTTCATTAATGCAGGGATTATGGATCATACAATGTGGATTGTGTTTACTGCAGGCCTGGGTCAAAAATGTGAACGTGATTCAGAGTGTTTTGACTCATCTGATCTGAAACAGAAGACTGTATGGTGTTTCGGTCAACAGTGTGCGTGTAGGAGTGGGTTCACGGGAGAGGGGCCCAGATGCGGTAAGTTAAAGATGACATATGTTATGGTGGGCCAATAAAATTCCTTAAGTTCCCACTTCCCACATCAAATACCATCAAGTGATTTGCAATGTGGAAAACACACAAAGATATCACCTCCACAACGAATATGTGGAGCGTAAAAACTAAGCGGGTTTACTTATTACCTTTAAATTTTCTCGTGAAACTACTTTGGTTTCTATGCTATACTGTTTGTCATATGAAGCCATTAAACCTGCAAGTCATTGAAATTAACAACAGAAGCTCTGCTATTATTACTTCAGAAAGAAGTGATCACTAAGCAGGTATGTGATTAGTACTTCTGCTTTACAGTTATTGGAGGAGACTGCGTAACTGATTCTGACTGCAATCATCTTGAAAACTCAGCCTGCAAGAAAATGCTGCATGACAGGTACCGATGTACATGCCAAGACAAGTATTTGGCTGCTGCAAATAACACCAAATGCCTTCCACGTAAGATTCTTATATAGTACTAAATATTACTTCCTGGTTTACAGGTGTAAAATAGTATACAATCGGTGACACTTTCTTGCAGGAAATATGGCTGTAACTGGGGGCTCAGGGAGTAATAAATTAACCTCAACTGTAGAACAGCTTCCTTCCTTCCATGAAGAAGAAAATTTGCTGGTACTTCTACTGTCAGAAAAAGTGGCACTACCTGTAACACAGAGAGTAATGACATGCGTTACAACAATATCCACATTTTTATTAATAGTGAACAGGAGGTGCTGTTATAGCATCTGAATAGAAGATATTCTGTACTCACTAATATTCACTATAAATTTTTTATAACATAAAAATTCATATTTTAAATTTTAATAATTTTAATATGGGTGGTGAATTACTGTCACAGATTGAGGTGTGGTTATTAATCAGTACACAGCTATTGTAAGCATTAACATGTAAAGCAACTTAAATTATTTTTAGTTCAACAAGCCGCAACTTTCTAAACGTTCCCTTTATTTTATTCTTCACCCATCTGTCAAAGGACATCCTGGCAGATATAGGCTTTCTACGCGATAAAGCTGCCATGCTTGGTAAGAAAATAACAGAGAGACTCTGAACAAGTACATCACTTTCCAGTTCTGTCAATCAGGAGTCCTCTTTTGAGAAATTCATTAACAATCAATTTGACCATGTAAAGTAGTGGTTAAGGACCCAAATGACGCCCCTTAACATAGAAGACACTACCATGTCCTGTTGAAACATTTTACAGTTGTTTCAGATAAAGGTTAATAGATGATCTTCGCACTTTGCCTTCCACTCACGTTAGTGCAAAGGAACACAAATTATTTATGTGATGATAACAGTAAACACAACAGTTCTGTGAACTTTCTCACTGATCTTATCCTAATCTCAAACAGTCTTCCTTACTATCTGAAACTGTTTACCCACTCAGTAATTCCTTAATAATTTCATCAAGGATCCTTGAAAGACTGGACACTTAACACATAAAATTTCTCAGACTACATGTGCAAGTGCCTTAAAAACACACCATTAAATTAAGAAAGTAATGAGGAACTGATGTGGGCCATGCCACAGCTCAGTCAGTCAGCTGTCGGCCTCTAATATGGAAATTTTGGTACAATCCCATGGCTGGCTCTGTGAGATTAGTGGTGAGAACGTGACACTGGGACAGGCTTTGATCCAAATATTTTAAATTTTTGCTGTCAGTATCATTTCACAAACATGCCATACTCATTCACTCATCCATCACCAATGCCATATAATTTAGGTATTTGACATCTTTGTGAGGTAACATTAAAGGAAACAACTTGGAGAAAATGAGTATTGTAAAAGACATGGATACATGCAGATTGCAGTTGAGAAGTGGCTTGAAATGAATGGATGACACATGACATACCACAAAGACATTTTACTATGGGCCCAGTGATAGACAAGAAATTACAAGCCCCAAGAAAAGATCGTCAAATGAGTTCTGAGCATTGGAACATGGCCAAGTGGCTTTATACTTCATAAAGGTGAAAGAAGAAGGAGTGGGCGAAAGAGAAGACAAAGAAAAAGAGGCAGACAAGGAGGAGGAGAAGGAATGTGTTAAAAACATCCGCAGCAATAGAAGTGAATTTTAAAGCAAAACCTGAAAATAAATAGATACCCTCTACAAATTGAAGAACTTTCAGGACTACAGGTGGCATGTATGAAACACTGGTCAGTTGTTTCTCTGGCCAAATGAAAGTGTGATGTAATGATAATGTCTGCCAGAGTACTAACATGTCATGTCAGGAGAAAAGAATGGTTAACCACTGAATGTGTAACTAGGAATTGAACTTCTCTGATGAGTAGTTTATGTTGTTTGACTAAGAGTGTTATAGTTTATCACACACAGTACATTCATGTAAAATTTGAATTACTCAAAAAATCTGAGGTGAGAAAAATATTTCACTCTATATTTATAGATGATAGAAGGCAGTAGATGCTTTGCAAACACTGCAATAGACCTTTGGTTTCGGTAGTATGCAAAGAAAATATCTAGCTGAATGAATATCAACTTCTCAAGAAGGCTCATGGTGAATGCATTCAATAAAAGTGAAATGTTTTATGAAGTGTCTCAAGAAATTTACACAAGAAATAAAGAAAAACAAATGATCTGAAGTTGCTCTACCGAAAAACTGAAGAATTTTCATGTAAGTCTTAATACAACTGCAGTTATAGAGACATGCTCTGAGTAATGAATGTAATTTTTACAGAAAAGAAACACATGGAATTGACTACTATAAGGTAATCAAGAAATAAGGCATCAATCTACTGTTACGCAAAATACGAAGTTGTGGACTGGAATCAGAGCTCTGCGTAAAGGAAGCTACTACCCAAATTTTCCGTACATGAAAGACAATCTAAGTACTTTCCAAAGCTTTATATGGTCCTGTTACTGGCTGGAAACAATTTTCATTTAAAAGAGTTTAGTTTTCAGACACTCTGCAGACAATATATATATATATATTTTTCCATGCGTACAATCCCTTTGCATTCTTCTGTTTCAGCAAATATTCACTGTTATCACAGAAACCATACCCATGTTCCATTATGAAATGCAAGTGTGTTAGGAACGAAATATACAAAATGCATCATATACAGAAAACAAGGAAGACAGAGATACAAATTAGTTTTCTTAATGAAACTGAACTGTATGAGAGTTTTCAGTGATCCTCTACCCCATACTGTGGCGTTATTTCCAAGTGCACATAAAAACTAGATGTTACAGACTACAGACAACTGCATAACAGAAAATTTCTCCTGCATGAAGAGTCTTTTATAAAAGAGTCCTTCACATAAAGGAAGTATTTGTACCTAAGGGGAAGGAAGTAACATGGGGCTGGAGAACAGGGCATAATGAGGTGTTTCTCGACCTGTACTCCTCACTAAATACATATTAGAATGATCACCTCAAGGAGAATGAAAAAGGCAGGGCATGTGGCACGGATGCGAGAGAAATTTAATGCACAAAATTTCTAGTAAGAGTACCTTAAGGAAGAAAACCACTTAGAAGACACAGGTGTAGATGACAGATAGTATTAAAATGAATTTTGTGAATATAAGAGAAAATATTAAAATAAATTTTACAGAAATACATTAGGAGGGCATGGACTAGACTTATCTAACTTGTGACAGTGGCAGGTTCGAGGCAAAATGGTAACGAGCCTTTGGGTTTTGTAAAATGTGGGAAATTAATTGACTAGTTCAGGCAATATCAGCTTCTGAAGAAGCATTCTGCACCATTGCTTAGTTAGCTCGTTTATTCTTTCTGACAAAATTATACATTTGTATTTAATAGTGACCAGTATGAACAGATACATAGCAATACGTAAGTCTTCAAACTGTTCCAAAAAAAGTGTATATCAAAGAGTATCATTAATGAGGCACTGCTATATAAAATAATTGAGTCTTTTAATGACTAGATAAGAGTTTATAGTTATGAAGTGATATGTGAAACGTGTGTTATTTGCACAGATGTCTGGCACAATGAGGTATGTGAAGTCTCTCTCCAGTGTACCTACTCAAATGAAACAGAATGTCAGGACAGTAAATGTCAGTGCAGGACCAACGCAGAATACAAAGAAGGACAATGTGTTCTTAGAAAAGTGGGTATGTATGATGGCAGTAATGTTGGTATTGAAGTGGTAATGGCAGTAATAGGGACAACTGCATAAGGAGAACCTTCATGATATGTTCTGCACACCAAATATAATTGGGGTGATCAACACAGGAGGATGAGATGGACGCAACATGTGACACGTATGGGAGAGAAGAGAAATTCACGCTTTTTGGTGGAGAAACCTGAAGGAATGAGAACACTTTAAAGACGTACACATAGGCGGGTGGATATCAAAATGGATTTTCAACAAATATGATGACATGGTGTGGACTGGATTCTGCCTCAGAACAGGGACAGGTGATAGGCTGTTGTGAACAGGACAGTTACTTTCAGGTTCTGCAGAATGAGGGGAACTTCTTAATTAGATGAGTAATTGCTAGCTTCTCAAGAAAAACTTTCTCCACACAGGCAGTTAGTTATTAGTTACTTAATTAATACAGTATGCATTACAGTAAATATAATTTACTTTTAACTAATTTCTGTACAATGAATTTTCCTCAATACTGAAATTTGACACTATGAATATTACAACTACAAAATGACAGTATTCATTTTTAGACATATGGATATCTGTGTGTTGCTGACAATGGAAATGCATGTCTCAAGTAATGAAGTCCTTCTTGACAAGTTAAAAGTTGTTTACTTGGTTAATGACAAGATTTGTCACATTATTCACAAGAACCCATCAACCCATCACTCGACACTACCCAGAGTCATAAGAATCCAGTCCACTCCCTCAATAAATTTCAGTGTCATCCTTCCAACTATGCTAAGGTCTCCCCAGCAGCTGCTTCCCTTCAGGTTTTCTAATATTTTGTATATATTTCTCATTTCTTCCACGAATGCTACATATCTAGTAAATCTCATTTTTCCTTTTCTCATCACACTAATAATATTTGCTGACTAGCACAAATTATTATGCTCTAACTATACAGTCAATATGAATCTGCCTACTCTTCTGTTCCTTCGTCTGTTATAGGTCGAAATTTTCTCCTTAGTACTTTGTTCTCAAACACTTTCACTATATGAAAATATGTGTCTTTTGTGATGTTATGTCATGTTCAGTAGTAAACAGGTGACATTGGACATAATATATCATCCCAGAGGACTTGAATAGTCATCATTACCACTTTGAGAATCTCATATGCCAAACTCCCAGTGTATATTATTCATTTATAATGGGAAGTATCTCACACATACGTTAAGAAGCTGTAAAATGTCTACAGCGCACACGCAGTCAGTGAGCTGACAGAAAGTGACAAAGGATACTGATCTGATAAAATAATGTCTGTACAAATCAATGTTGTAATGCCACCTTTAGGTACGGCATCACAGCTCATTTGAAATCATTCATCACCACCTTTACACATGGGTAATAATCTAGATTACTTACTGCTCTGTGGACTGTTGTGTTTATGTACCATATATAGACAGATGTTGGCAAAGAGATTACAGAGAAACTGCCATTGCCGCAGTAACAAAAAAGTATTTTTCACACATTTTTCTGAAGTGGTGTTTATCAAACATAAAGCTATACAGGCAAAGCTGTGCCTTTGCACACCAGTCATGCACATGGCACAGTAGAGGCATAAGATCCTTGACATCGACACCAGATGGAGGTGAGTGACCAGCTTTATAATCCGAGGGTAAAGCTCCTGGCACCCATTAAACACGAGGCTATGTGGGACGCAGACTCATCTGGCCATTTTGGGAACAGAAAAAGCTCCTGCCTCTTCCAGTAATTGAGACAAGATTCCTCGGTCGTCCAAACCCACAGCCTAGGTGCTGTAATTATGGATCAGAATATAATAAAATATAATTTATGACTGTGTAGTATAAATAGCTTTGGATCAAAGTACACCATAGTTCAAGTCTTGAATTCTGTCACTGACCTCATCAATAGTCTCTTTAAGGTCAAACATGGTTACTTTTTTTCCTGGCTAATTCAGTTCCTTTCATTCAATTTCATGCGGTTCATTTCAACGCTGGAGAAGGAAATTTGTTGTGTGTTTGGGGAAGGAATTTGAATCTGTCACAAAAGGACGTTGCAGAATGCAAAGTTGCAAGAAAAATTACCTGACTTTACACAAGATAATTTGTGATTATGTGCAATAAAGATAAAGTTGGTGTTCTACACTAAAACGACGTCAACCGCTTCGTTAGCGAGATCTGGCAACCGAGAATAACCTCAGCTAATGGGTTATGTACGACAAGGAACGCGACAGACTGGGTGTTTCATACACGTGGAGTTCCTGCTCATCTTATCCACGATGTAAAACGATTTTGGAATCTCACTATTCGGAATGATGGCTAGGAAAAAACGGATCAGTTCTGTCGCCACAACAATTGCCCGACTTCTTTTACATGTGGGATAATGTGACGGGTATAGTTTACTCGAAAATAATCAACACGCGCGGCAAACTTTGGGGTCTGAAGCGGCTGTGACAACAATACGATGCAAGCCTGGAAATTTTTAAGCAAAAAGGAATTTTTGGCGTCACAAAACTCATTTATGACTTCAGACTAAAGGGCAGCACTTTATCTGTTTTTGTAAAACTGTCAAAGTTAAGATGCGGTTATGTTGAAATACAATGAATGAAATACGTAAACAATTTCGTAAAGTAAGTTATTTACCTCGAGTTATGCTTTAACGATTACCTTTCCCGCTAACAAGGCAGATGTGACCATACACCATTTGGTTTCATTTGAGGAACAGAACAAGATTCTTATACTCAGTGCACGTAATTAAGAATTGTCCGGTGTAGTGTAATAGCTTTGCTAGAAGTGGTTGTCCACGCCACAGCTCAGGCGGTTAGTTGCTGGCCTCTGACCATGAAAGCCCGGATTCGACCACACGCCTGTCCATGTGGGATGTGTGGTGGGCAAAATGGCATTCGAGCATATGTGTTTACGAGTGTATACAGTAGAACCCGGTTATGAAGACATCGGTTTATACGACACCTCGCCTGTAGGGTCAGATATTCTGTGGTACCAATTAATTTGTCACTGTTAACCACAACATTGTACTCCTTGGTTATTATAACACTCGTTTATAAAGGCACAGAATATTCCGCCCCTTTTATGGCGTTATAAAAGAGTTCGACTGTACTTCAGTTTTCCCTTATTGGTATCATCTCGTCAATGCTCTATACTCGTTTGTCATTCATCTGCGGTCTATACGATATCACTTTAGCAACTGACAGTGTCATATAGATAGAACCCTTCTCTTACTTCTCGAGTGAGAAGACAATTACTTGCTGGCCATGGCCAAAAGGTGAATTAATTTTCGTCGCTAATTTCGTTAATAGCCTCTCCAGGTTTCCAAGTGAACTATTTGCTAAATAATTCGGCTCGTTTTTCAGAATATCCATGGAAATGAGAAAATAGTTTCATATCATCTATATAACGGAGGTATATGAAGGCCACTCAACTGAGCAGAGTGCTGTAATGTTAAGGTTCCAGTCATATCATCTGAATTTGTGAGGAGCCTAGTCGGAACAATGGCCGGGCCACGGTAGGTCCTTTTTTTTTCACGGGTTTTCTCAGTCTACACGTAAATTGCCGGGTAATACCACAGTTACGCTATTAGCGCTCCCTTCTTTGGCCTTTACAATTTGTCAGCCATCCTAAAATTCAATGTTGCATAGCATAGGGTGGTTTTGTAAGTGGCGGTTAGCGATGTATGCAGAAGCTGCTGAGTCCGTTAGAGGGCATTTTTAACGCCGGCGGAAACTACGCGGGGCTAATAATCGAAATATTAAAAACACCTCACAATCAGACTTTCCACTTCCTGTAGACACTCTTTGGGTTCTAAGAAAGTAATGCTGATGTCACAGATCCTGTGACATCAGCATTACTTTTTGGAATACGTTTACACATCCAAACCGGCAATGACGCTTGGGACAAGTCACTCCTCCAGACTACGTACGTTACGAAGTTTTATCAGAATACACACTGAATGGCACTCGGTTGAGAAATCCAGTTTCATGCCTGTTATAGCGTGGTAAAGTGACTGTAAATGAATATTCAGTGACAAGAGATTTTCTCACGGAAGTGAGTGTAATTTTCTCACGGAAGTCAGTGTAAAGAGTATTTTCTTTAGGGATGCGACGTACTTTATGAAAAAACCAAAGATTCCGAAGAACTTGTTGCTTCCATATATAGTGTTCCCTGAGTACAGGTGACAGGTTCCATTGAAACGAGGGTACATTTCTGCGAAATTTCAAGTCATTACATCGCAGTGCTATTGACTTTACCTGTCGAAACGCAGGATCCGCCCTTTGAAAATATTGTCTGTGTGACTAATACGGTGGGCTACTTATCTTATCAACCTGGAAAGGTAAACTTGGATGTTTGGAATCGTGGGTAAGGTATGACTCTGGTTCTGTGAATCCATTCGATTCAGGTGGACAATCTCGCTCAGAAAGTACGTATTTATTACTCGGCAGGCTTCAGATTTTGAACAGAAGATTGTTTTTTGTAAGCGAAGAGGGAAGAAGCAAAGATGTCTGTTAGAAGCGTGTTGTGCTTGCTGGTTGTGCTAACTTGCTACCGTAACATCTCAGCGCAAGGAGGTGAGTTACGTTGGATAGGTTTGCATTACGTAGCGGGATATAGGGAGCCGACAGGACAGTAGGGTACAGCGAACCGACAGGAAAAGGGCAACAATATTTGCCACACAATACACGTACCCTATACAAGCCTACTCTATATGAAAGTGGGGTTTACTTTAGTCAGATCTTGTATCCTATTCAATCCCTGAAACACCGACTTATTTCCGGTCAAACATATAATAATAATAATAATAATAATAATAATACGCATGTAACACTAATTACAAATACTAGTTCTTCCATTCCTGAAATTCCACCCTCACAACCACGAAGTTCAACATCACAGCTGCTCATTCCATCGCGAAATAGCTGCTACATTGTATACGGTAACCTAGAAACATGATTTGTTTCAGGTACATAATTTTAAATACCATGTGTGACGGGTGTAAATAATAATAATAATAATAATAATAATAATTCACTAAGTATTCATTACAATGGAAGCTCAACCGCGCAAGTGCCAGTTACAAAGCCAACACAAGAACACAAACACAACAGAAGAAATAGAAATACAAAAAACTAAACCGGAACACTAAAAAAACAAAAATATATAGGGACATTAAGAAAATGACATTATAAAAAAGTACTGGGACAAAACACTAAACCCTGAAAACACTTGACACGTTGATTAGCTAATGCCACAAATTAGTGCAGAATCTGTTGTAATGAAGTAATGGTTTCCCAAAGATGCCGACGTATTTGTACACACGGTTAGCAGCCAAAACGCATCTAGCAGACGGAGAGTTTTTACAATAATAATAATAATAATAATAATAATAATATATTACACCTTCTCGTTAGCAGTGTCGGTTTTCTAGTTTGTCTGCATGGTAACAAACACTGAGTCTCTGGTATTCTCCAGGTTTTTTTAATCGCAACTCGCACAGACCTTTAGAGTCTTTAACCTAAATGCCAGCAGACGAAACGAATCGGTTTTTCAGTCGCTGGCACATGCTTGAACAAACTAGGGCAGAAGAAGGTGCCATTATGATTTTGTGACGTACTGCTTATATAACAGGCAAGTCAAGCGATACGGCACAGTAACTTATGAACAGTTTGTTCAGTTGCTGACATAACTAGAACAGCTAAATCTGTGTTGACAGCCCCATTAATTATTTGTTGAATAAGTACAGTCATTGTTAAAATGACTAATGTTTCCTTTCAAAGGAAAATTCAGATTTACGTTAAAAATATCAAATTATCAATGTCTTATCAATGTCTACACCTCCAGCACCATCACAAAATTATGCCGCCTCTGATGTCAGAAACAAATTTTCCTTCTTTAAAAATCAATATTTCAATATATATTTTTTATATAAATATCACCAATTAAGGATTAATTAATGGGTTCCAAGATGACGTATTCGGCACAGTGACTAGGGCATGGGGTGGAAAGCCGGTGCTCCATTCGCAGCAAGGGCCAGAAAGTGTTCCCCATCAGCCTCCTAATCAAAGGGTACCGGGGCTCTTTCTCCTGAAGTAAAGTTACCGAGGGGTGTTGGTAAACATTCACCTGTGTCTAGTGCCAATATTAAGTATGACGGGAGAAATATCTCCACTCCCACCGTGCGCCTTTGTGGTGTGCACAGAGACTGCTTCATATTTACTGTTTCATCTGTTCTCAATCACATATAAATTGCTTTACACGTAATGTAGCAGACATTTCCAATTATTCACCCATCTCTTTCCATACATTATCCTTCACCGGTTGATATAAGCTATCGGGTCCCTACAAATGGTCCGGCTTTCGCCGGAATAATCAAAGTACCATCTGCACAGTCATACCGTGCACGTTGGAGTTCGTAGCGCAACGGTCAACAAACTCCGCCGCGGCCGCCGCCGCCGCCGCCGCCACCACCACCACCACCGACAACGACAACGACGACAACAACAACAAGATCATCACCACCACCACCATCACCACCACCACCACCACCACCACCACCACCACCACCACCACCATCACCACCACCACCACCAACAACAACAACAACGACAACGACGACAACAACAACAAGATCATCACCACCACCAACACCACCAGCATCGAACCAAACAGAATCGGAAATAATCGTTCTGCTAGAATTGCGGTCATTTAGTTGCGTGTCGTTTCGCTTCATTTCGATTCGTGCCGATATACGTTAGGCCGACAAGAGAAGCCACTATGTTTGACGTTTAAATAATGTCCTTCAGGTTTTAAATTCTTTTTGGGGCGCTGAATGCTTCTTAAGTAACTTGCTCTAACAGCACCTTGCTCTAAGAACCAAACTCTTTATAACGAACCAATTCAGACACTAATACTTTGTGACATTTTGCACCTTATTTTCCTTTCCATTCCCGCTCCTTCCGGTGAACTGTGCGCTGGTCTGAAACGTACTGTGCTCCTCAGCCCACATTTCACGTCCGCCCACATTGACTATATACGTCTGAGAAATCAGTGATAAAGTGGGAACAGCGTATGGCCGTAAGCAGCCATGGTTTCATCAAATGTGAAAGCTTTGTACTTCGGATTGTAAGCTTTTATTGTTTCATAAAGCTGTACGTCTCACATTGTGTCACAGAAATGGAAAATTTCTACACAAAAGAGTTAATCCTTTTGTCTCATTTGAATCCGATTCTGGGTTTTAAGCTTCTGCACTTTATGGTGGGAGGCATTATCAATCACAGGAAGAAAACTCAACTCCAAATTTGGAACTGAAACTCCTCTTTCAGCCAACGACTCTAATTTTTGCCTTTCATTTCACTATAGTAGTCCCCTGTTGTCTGCACCTCTCCAGATCAACATGGTTTCCTTTCTGTAGACATCACCTCGTGCACAGTTGGACGACCTTTGACCCTAACTTTTTCAGGGCTATGCGGTATGATACTAGCATATAACTTGGGTCGTACTTTTCAATGAAGAGCAAGCTTTTTTTCCCCAGGTTTTCTTGAGGTATCGCTATGGCCCTTAAAATTAATCCTGTCTCTCAATTTCGGCAATAGGTTCGGGACGGTGCCGACATTCTTTATTGTATATAAAGTTCACCAACAGTACGCCGAATGATACACTTACTGAAATTACCCATGTATCTCACAAGTTTCGGCACTTTGTGTCTTTTGCCTGCTGAAATGAATGACGTTACTTGTGCTTTATCCTTTATCTGCTATCCCAAAATTCTTCAAATTGGCATTTTAAAAATTTTAGTTTCCTCTTCCATCCATTTTTGCACTTTCAACAGGTGTTCTCTGTGTTGTTTGAGAACTTGTGCTATTACTTCCTGCGCTTCTTTCAACATAAAATTGTACACATTCAGAAGAACTTTCCGCGCTTTCTATCGTTTAGTCGAACGATGAGATTTCGAGTATATCGGTGGCATAAATTACTTCACTTCAAACTCACTACGCGCAGTTAACACTGCTGCCCCTCTGACGACAGGCTCCGCACAGTGAACCTTACCGGATTGACCGGGGGGCGGGCGCCCCCCCCACAAAAACCCTGCCTTAACGCTTTGCAACTTCCGTGTATTTCTTCACTATTTATTAGACTGCAACAAAATACATTTTTAGATCCGGTTTATCTCCCGTACGCAGAGAAGGTCCGGCCACCAGCTACGCAATATTCTTCACCGACCAAAAATTAGCGTTTCATCAATATGGCGGTGACTGTCAGCACACCTTCTGAGTGCAAGCACCGTATCCGCTTGTCAAGAGTGTGATTAAATACAATGAGTACAGTCCATTCTAAAAATTTGGGGAAACATACTTTACAGTCGGAATGTGCTCTCTTCGAGACTTGGATACAACTTCATCCCTTGCAGAGCGCAGATCTGTTATGCACTTGTTGCTTTTTTCATTTCTATTACTGTCGCAAAATCTTGTCTTTGAGGCTTACAAGTGCGGCAAATATTCGATTCATGAAAGTCCACCCCCTGCTTCCAGTGGGGCTCTCTGTTCTTTCCCGATTTGGCATGACAACATGAAGCTCCCTTTCGTCGAGTTATAAGAATGGCGAACTACACGTGCTGCGACATTGTAATTTCTTCCCGGTTATTAATGTTGTAACTGCTTCTCTTCCTGCTTTCTTTCTTCACGTTTCCATCCTCATATATCGTACGGAAGTATAATTACGTAATAGATGCCACTAGCCGATACGGAGTTTTTCCCAGAACACTGACTGGCGTGGCGTGGCACCGCCCAAATATCGGCCTCGCGCAGAGAAGAATTTAATTTTCTTTCCGAAATATTCTCAGGGTCAATTGTACTCAATTGTAAAAGGCACTTTGTTGGCCACAAAGCAAGAAACCTTGTGGCACTTTCCTCATCATGTCCGAGATCGGCAGGGCCGTGAAAATCGTCGTCGTCGTCGTCACCACCACCACCAGCAGAACCACCAGCACCACCAGCACCAGCACCACCAGCACCACCGCCACCACCACCAGCACCACCACCACCACCAGCACCACCACCACCACCACCACCACCAGCACCACCACCACCACCATTATCATCATAATCATCATCCGTCATGAGTTAGGCCTTAATAGACCTGTTTCGGCCTCGTCTAATAATAGCCTTTTTAAAAGTTGCTCTAGATGCCCAATGAGTTCACAAAAGTTAATAAAAGGACAATACTTCTTGTCTTGCGATTTGATGTGCAGTCGCCCGTACGTGCTGCTTTTTAAGTCCCCGCGTTTTGCAATACTATAAACCACATTATCAAGCTCAGTCCGCCACAAGGAAAAAGGAACAGAATTATGGCACTTTGTGAGTGATTTCTTGGAAGTGATGCTAAACTCTTGACTGTTCCGAAGTGGGTTTTATCGATTGTCTCTTCCAGGCACGTTCAGAGCGTCATAATTTGAAAACCTTATTAAAAACCCCGCTCCTACGACTGGTATATTTGACAAATGCGTCGACAATTGCGCACTGTACAAGACGCCAAGCGTATAAGTGTCATACTGTTTCAGCGATTGGTTTATTTGGCAGAATTTTTTTTCCTAGTACACTTGCCAAATATTCGGTCATTGTGATAGCTTTTCCACACCACATGATATTCTAGGTCAGTGCTTCCCGATCTTCCTTCCATGGAGGAACTCCCTCCCCCCACGCATGAAAAATTTGCAGGCTAGAAAAGGGGAGGGGGGTCACAATTCAATTATTGCTAAGGTACTGTCAAGGAAATTTATTTGTAAAGAGTTGTTATATACATACAAGTAAGCTAACACTGCAAGAAAAAATGAAGCATTTTGCTGTATTTCGAAGGATATTTGAAAATTTTCGCGGTGTTTCACACTTCTTAAGTATTTATTCCACGACTTCTTGCAGAACCCTTAATGACGTCACGCGGGACCCTGGTTGGGCAACACGGCTCTACAGTGTAGAGCCTCCCAAACCTGACATCCGGCCCTTCCACATCGTCAGTGATTCACCCACTGACTCATGTTCATCACTTATTAAGCTTTTATGTCATTCCAGTGGCGAAACCTAGATTTATGTGCGAAATAGGCGTATATCACAAAAATTGTTGGCCATAACGGTTTCTCTGCTCACTAGTTCCGCTATTTCGTTTCATTTCATTTGCAGCCAAATGGAAAACGGGATCGCTCAGCTACGGCATTTGCCCATCTCCCATGCTGCGTGTCGCCATTATTATTTACGTGATCTTCGTCACTTTGCTGGCTACCAGACAAATATTTTACAAACATACCACAGTAATTACTAAATCAACTCTCTGAATTACATTAAACTCATCTTCTTTCAATAGTTTATGACACATTTCATTATCCACGCGCATCTTTTACTGGGCCCTACCATAACTCGATAAGGGGAATCTCGAACTCAGGTTAACATTCTGTAATATAGCACCTTCTAACGATATTCAGAAGTAAGAGAAAGGAAAAGCGAACACTGGGTGCTTACATAAGCGAAATTCGTCGGGCATACAGTCTCAGAAGCATGTAGAGCAAGACGCAATCACTGTCGCGTCCACAACGATGAATCAAGTGATGGCGCAGGGAGTACTGCCATAAATATTACCGAAAATATCCTGGTGTAGCAAGTGGAGGATAGAGCCCCCCCCCCCTTTTTTTTCTATGGCGCAACGGCCCCTAGTGGGCTAGGACCTCCCCCTTGTCGAGGTTTCATATTGACGCTCAGACACACCATACATTCGGTAAGACTCCTAAGGACGGGTGATTAGCCCGACGCAGAGACCTTTACTGACAACACAGAACACTCACACGAGACAGATATCAATGCCCCATGCGGGATTCGAACCCAAAATCCCAGCAAGAGAAGGCCGTAGGCCTACGACTTAGACCACACAGCCACTGGGTTCGGCGAATAGAGATATTAGTACAAAAAATTCTTCGTAAGGTTTCAGGGTCAGATATAAGGTAGAGCAGGGGCCTGGTGTATTGACAGAAGACAAATACTGACAGATAAAGTTTATGTCAACAGTCCACTCACGGCAGGAGAACTGAAAGATAACGTTCAAAGCGTCCTTTCGAACATTTCCCAAGAAGTACATTCCACTGGCTAAGAACAAATATACGACTAAACGCGTGTACTAAACAGTAAGCAGACGGCATATCCCCAACCCTGGAACAGTACGTCGAGATTAAAATGTAGTAAAGAACCGCAGATTTAATTTTAAGTTCTGTGATTCTACCAACAGTCCTGCGTTGCTACGTTACTTAACCCTCCGCGTATGAAATTCCACCAAGAAACATCCTTTGATAGGAAGAAACACGTGTGACCACGTAACAAAACCACGCACTTGTTTGTGATTTCAGTATCGGTTATTTATAGGATTTATACACAGGGTAAGTAGGGTAAATATGCAGGTTAGAAGCACAAATAAGTGACTGGCTACGGGCTTCGATTACCGGCAACAGCCTTTCTTTCCATTGCGCCCGTTTTAGGTATGAGGCCCACACAGACCCGTTTGCCGGCACATAAAGTGGCCAGAGACTGGGGAGCTACACCTCCACCACCCAACTTACATTCATGGTATATGACGTACTTAGGCACAGTGGAAACTTTCCCTTTTTTTCACTACGTCTTTTTTAGCGTGTATTTTTATTGAATTATTCGCTAAATTACCAACAATAAAGCACAAGTTTTTACCCTTTTTTTGTTTTCTTGTTGCAATAAAGCACCTGTCCTGATTGGTCAATGGAAGTTAATATTTTGGTGACAATCATGAGCATTGTGCGGCACTGATTGGGCATAGAGACTGCAGGAGGCCATTGTATTATTTATAATCACCTAACAATTAGATATTCATGTATTATTTATTTGAAATGAGGGTTTTATGTAAAATGATATTAATGTAAGTGTTGCAAATATGATTATCTTTGTTGATAGCAAAATATTTAATTTGATGTTAATTTTATTATGAAAATAATTAGAAAGAGAAGTGAGTTATGTTCCGACGCCTAAGTTTCAGCAGGTTTCTGCTTTTTACATCATTGCAGAAAACTACAAATTTGAAAACGAAATACGTAACGCACTATTCGCGAAAAGAAAAATGTTTTCGACACCCACAGTTATATGAGAATAATATGAAAGGTGTAAGAAATCGCGTTTAATCTTTATGAAATGCTGTATAAATATCGGCACCTTAATGCAAGACTGTATTCAGAAAAATGCATAACGGAATGTTGGTTAAACACTTTCAAGTTGACACGAACGTGGCACTAGTCTGCCACAACAGTGGCACTTGTGCGCGGGACGAAAAAAAAGGACGGGCAATGTGTGTATAAACGTAAGAGTGTGGCGCGTTCGCGTAACCATTGGTTCCCGCGGAAAAACAATAAGTGTTACATATTCTGAGTGTGTGTCCGTAGCCTTAGTTATCCAGCACACAAAGGGCGTGCGCCTTATTATATTGTCATCTGTGGCCTGTCTGGCTCTACCATATTTTTTTCACATTAGCTCATAAACGGCAGGATTTTCGAAAAAAAAAAAAGATTTTGAACATAAAGTGTGTGTTCTGATTTTGTCTATAACTTTTGTCTGAAACATTTCTCATTCTAAGAATTCAGCGAGATATTACAAAAGTACGTACGTCTTCATGTAAAACACCTTTTATTCTTGTCAGATTTTAACGAACCTTGAATTTTTTCGACATTTTTAAAAATACTCAAATATCAAATTTCATGAAAATCTGTTCAGTGTCAGCCGAGTTTTTCCATGCGAATAGACAGGCAGACAGACGGACAGACGTGACGGAACTACTAATAGTTTTTCGCAATTTTGCAAACGCGCCTAAACACAGCTCGTATGGTTCTCGCCTACACGCCCGTTTCTGCATAATAACCAATATTTTTCGTTCTAAAAGTGATTAAGGAGGCACAAGGTAAAAATGTGTAAATATCTGCAGAACGTAATCGACTGTGCATTAACACATGGGTCTACATCTACACTAAACAAACCTTAACCCATATCTACTGATAAGTAAAATGTATTTACTTCTGACGTGGGCTGCTGTGGTCTCCAACGTTTAACTACATCAGTTTCAAGCGAAATGAAAAATTTCCGCTCTCTTCAACAGCTACATGAACAGCAGACTTCTCTATTGCTATAGCCTACTTTATGAAGCCTTCGTATTAATTTCTGCCATAGTAGTTAGAACAAACCAGAAAACTAAAAGTGAACAGGTGAAGAGTCCTCTTGGAGAAGATCAGCAGTATTCAGACGGTTACGAAATTTTGTGCTGTTTACAGAACCCGAAGTTTAATTGCTCAGTTCAAATCGATCTCGAGACCGATAAATCCAGAATCTTGCCCACTGTATCCCCAACGTCCAATTTATTATGGTCCACCAATTAATACAACTGCCTTATTCTCTCCATATTTCCTTGTAGACATTTCTCACACTCCCGTTCATTCTATACTCCAAAGCAATCTCATCGTCCTTCATTTAACACCACTGAGGTGGCGCACTTGGATGAGGCACTGCACTACAAGACAGCAGGTGGCGGGCTAGATTCCAATGGTGTCACTGGAATTTTTCATTGACTTAATCCTTCCGGCTGCACTATGGCCCTGCTGTCGCTTCAGCCTCTAACAGAAATGAGTACCCGGAATATTTCCTGGGAGTTAAAGGCGGCCGGTGCGTAGGGCTGACAATCTCAGCATCTTCATGTGCCGATTGTCTTGCAGTCTGGGAGCCTTAGGGCTTGCCGAGGCACGTACAGGGATTGCTTTACGTTCCATCATATATGCTGAACGGTAGGCAAAAGAAGCTCTTTATTGCACAATTCTGTCCAACATCCTCTTGATTCCTTTTCCCTGGATCCACATACACTTCTCAGCACCTCGTCATATTTCGCTTTTCCTTAAAGTGGGCCTTCCACCCATACAAAAACAGCGGGAAAATAAATACTGAAATGTGTATGAAAAATAATTTTCGTAATATGAAAAATCAAACATATTTGAAGAGACTGATACACACGTGTCTCCTGTACACATGTTATCTGCATGCGTATAGTGGTAACTGAGAGGAATCAGAAGAAAAACAGATGAAGTTCCCATGTTGTAGATAAGGAGTATGTCAAAAATAAACACAGATTGTTGAGCAGTCCAGAAACAAGAAAAAGGAGAACTAAATTCTTGAGTAAAAAACAGTTGGACATAAATGAAGGTGTGCCCTACAGGACAAATACTAAGCTGTACAAATCAAGTAGATGTTAGGAATTAAGGCAGTTACGTAAGCAAGGCAAACAATAAAAGGTGCAGTGAAGTAAACACATGTAAATGGGAATAATCATTGATTACGACAGGTTCATAGACTATTCCAATGCGAGTTCTCCATAGAGTGTGATCTAGCACTTCCTCTTTCCACTTCTAGTATCCTCTCTTTCCCTCAAGGTCATCCAGTAGCTGCTTACATCTTCTTCCTCATCTTCATGTCACTTCTAGACCCCCTTCTACCTTTCCTTCAGTACTGTGTTTTCGAAGGCGGTCCTTACGTAACATATGACCAATCCAACTGGCCTTCCTTCTTTTTATTGTATGTACGATATGCTTTCCTCCCTGACTGCATGCAATACTTCTTCATTTTTCGCATGATCGGTCCAACTGATCTCCAGGTATAATAAAAGCAGTTAATATACAAGGGACTGATACCATAGTAACCCGGCATTAATCGGTTGTTAGTCCTGAGAAATATGTACGAAGTCTGAATTATTATTATTATTATTATTATTATTCCTTATCACCTTTATGCAGGGTATTTACAATTATATACCTGAAACAAACCACGTTTCTTAAGTATATAGTGTTGCAGCTATTTTGTAGTTACAATTTATGGTACATGTAATGTTATTTTCCATGATAAATATTTTGCACCTTTACATTATTCCTTCCCGCAGTATGTGTGCAGTGCCCAATATGGCTGTTTTCTGTAGTTCCTTGATTTCGTGCTTCCCCAGTATGTTGCTCAGGTATTTTCTGAATGATTTGAAGATGGTTCCAGTTGCCCCTATTATTACTGGTATAACTTTTGTTTTTTACGTTCCAAATGCGCTGTGTTAATATTGTAAGGTCTTTATACTTTAGAATCTTCTCAGTTTCTTTCTTAAACACATTTCTGCCTCCTGATAATTGCAACATGCATTAACGTATATGTTCCTTTTTTTATTATGACGGATTGTGATCCTCTTTTATTGTTGGGGAAAGTTCTGTCTGTTTGCACTTGTTGATTCCCTAATATGGTTAACTTAATTTCAGGACTTGTTTCTACTAATTTTGGTACATGATTATAACAATGTTCAATGTCTAATTTTACCCCTATTTCCTTGCATACGTTAAAGTGTAATTTATTATTATTTTTTTTTTTATTTGAAAAGATGGAAAAGCCCTGTACACAGGAAGTGAAGACGAGTAACCGATCGTGGCAAGGTAATTATTCTAACCTTTTCAAGCCGGTGCTGTCGATAACTTGCTTAACAGCAAAAACTCTTTATATTCTACGTACAATACATAGAACGGTGAAAATACCGTACATGACCTTTGAAACTCAACCAATATAAGGAAACTGTTAGGCGATGTTCATTTTAAAGGCCTTTTATCTTAGGTCTTGCTTGGAAGTTACATATTTGCGCACATTACACGGGAAATTTGTACAGGGAAGTGTCCGTGATAAGGTGGTCCAAAACGTGACAAATATTGTGCCACGCCAGCCAAACATTTCGCGCTGTATCCAATGCAGGTCTGTTATCTACGGTGTCTTGCAGATTATTTCATTTCATAAATCATCGACCCTATTTCGTCCGAATGCATAATGTGAAGACAAGCATCGCGCGCCACGTCTGACGTAGGAGTGCCTCGCCGTTGTCACGGCCACCGATGCGGTAGGGTGAAGTAGGGAGATATAAACTAGGCTGTGGGAGGTTCTTGTGGTCTCACCAGAATAGGGAGAGCAGGCCTGTTTTGAAAATGTGCTAGGCCACGACTTTCCTCGCCCGTGCTTTCCAACGCACCGTACTACATCAAACACTTCTCTCACGCGACACTATGTAATCCTGCACTTGATACATCATTGTTAAGCCTAAGAATGATGGGTAGCATTAAATAATTCGCATTGTAGAAATGGTGGAATGAAATCAGGTAAAGAAAGAACATGCAAGACCAACGGGCAGGTGGTTACAAATTGCATAGCCTAAGGGTAGATCTCTTGGTTCTGCAATTATTTTGATCTACCATACAATAATTAATTTTCGTGGGCACTCTTTATTTTTGGAATTAAAAGATCTTCACCTTCAAATGGAGACACGAGGCTCCACCGATAATTTGGTGAATTTTTGCCAGACTGTACACAGTTACGTTCCAAAAGACGGCTTGATTTTCAACAAGAAAATTTCAAACTGTTTAGCCGATTTCCTTAGTCTGTACGAAAAATACTTCCTCAGGCTATCACCGCCATCACCCTGTATGTGTGTGTAATCACCCTGTATGTGTGTGCGTGTGTGCACATATATACTATACAGATAAAGGCAAAGCAATCCCTATACAGACCTGGACAAACCCTGAGGGATCCAGGAGGGTGAGACTTCCAAGTTTGCAGACAATTGGCACATGAAGAGGGTTTCGACAGCCCTATGCACCGGCCGCCTTTACTTCCCAGGAAGTATTCCTGGTACTCACTTCTGTTAGTGGCTGAGTCGACCCCAGTGCCACAGTGCGGCCGGAAGGATTGTGTCAATGAAAAATTCCAGTGACACCCTCGAGAACCGAACCCGCAACCTTCCGGTTTGTATTGCAGATACCATAACGATACACTATTTTAAATGCTACCAATTGCTATTTCGTCTGCGTTGCTTATGTTATGTGATCTGCTTGGTTACGAGATCACTATGAGATATCTGCAGTCGCTCTGACGATTCCATCTAAGCATCGCACGTTTCTGCATGACACGTGCGCTAAATAAAAGTCTTGCAAAAAATATCGTCTTAAATTTAGCAGAAATCTCCTGATGCGGCTGTTCAAAACGGGGCAGCAGTTTACAATTACGTAAAACGGTTTCCAGATACGGGTCACTTTCTAGTCAGTAAAGGAACACGCAGAAGACATGTGATAACTGAGTGAAACTGGACGAAACTGGTGATAGACTTGTGGCCTCTAACAAAATAATCTCCTCAGCTTGCACAACACTCGCGAGTGTCTGTGCCATCATTGCAAAATGCAACAGAATTGCTGCGTTTGCATTCATATGAGACAACGGCAGTTCACACGCTCTGCGACACAGATGGTGAAGCAAGATCGAATTTTGTGAACTGGTACCTGCGTGGCGCGCAATTTGGAGGAATAAGACCCTGCACTCTTTATGCTTAGAGGAGAGGCTGGTTCTGTCTCAATGGGCTCGTGAATTCTCACAGTGACAGGTTTCCCATGCCAACACACCAAGTGCCATTACGTAATATTAATGTTGGTGCGTGGTGTTCTGAGAGTTAAATTGCGATTATTGGACCCAGTTCTACGCGCGGTCGGAAAAAGGAACTCGAGTATTGGCCTACTGATGCCAATTAAATAACTCGCCACTCGGAAGTCCTTTTAAATATTGTTCTATTTTCTTCCTACGTCCCTCAGCTGGTCATCTCTCATCAGGTTTTTCCGACCAAATTTCTGTCTACATTTCTCATCTTCCATGCACGTATCTTCTTGATCTTGCCGACCTAATCAAGCATGTGTAAAGTACATATCATGAAGCCCCTCATGGCATTTCTCTGTAAGGTGACGACAAATGGAATAGCGGGCAAGGAATGCCATGTATCTTCCATACGAAGAGACAAGTCATTCGGGATATGACGCTGTGCCGTTGGGCTAGTCCCCGACTTTAGGAAGGATCGTAGTGCCTTTTGTTTTGAAGGTCAAGCAGTCAAACACGTTGAAAATCTTAAGAAAAGTTGGAAACTACACGCCTAACGACCCAGCGTTACATCCCAGAAGATCTCAGAATTCAAATCTATTATTTTCCATATCCTCAACACAGTCTCAATCTACGGTCTTACAGTTTCCCTGTCTCGACCCCCAATATCTGTCTCTCAACTGTATTGTCTGCAGTCCTACGTCATTCACTACAGTTCTGCCGATCAACAGGGCTGTGGAGTCGGTACACAAAAGCTCCGATTCCGAATCCGACTTCGACTGCGACTCCGACCCCTCGATTTTTAGAACTTCCGACTCCGACTCCTCGATTCTTAAAAGTCCGACTCTGACTCCTTCATAAAAGCTCAATATGCATTAATAACGGTAAACCTATAAGACATTTCATCGCCACCACGTGAATCAACAGGCTACTTTTTTTACTTATAACCTATATTTAAGTATAAGTCTAATGGTTACTGTAGCTATCAGGGTTCTGGAGTTGGAGTGTCTAGTTAAGATTTTAGACTGAGGTCGGAGTCGGAGTCGGTACATTTTTTCCCGACTCCGACTCCACCTAAAAATTCCTTCCGACTCCGACTCCGACTCCACAGCCCTGCTAAGTATCACTTCAAACGAAAGTTGAATGTATAATCATGTGCACTTGTGTTCATCACTTTTTAAGTGTAGCCACTTTGAATTGTATGTTCTTGCATTAAAACAGACTATCAGTACTTATCAAATAATGAAGCTCAGATGTATATGGTGGAGTAGTGTCAATTCTAATTTACACTATTATTACAGGTATTGGAAGCACATGCACGACATCTGACGACTGTAATGCAGTGAACGACGCGGCATGCGTGAACAAAGTTTGCGTTTGCCTTGACAGTCATGTTCCTCACCCTTTAGATAATCGCCGTTGTCTTCCTAGTAAGTTACTACCATTATGTGTTTCACATAAGCATAGTGAACGCCATGATTAAATTCAGTGCCATGAACTTGATCCATTGAACAACACATAAATTCGATGTTCAAAACTTTTCTGTCCTTGATGTGAGATTTGAAATTCTCGTGGCGGCGACTATGAACGTTACTGCAGCCTGGAACGTACGCCATGTAGTCTAGTACTGACGTTTCGGAGAAACATGCGGTCTCCGTAGTCAGAATAGAATATACACTTCTACACTGAAAATAGAAGCAGCTGATTGCTATGAAACGTCAGTACCTGTATACAAAAATGCATGGTATTACATGCCATAAAGCAATAATCACACTCTTCAATTATGACCTAAATTATCTATGCAGGTAAAATGAACTCCCTCTCCTCCATCGCGTTTAGAGAAAAATGAGTTCACATGTCCAAGATTAGCACTGCAGAATGAACAAACCCTTAAACTTCTGATGTATTTAAATTTTAATATTTGATTCAGCTTGCCAACAAGAAACACCCAAGTGGTTTCCCTCACTTCCAGTTTCTGACACAGAAGGCCCCTGTTGGCTGCAAAACCTTAAAGAAGAGGCTAACACTGCATCTGTTTCATTCCACAGCCACTGTCTGTGAACAAGGCCTACATGAAATGTGTTGATATGCAAGAGTGTCTGAACTGTCAAAACTGTATTCCAACATTTTGTGGGTTACTTAACTTTGATTTCTACCTGTAACATATGTGTATAATCTCAAGTATAAAAATTAGGAATTTCACTCAGTGGGAATAACTTAATTTACTATTAGCATATTCATAAGAGTGGAAGGCATTTTGTGCGAAACAGTCCAGAGCAGTGAGACAGATTAATGTTGCAAATAATTTGATACTTGAGCCACTTTTGCACTGAATGTTAAGTAAACTGGTTTCCTCCATCCTTATGGCTACTCCACCCCGAATATGGAGGTGGCACGTTTGTCTAAACCTTTAATATACTATTTCTACCCAACTACAAGGAATCACATCGCGGAAGATGGCATCCTACCTTGAGAACCTCAGATCTCACACAGAAGTAATTACATCCTGTTTTCATTTATCATTTTTTGTCATAATAATCTACACAATTAGACTCTGACATCTATAAATGATCTTTACTATATAATGAACATACCTAATATGTAGGCTGAATCTTCATCCTGAATTAGATCACACACTTGTGTGTTATTCTGAACATACGTCTATTTAAAAGATACCATTGCATGATGAATGTTTGAAATGAGTCCAGTAATATAGAAGATGCAGAACACACTGTGCTCAAACAAATGTACTCAGCACAGAGCCTAAGACTTGCCACATCATTTATTTATTTATTTATTCATTCATATTTATTCAATAATTCATTAATTCATTTATTGATCCATCCATTGATCACTGACTGATTAATACAGAACAGGCTTGTATAGCAGTAACATACAGCATTCTGTCAACAATGTTAGCCAGAGGTGTACTGTTAACATGAACGTTCCACCACTGACTGCATGTGAATTTGGACATGCTGTTAAAACTGACCTTGCACGCACTTGTAACACCACCTCACTTTCATCATAATTATGTGTTCAAATTCTGTCCAAGCAGTGATGGGTGAAAATGTTAACTTTCTTAACTCAGGTAACATGATTAACATGAACTTTCTGGATCTGCTTGGGCAATACCCAGTTTGAACCTCACTTGCTTTACTGACTATCTCTGATAAGGTGTTCATGGATTTCCTCAAACTCTCCAGACAAATTCTGAGACAAAACATTCACAACTTCAACTGTGAATGTTTTGTGTTTACACTTTCCAATTACTGATGAGTATGATAGTCCATAAAGTGTGCTGTTAATATACTAATATTTAAGCTGTATTACATTTATATTTAGATTCAAAATGATATGAATGTAGCGATGCATAGCCTATGGTTTTAAGAAAAACTGAATGACGGGCCATTAACTGGAACTAGGAACGTATGTTCATGCTACATAGTGCAAGTCCTGTTTATTTGACAGTACTGTCACCATTTATTTTAGGTATGTGTCAATAACAAACTAAAGAGTTAATAGTCATATTCACATACATTAATGCCTGAAAATGTGTCCATTTACCAAGTTTTAATGTGATTAAATTAAATTACATTTTCATATTGATATTTATGCAATTCCAGTACTGTGCATTTGCAGAAAATTTAACACATACATCTGTACTGACGGGATGCTTACAGAGGTGTTAATGGCAAAGTAACTGGAAGGTTTTGCTGCAGTATTAAACCCACATAATGAATAATTAGGACAAGACGTAACACCGTACATGCATATTATTTATGGTTTACTGAACAAAACTATCAGTGGCTTATATAAGTAATGGCAAATGGGATGAATAGTGGATAAGGAACTGAGAAGGATTTGGAAGAAAACAGTGTCCTGGAGGGAATGATAAAACCATGAAAGGCCTCTGTCCACATAGCATGTGCCATGCAGGAATGTAACCCCTGGTCCTCCCGCATAGGAAACAGGCATGTTACACTTAAATTCTATGCTTGGTTGTACGAAAACTACCTCTCACTAACAGAAATCAGTCTCATTAATTAAAGTTAAATTGGAATGAGAGATAATTTCTGGTTCATTAGAAGGTCTACAGACAGTAAATAATCTTTATATGGGTCTGGAGGATATTTGCATAGGAAACATATCTTGAAGCTCTGCATGTACAGTGATAATCCTTTACATTTTGATGGAATATGTGTTCTCTGTATAGAGGTCAAACACGATCAGACATGTTCTGAGAGTATCCAGTGTAGCTACTCAGCTGAAGCAGAGTGTGTTTCCGGCAAATGTCAGTGTAAAAGCAATTTCAACTACAATGGAGAGCTCTGTGTTGGGAGTGTTGGTATGTACAATATATATAGTAACAATATAATTTCTAATGCTGTATTTAGTGCCCTTCTGCTACATATGCAACAGCTGCAAATTTGGTATGGAATGATACAGATATATTTAGTAAGCAAATTAAATTTTTGAAACAAATTTTACCCTAGTAGCACGTTTCATTCGAATTATGGTTTTAATTACTTAACTCATTTGAATTTCAACTTTTGTAGGCAGTGACATATTTGGTGACATTTGAAACATACTTTAAGGCAGTAACACGTTTCATATGAGTTACGATTTAAATTATTTAGCTAACCTGTATTCCAGTCTAAGCTACGAGTCTAATTTTTGTTGACTGACTTGTTGTATTGTTTGTGTATGTTTATTTATGTAATTCGTGTTGTAATTATATTGTGCTAGTTTTGTAATTGGCCATTGTGCTGTTAAGATAGCACTTTAATAAATGAGAATTATAATAATACATGCTTCACTCATATAAACAAAATAATGGTTAAGCACTTTATTTGCAGTTCACATGTCTAAAATTTATTTCTATATTACAGACCTTAGAATGTTTCCAAATATTCTGAGTGGTGTTACCCTTCAGACTCTCAAAACAAAATGTATGAATCTTTCACTTCCCCCACTTGATATGCCTTCTACCTCTCTGATCCTCTGTTTCTTCTCCTAGCAGTTTAAGACAGGCAGATGAACAAAGAGTTCCCAATCTATGATTTACAATGTATTGTTTTTGGGTTCTACCATATGCCATCCTCTGCAATTTAATTACCTCAGCAATTATGCATCCTGCTATAAAAACACATACGCACAGAACTATAATTTTGATTGTTGTTGTGTATGGATGTGAACATGTTCTCTTACATTAAGGAACATACATAGATTGTGGGTGTTAAAGAAGAGCGTGCTGAGGAAAATGCATGGACATGAGGGGGAAGAAGTAACAGGGGGATCTAGAGAGAACTGCACAGTGAGGAGCTTTATGGTTTGTACTTCCTGACAAATATTATGAGGCTTATGAAGTCAAAGAGGTTCAGATTAGGTGGAAGGGTAATAATAAATGAATCTTACAAAGGTGTATTGAGCTGGACCATGGACAAGTGTGGAACTCTTGCAGACATACTACCTGAAGTTAATATTTCATTGTATGTCAGGAGGTTCTTAGATAGCCAGTCACAAATTGGTTTGAAGATTCAAATTTTCAGGGACATTATACCTGTTTGATGTGGCACAACATCCCAGAAGACTTGAAACTTTAGCAACACCACAGTGCAAAACTCAAATATTAAAACCATTAGACACTGAAGAGGGAATGTGTTTGTGGTTTGTGTACAAGCTGACGTAGAAGTGGAAGAAGAAAAAGTAATAGTTGCAGCAGTAGTAGTATGAGGAGGAGCAGTAGTATTAGCAATAGTTGTAGTAGTAGCAGCAGTAGTAGAATTAGTAGTAGCAGTAGCAATAGTTAACACTACCAATGATGATAGGTAGAGTAAAAATTTTGAAAATCTTCATTTGACCTATGCACTTGTGTCCAGTGACCAAACTATGTCCTCAGTGCTTCGCTCACATTAGTCGGTGCCCTTTTTCCACCGAGATAGTAACACACCAAGTTCCACACCCACATAAAACAACAGATAAACCAATGTTTCTGTACATGCCCCTCTCAGTCTCTATTCTCAGGGAGGAGGCAGGAAAGTAAAAGATTCAGAGCAGAAACAGACACCTTTTATTTATAATGTGCTTGATAGCTGATTACGGATGCCATTTCTGTTTGTTAATATGTTCCCACGTACTTCAAGTATACAGATTCTTAAAGAATTTGTTAGCAGTTCTAAATGTTATAATTATCTACTGTGTAAGTATGTTGAGACTAGGCACTTAGCATATTCTATTTTAATTTATAGATAAAATCTGCATTAGCTTATCCTAATTTGCATGTTATTTTTATTACAAGAATCATGTTTTCCTAACACACTAACATAATCAATGTACACTACCAGTTGATGTGATTTATTCACTTTAAATACGTCAAAGTTGTCCTAAAATTTCCTGATAGAAGTTTCTAAATTAAAATTGAAAATTAATGGTATTAAAATGTACTTAGCATTATTTACTTTCAGCACCTTTGACTTAAGACAGTTCTATGACAACGGGCCACACTAACAGAATCTTAGAAGAGAGATCACTTTTATTTCCCACATAAGATATAAATGTTCACACAATTCCTCATTCACTGAAATTTCAACCATTGCACTTTTGCTAACTAAAACAAAATTTATGCGCAAACATGCTAACGTACTTACAATATAAAATTTTGTTTATGTGTGGTATAAATGTTCAGAATTTATACCATAATGCACAGGGGTTAACAAGATACACAGTAACAGCCATTCGATTTAGAGTTACTGACATGGACAGACACTCAAAAGTAGTCCACTATGGGCAGACATACAGTTTGAGGCCAGGTCTGAGTTTTGACATTAGTGATGGAAATTCCAAAGTTTCCAAGAGATATGAAGGTAAGGCTTTGAGGTTTCACTTGAATTACATAAACTCAGATAGTATTTGCCATCTTACGTAAAGGGTAGGATTTAAGTTGTCACTTCGTCACAGAAACTAAAGCCATGGCTACCATTTTCATAAGATACAAACAAAATATATAAGGCCCCAATTCTATATTGCTTCTGAGAGGTTTGTCACATAAAGTGAATGGGAACGTAATTTAACCCTTTGATATTTATACATTATCTTTATTACAGGCCTGGGTCAACCATGTGGACGTGACAGTGAATGTGTAGTGCCATATGACCTGAAACAGGAGAGAGTATGGTGTCGCGGTAGTCAGTGTGCTTGCAGACAAGGATTCAGGAGAGATGGGGACAGATGTGGTGAGTTACAGGTTGCACTTTTTAATGTCAGATGTTTGAATATAATCTCCCACACCCAAACAAACATACAAACAAAAAATCAACTGACCGACCGACCAACCGACCGACCGACCAACCAACCAACCAACCAACCAACCAACCAACCAACCAACCAACCNCCGACCAACCAACCAACCAACCAACCAACCAACCAACCAACCAACCAACCAACCAACCAACTAACCAACCAATCAACCGACTGGCTGGTTGGCTAACTAACCAGCCAAACCAGCCATCCAACCAGCCAACTGACCGATCCACTGACTGACCGACCGATCGACTGACTTACCAACCAGCCAGCCAGCCAACAAATCACCTACCAATCAACGAAACAACCAAGCGACTAAACAACCTATTCTACGAAGCAGAGCCCTTGAGAGGCTATATGTTTTTCAGTTAGTTAAGAAATTCTGTGCATTTTAAGGGACTTGAAAGTTCACTACTGTGCTCACAAGAGCCTGCCACTTTACCCTATCCTGTGCCAAATTAATCCAGCCCATGCAACCCCCCACCCCGCCTTCCCACATCCCATTCTGCTTGTTTAAGATCTCCAACACCTTAATAAATTACATGTGCCATAATGTGCCAGTCAGTAATGTGGAAGACTTTAACAACACAGCTTGTGTTGGATTTCCAGCAAGGACGTTGGAAAACTTTTCTCCTTTTGTCACTACTGTAACACCTCTTTGGCCTGTCCATTCTTTCTATCCAGAGTTACAGAAGCTGTAGACTAAAGCTGATTTAGGGCAACAAATTTCATTTCCCATTTATGCTTCATTTTGTGGCACTTAAGCACACTGAGAACTTGCATGTTTGGCTCCAACCAAGGAACTCTTCATTCATCTGGTTACTCTACATGCATCCCTCGTCACATTTCCTCCTTCTTTTGTCACCTTAAAGTCCAAACTGTGTATGACTTAGTGGACCAATAATTCATCAGATACTCTCATGTTCTGCCTGCCCAGGTCACATTTTTTTATGCCTGTGTCTTTGCATTGACCAAGCCAATGGGTATTACTTGGCAGACTTCATATAATACTGTTGCGAACAACTGGTGAGTCAGACAATTTGAGAGGCATAAAGTAAATACAGATTTTTGTTAATATCTGTGACTACACATAAAAAAAGCCAGTATAAAATAATGACGGGCCAGACAATTTGAGAGGCAAGCAGTAAAAAGGAAACATTTCTTAATATGTATGACTATATAAAAAGTTCATCCTGCTACAAGGCATAGTGATGGGATACAGTGCTGTATTACAGCAGATTTTACAATAACCAGGTGCGCAACAGGGGAGGGGGGGGGGGTTTGCCTGCTGGGCTGCAGCAACCCCTTCTCCTCCAAGTCGAAAGTTAAAACACAGAGATTTTGTAGACACAATGATATCAAACGTTTTACTTGATTTACCCTTCAGCTGAAACCAGCCAGTGAAATTGGCTGGTGACTAGTACGTATGAATTTTGAAGAATAAAGTAAAAAAATCTGGAGTATATAGACATAGTTATTAAAATGAAACATAAAATTATATACAGCCTCAAAGTCAGCCATCACCCCAGTGAAAAACTGTGGTTTTGTTCCTGACAACCCCTAGCTAGTCCATTTAACATGAATTAAACAACCAAGTAAGTAAGTAACTACTTAATGCACTCGCTCACTCACTCACTCACTCACTCACTCACTCACTCTATAAACAGCAGAGTCCTCCTTCAGAAGTTAGTAATTTCTCAGCTTGTCAAGAAAAGCCATGCCTTTTATGAAACCCAGCAATATATTATTGCCTTTACAACAGCACACTCTGTACCATGTACTGAGCCAAATAACAATTCTTTTCACACTATGAGATAAGCAAGTAAAGTGAAATGTACATACATATACATTTGTACATGCATGTACGCACACACCTATGTGCTCACACACACACATACACACACACACACACACACACTTCTTGGAGCCATACTTGTGTCACAAACACAACAGGATGCGGAAGAAGTCATACATACACAACTATAAACAATTTTTACAGTGTAAAATACTATAAACATTTTACAAAACGGTATTATAGATCATCTTTACACATTAAAAAATTCATCTACAGGGTAAAAGGAGTGTGCATTTAAATAAGATGTTTACTCCATGAGTGATCAATCTGCTGCAGAACGATCACTCATGGAGTAAACATCATGTATCAAAACTCTGGGTCTCCACTCCATCAGAAACAGGAGATATCTGATACTGCAAGATGTTTGGAGACAGCTTTTTTACATAACCAACCAACCAACCAACCAACTAACTAACTAACTAACTAACTAACTAACTAACTAACTAACTAACTAACTAACTAACTAACTAACTCCATGGAGCAGAGGCATTCTTGAGAAGCTAACAGTTTCTCAGCTAGTCAAGAAATTCCTCGCACTTTATGGAAACTGAAGGTTCATTACCACATTCACAACAGCCCGCCACCTGTCCCTATCCTGAGCCAGCTCAATCCAGTCCATGCCCCCATCCCACTTCTTGAAGATCCATTTTAATATTATCCTTCCATCTACGCCTGGGTCTCCCAAGTTGTCGCCTTCCCTCAGGTCTCCCCACCAAAATTCTGTATGCGCCCCTCTTTTCCCCCATACGTGCTACATGCGCCGCCCATCTCTTCTTCTTGGTTTGATTACCCGAATAATATTTGGCGATGAGTTAAGTTCCTCATTATGTAGTCTTCTCCACTCCCCTCTCGCCTCGTCCCTCTTAGGCCCAAATATCCTCCTCAGCATCCTATTCTCGAACACCCTCAGTTTTTGTTCCTCCCTCAGTGTGACAGAACAAGCTTACACCCATACAAAACAACAGGTAAAACTACAGTTCTGTATACCCTAATCTTTGTGTTTTTGGATAGCAACCTGGAAGACAAAAGATTCTGCACTGAATGACAGCAAGCATTTCCCGACTTCAATCTGCTCTTAATTTCTTCATGAATGGCATTTCTATTCGTTAGGATTGTTCCCAAATATTTGAATTCTTCCACCCTTTCAAAGGATTTATTATTTACCTTTATGTTGTGATTGCGTCCTGCATTCTGATTTTGAGACATGACCATGTACTTAGTTTTCTCAGCATTTACTTCTAGACCAATCTCCTTACTAGCAATCACTAAATCTTCTGTGTTTTTCTTTATGCTATGTACGCTTCCACCCAACATATTAACATCATCAGCATAAACCAGAAGTTGATATGTACCATTCAATTCCAAGCCCTCCTCGTTTGCCTGAACCCTCCTAATGGCATATTCTAAAGCAAAGTTGAAAAGCAATGGCGACACAGCATCTCCTTGTTTCAAGCCATTCTTGATAGGAAACGTCTCAGACAGACGTTTGCTTACCTGCCACGTCAAAATCCACACCGATGATCCCCAGTAATTTCCCCTGCATATGGAGTTAACCTTGACAAAAGAATGTTGGATAGAATTTTGTATGTAGTTGACAAAAGTGATATGCCTCGATAGTTACTACAATCTGTTTTATCACCCTTCTTATAAATAGGCACAATGACTTACTCCTTCCATTCCTCAGGAAATTTCCCCTTATTCCAAATAGAAATAATAACATTATGGACCTCAGACTGAATTATCCTACCCCCTGCTTTAATAAATTCTGCTGGAATCTGATCATTACCTGGTGATTTATCTTTTTAGATTTTCAATAGCCATCTCAACCTCAAAGGCACTGGGCTCAGACACTAGTGGCTCTGCCGTATGTACTTCAATCTGCCTAACATCATTAACCCCGTGTATATTCAACAGCTGGGAGAAATGATTCCTCCACCTAGCCAAAATACTGTGGGAGTCTGCCACCAGGTCACCCTTCTCATCCTTTACTACATTAATTCTAGGCTGGTACCCCCTCTTAAAGTCACTGATACCCCTATACAAGTCTCTGATATTCTTGCACTTACTGTTTGTTTCATGTTCATTAACTTTAGCTTTCAGATATTCCTTCTTTTTGTTCCTCAAATGTCTACTAGCTTCACGTCTTATGTTGTGCAGATTATCTCCATTATTTTGGTTTGGATTCTGTAACCACTGAATTTTAGCCTGCTTCCTTTTACCTAAAAATTGTGCACATTCTGCATCAAACCACAGTTTATGCTGCTTCTGTTCATGCAGACCTAGACTCTCTTGAGCTGAGATTTTGATATTCTGTAATGTTTTCCCAAGCCTTATTCATGTCATCACTAACATTTAAGTTTTCCTAAGCTGCAAACCTGTTTGAGATCTTAAGCCGATACTGTTTCCTAACCTCTAGTTCACTTAGCTTCTTAAGATTAAATCTCTGTGCATCAAAATCCTGTGCTACTTGTTTACTTACTGCTAGTTTTTCCCTAACTTTTGCTACCACCAGATAGTGATCAGTATCAGAGTCAGCTCCCCTGAAAGATCACACATCGAGTATACTCGAATGCCATCTCCTATCTATTGATATGTGATCAATCTGATTGTGAGTCTTCCCATCAGGAGAGGTCCAGGCGTATTTATGAATGTTTCAGTGTGGGAACATCGTGTTCTTAACAACTGGGTTCTTTGATGTGGCAAAGTTTACTACTCTAACACCATTATCATTACTATCCTGATGTAAACTCTCACTCCCGATAGTTGGTTTGAAAGTATCCTTCTTCCCACTTTTGCATTAAAATCTCCTAACAGAATTTTCATATGGTACTTAGGAAAATGATCAAAACCCCTTCTAATTCCTCATAGAAACTGTCCTTTGAATCATCACCTTTCTCTTCTGTTGGTGCATGCGCATTCAGAACGATGATATTACACCAGCGGCCTCTCAGCACTATGTATGATAGCCTATCACTAACAAACTCCACTCACTTGATTGCTGATACTATTCTCTGGTGCACAAAAAAACCTGTTCCCAATTGATGATTTTCCTGCCCTTTGCCATAGAAAAAAGTATACTCCCTGGCTCTTACAGTCCCTTCTTTGTCCCACCTAACCTCCTGTACACCCACTAAATCTAACTTGTACTTAGCTAATTCCCTGGCCACTGTCATAAGTGACCCTGACCTATACATGCTCCTAACATTCCATGTTCCAAAATTCATGTCCCTTTTCTGTAGCTGGGGTCGTACCAAAGAATCGGTCCAGGTCTGAGGCTTCTTTGTCTGATTTGTAACATAATAATTTTTTATGGTGAGGAGTTGTTAGCACCTCGCCCAACCCCCCAGCTGGAGGACCACCCCTTGTCGGCTGTCCGCGACTGCTTATTCAATGTATTCGCAGCTACCTTCCATAACTGGAGGCTGTTCCTCCATCCGCAACCGGGGGACGCATCATTCTGTGGTGACAGGGAACCACTTAACAAGGGCTTTTTTACGTTCTAACATCTTATGTTTTTGTACTTCACTTGTATTTTAACTTTAATCTGAATAATTTTTGGTAATACTATACACCAGTTGACCCTTGTATAATGCTGATATATATATGTTTACCATTTACTGACATATGATACACTGCTTGTGTCTTTATAATATTGTAGCTCCCTGATGATGGCTACAATAGGTAGCTGAAACATGTACAAGAGTAAAAAATAGCTGTTTTGCAGTAGATGGAAATAAAACTTGTAATTTGTTGTTGTTGTTGTTGTTGTTGTTGTTGTTGTTGGTCATCAACAGGAGTATAAAGCAAAAAGAGTAACATTACTACTGCTGTTTTACAGTTATTGGAGGTGACTGTGAAACAAATGATGATTGCAACGCTCTTGGCAACTCATATTGTAACATAAAGGTGCGGGACAGGTACCAATGTGCATGCAATGAAGGCTTCCTCCCTGCTGGAAATAACACCAAGTGCCTTCCAAGTAAGATTCTTATAGTTTTAAACCTTTGCATATTTTGCATAGAGTACTGTGCTCCTGCAGACAAGCAGTTATCAACCTGTTCTTAACCATGGACCTAAATTATGGCAGTGAAGTTTCCAGTTGCATCTGCCCTATAATTCTAACAATGTACAGTGGAAATACCAGTATCATGGTATCACTGTGCACCTCACATGCTGCATATGAAGAAATATTGCCACAATACACATACCATTTTTAGGTGCGCTTGCAGTGTTGCAAACAGCACCCTTTTAAATGTCATTTAATAAATCTCCAAAATATTTTGATCAAAACAGACCATAATCAGGAAGGCTTTTACCAGTCTACAGGTAGTACTGCATAGGCTTACATAACTTTACACTTTAGATAAGACACTGTCAGAACAAGATCAAATATGTACATATAATCTGCATGAAATAAAATGCTCATATATCATGTGTTTAGGAAAATCTGAAATTCATCTATACCTATTCTTATTTATGTTGACGATTTACAGATTTCCTGGCTGTCATTATTTCAACATACTATTCTTACAATATGCTCAAGGGTCCATGAATAGATTTCAGGGTGTCTGTGAACTTGGATCTCAAAAAAAATTAGAACTTCATTGTCACTAACCTCTAACTGAAATTTAGCTTTTCATTTAATAATGTAGGCAACAAAGTAATTTATAGCATTCAGACTCCAAAAACTGTTAATGTCAATAAATCTCACTACCTCTATTTTATTCGTTTAAATACATTTTTCTGAGAAGGGGGTCTGTAGGTCTCATCAGACTCTTAGGGGAGCTCGCGGCACAAAAAAGGTTAAGAACACCTGCACTAGACTTTATGTACATTATATATATGAATTACATCTTGTTGTAACTGTGCGGGGCTTGCAAATACCACTTGCTGACTTGCAAATGTCTCCCAAATGGTGACATGCCTTTATCAAAAATACTGGACACTTATTAAATGATATTTGAAAAGTCATGTGTAACATCAAAATGTTTATAATTTGTATTATTAGGACCAACTCGTACACTAAAAGATCACAATATATCAGGTTTTACATAATTTCCAACATGTTTCGGTGTGGATCTACACCATCCTCAGGGGAACCTATATAGAGCACTTGAAACTACTGAAGAAGAACGGAGTTTTAGTTTCCTAAAAGTATGTTAAAATCGCTGCTGTCCAATTGATGTACTGCTGAATTCACACGTCTCCAGGGAAACACTTAAAAGCACTTAAAAACCACTTAGAAACACTGAAGATGATGCCAATCTAGTTTTTTAACACAATGTCATTCAGATGATGCACTATTAAAATGTGTGTAACTGCCGATGTATACATCAGCAGTTATACACATTCAACAAACGTAATTGTAACTGATATGCCTAAATATATTCCTATAAATATGTATATATATAACAATGAACACCTTCTTTTGGTATTAAAATTGAAACTGAATATTACACAAACTGACATTCACACTTAAAAATTATACATGGCATTGTGTGAGACAATTTTAACTACCAACTAACTATACATCCCTTCCAATGATCTGGGATTTGCAGCATAACTGCAATAGACATATCACCTACATGAGGAAGCCCTTTATGTCCTTTTCGTCACTACTCAGCCGGTCAACACCATAAAATATAGAAAATGGGAAGAGGAAAATGTGTCAGTTCTCACTATAACACACATACACATACTTGCTAAAAGGGAACTACACTAACATACAATAAACAGTTCAACACACTGATAGCAGTCTATATGCTGACCTCTGCCCTCTATGATACGTGGCTAAGAAGGGAACTGTATGAAACAGGAGATCCTCCGTAACGTTGTTTGTAGACAAGTGGAAGGCCAGGTTTTGATCTTCACTAGCACTAAGGACATGTGATGACAAATTTATGTTGACCTGGAAAATTTACTGGCTTCTTTAATTTGATCAGTGTCTCTATGTTACTAATCCACATCATTTCCTTATCTCTACACTTCTCATTATTAAGAAAATTTGTTTGATTCAGCCAAAAGCCTTCCAATTATGTAGAAAGCCCTGACATGCTGTATGGTCCTTAATCTTTGAGAAATTAGCAAACATGGGAAACATCACTGATGTATTAACTTTATATTGTTTTCACCGTGCATTTTCAGTATATGAACACAATCACCAACTAATGCAATTTTATTAACAACCACTACTTCCCGACACATGTTTCAGCATCCAGTATCGCCATCATCAGGGGATATTCATTGTGAATAACACTGGACATCCATATGGTTTATATGAGAAGTCTTGAGTTAGGTAGTTCATATTGACACTTTCGGGAGCACTGGTTCCTATAATAGCATGTATATAAAAAAACACACATCACCCACACTGGATAAAATGCTTAAAATATATAAAGTCCTGTGCATTGGTCCTTAAAGTCCTCAAACTTTGAGGACAGGTGCACATGACTTGTAAGCATTTTATCCAGTGTGGGTGATGTGTGTTTTTTTTATATACACGCTATTATTGGAACCAGTGCCCCCAAAAGGGTCAATGTGAACTACCTAACTCAAGACTTCTGATATAAACCATGTGGACGTCCAATGTTATTCACAGTGAGTATCCCCTGATGATGGTGACACTGGATGCCAAAACATATGTCGGGAAGTAGTGGTTGTTAATAAAAGTGCAATAGTTGGTGACTGTGTTCACATCACTGATGTGTGTCTGAAATTTTCCACCATCACTTAGTATAAAAACACAGTATTTCAGAAGCAAACTGCTTTCATTTTCATCTTAAGATTAAAGCATTTTGCTTTTGAAATGCTGTGTTTGTATACTCAGTGATGATGGAAAAAGTCCAAATACACATCACTGATGTTTTGCATGCCACACCATTGTCAAAGAATTATAGCATGCAGTTAGCAAATATATTTGAAATTTTTGTTCAGACTATAGAACAATGACATGATGATGCATCACATGATTGAATAAATAATTTGAAGTAATAATTGTGTCTAAAAATTTTTCATGAGACATATCTTTATGTGGCAGCCAGGTTAGCATATTCTGTATAGTGACTACACAATGCAGGGCCATGTAGGAACCACCCAACCTCATATTCAATGGGCAAATGGGGCTCCTTCCCCAGGGCAAACAGCCAGGATGCCAAAATGGCCACTCACCTCCATGTAGCACCAATGTTAAGAAAAGTGAGTTAAAACTCCTCTTTCCATTAGGCCTTCATGGCACTCACAGGGGGAATGTTACCATTTCTGTTTCTTTGATCGTTTTGAAACAGTTAGATGCAGATGTATCTAGACAGTGGAAATAATGGGACATTTATATACTTGTATATTCTGGTATGTATTAATGTACCATTATATTCTGTAATAGGTCAGCTGACTTCAGGCAAAATATAGGAGGAAATAAAGTCAGTCAAACACAACACTTTATTGTAAGTAAAATTATATTACCTACATGAGGTCGCTACATGTTTCAGCCTGCAACAGGGCCACTATCTACAACATATGTAACATGTTGCAGCATCATGCAGGTAACATAAATTTAATTCCAAAAAGGCATTGTGCTTTACTGACTTTATTTGTTACTATATAGTCACAAAACATAATGGCATGTCTTCAACAAAAATTACGGCAAGAGTTTGTAATGAGTTATTTAAGTAACTGCTACTTTGTGGTTGTATGAATCCAGTTTCTTAAAAACCAAATACTAAGAACTTAATAACATTAGGTGGCGTAGGGAGGGAGAGAGTAGAAGAAAAAATTTTTAACCCATCACAAAATGAAAAAGCAGAGTAATTTATTAATACTATTACAACGAGATAATTTAGAGAGAAATTATGATATTTAAATATGGGGATGAAAAAAATGTAAGACGAAAATAATTCTCGAAATTTCACACTTAGTTTATGTACCAAAATTTTTTTTAAAATATCCTTTCCCCAAACTTCATAGACTCATTCCAGACTCTGTAATCAATAATCTGCACATCTCCCACTCCATCTCCTATTCCCTCCTGTTAGTGGCTCGTACATGACTGATGTAGTCCTATATGTGTTTTGTCTCAATGTGGAAAAGTTCAAACATTCATAAGCCTTGTCAGAAATGCCCTACTTTTGTAACTTGGAAAACCCTGGACACTGAGACAGAACCCTTTAAAACTTGCAGAAAACAGAGACAAATGGGACCCTGCGTATTTGACAAGTTCTTCCTGATGATGGGTCAGATTGACAGAAATACATGGGATGAATATTTAACTTACATTTGTTACCCAGAACATATTGTGTACTGGGTTGTTCCTTACTGCTGAATCAAGATGCCAATTTGTGTTACAGTTGCCAATCAAATTGGTAGTGGATGCGAATATGACGAGCAGTGTTCGCATAACTTGGGGAAGGCTGTGTGTTCAAACTATCAGTGCAGGTGTGCTGAAGGCACTAGTCTGAGGGATGACACCACCTGTGGTAAGTTTCATACTTAAGACAGTGAATGTTATAAACGAAATGTGTAAAACAGCAGTGATTACAGAGGTGAAAGTTGGCTGGTGCAGTTTGGTACACAGTGCCCTTACAAAAGAGTATATACTTACTCTTTATACAACACAGCTGCCTGTCCAGCACACCATAAATATTTTCTATGTTGTATATTAATATTTTCTTCTCACTTACCACAACTTCCACTGTGACACACATCAGTAGCCCCCACATTATTTGCCTTACTTTATTCTACAACTTATTGATACGGACTTGAGAACAAATTATTTAAACAATATGGAATTTGTTACTTTGCGGTTGTTCGAAAACTGTGTGCTGAAGAAGACATTTGGGCCTAAGAGGGAGGCTGTAACATAAGACTTAACAAAACTGCGTTACGACAAGCTTCATCATCTGTACTTGTCGCAAAATGTTATCTGGGTTATCATACTGGAGAATGAGATGGGCAACACGTGGCATGTATGGCAGAGAGAAGAGTTGCTTACAGGGTTTTGGTGGGGAAACCTAAAGGAAACGGCTCACTTGGAAGACCTAGGCGTAGATGTGAGTATACTATTACAATAGATCTTCAATACATACAATAAAACCTCGTGGACGAGATGTCTCCTTCAGAATTGGGAAGATGACTAGGTGTGAAAGCAGAATTGAAACATTATGTTTCATAATGTGCAGGAAATTTCTTGACTAGCTGAGGAACTATTAGCTTATGAAAAAGGACTGTGCTCTGTGGAGTACATGCAACTTTCGATGAACGTTTTGAAATAGTTAAATTTATGTAGAAGCTATACCACATAAAATAGAAAGCTGAATTTGCGGTAACTTATTAACATCATCACTTGATACATGTTGTACAAACAGAGTGCATATTTCTAGTTTGTTTATTTTGAAAGACTTGACTGCAGTATGTGCATATTTCTCTTTTAGGTGCAGCAGTTAGAGTTGTGCTGTCCCTCTCATCTCTTATGCTGATCTGGGTAGTTAAGCTTCTGTAGTGCAATGTATTTGGTGTCACATTGTCACACGCTGAGATGTAATGTTTACATATCATTTCAGTAGTGGCAGTTCTTGTTTTATGTGTGAATTTTGTACCACTGTCTTTTGTAAAGTAGTATACTAGAATTTCTGTACTAATAAACTGGAACAGTGACTAGAAAGTTATTAAATTAGCTGTTACCAAATATACTTCTTTATCCAGTGGCAACTGAAGTTTCAGATACCTCCAGCATAAATGTCAAGAGGGGCATGCTCTCCACATGTCAGTGTGGATTACACATTATCATGGATCTTTTACATGACAGTTTTGCATGGGAAGAACTTCTTCAGCCAGAAATATTTCCAATAATTTCTGCTTTTAAAAATTCACTGTAAGAACACTAACTTATGAATATTTAATGCAGTTTTATGTCTTCTGCCTTTCCATAAACATTTAATATTGAGGATTCCAAGCGAGACCTTACGTCACATTCTCCAAAACATAATGCGTTTCTGTCTTGTCTATCCTCTGCTGAAAATTCACACTAATAAATTACATGCCCTCCATTGTAGCAGATACTTCATAATGCTTATTTCCGGAGGAACTGAATTTCCAGTCCTCTGCACCGCAGTTACCATGCGGACAGATATTCACCTACTGCAGCTTTGCTTTGGAGAGAGGTGATTCTGCATGATCTGGTCTGGCACTTCATTGGATACAGAATAAGGTCGTTTAATATTACTGTCATTATTACTGCCTTCTTGGCACCACCACCACCACCACCACCACCACCACCACCACCACCACCACCACCAGCATGTGAAACAGTGTACTGCATGGAACTCTTTAATTGATATGTTAACATCTTAACAATGAAGGTGCATTCAGTGTGTTGGTTTTCACATTGTTGATATACTATAATCATGATGTGATGTCACTGTAAGTGAAAGACACGGTTCATTGGACTATTTCAGTATTTTTCAGTCTTCTATTTATAGGCTTCCTTGTACTAGTACAGTCCAACTCAGTTATAGCGTCATCGAAGGGACCAATAAGTTGTGTCGTTATAAACAAATATCGCTCTAAGCAAGTTTACGGTAAACATGAAGGAAAAATGTTTCAAGACAAAATACAGGCCTGCAGCCATATTACTTAATGTTAACGCTAAGACCTGTTTAAAATTTAAATTACAGTTAGAATTTAGAAATAATAAAAATTACTCTTCTATAAATGTAAATTTCCATGCAGTTTTACGCTAAAAATACACTAACCTAAATTAAAATTTAGGAAGAAACAAAGTTATCACGAGAAGAGGACCGCTCACTGGTGCATTGTCACTTCTGTCTTGCTTAAAACACGTTAGCAGCGCCTCATCGACGTCACTTCGTGCAGGCTTGCGAAATCGCTTTATTCCCGATCCGTTCCGTTCAAACGCACTAATGATTTTATCACGTTTTTACAAATCAGTTGGATCGCGGAATTTACGACACCAAATTCCCGACAGATATTAGCTTTCTTTTTTCCATTTTCTATTTGTCTTATCACTTTAATTTTTCTTCGACGCTCGAAACCTTCACTTTATTCGTGACTGTAGCCATGTTATCACTTTACCTGTCTCCTGTTAACTGCAGCAGTAGATACGTAGAAGGTAACTTTACGCACAAAGCGAATTATCATTTTCCAGGCCCGAAATTTATGTAGCTACCTGTAAGTATAGAGGGTTTGCCCTCTCAAGGACAAAGTGATATTACAATTCTCAAAATAGCTTACTTCTTAGAAAATTATACTGGAGACGATGACTGGCAATGTCGTAATATCCGAGGTACATGCTCTTACGTATGTTGTACTAAGCAAGACAGAGCAGAAAACACATGTCTTATGGGCAATTAGTTGGTACCACTGAAGGTATACGGCTACAGACGAGGTGTCACACAAACTGAAGTCGTTATAACACAGTTAGACTGTATATACAAGCTAATGATTTCATTGCCAACAAGTACAAAATGATCAGAATCATGTCGAATAAAGGGTTTTCTTTTAACGGTACTGGACTCTCAACGTCTGCCATCATAGCGTCAGCTAATGAGTCTTCACGTACAGAGCATTCAACTAATGCATGATGGCGAGATCAAGTGTATCTCCAGAACACAGAGATCGATTTTTTACACGTCACATTTAGGGTCTACATCGGGTGAAGTGGATTATGGATTAATCCAATACATGAGACTGGTAAACCTAACAACATTTTCTCAGTAGTAGTTCCAAGTACCCACACATACATGTGATAGTGACACAACACACAAATCTAACTGGGCCTATATGATCACAGTTTGAATACTTTTCAATAATTAAATATTTTGCAAAATAAACGACCACTCATCGCAGTACAGTATCAGGTCTAAACTTACGACATATCTGTAGGGAAGTCCTGGGGCTATTGGTCCCATCTTCCAAGGTCAAGTAGTCCACTATGCTTGGACTACTTGACGATTGAAGATGGCACGGATAGGATGTCCTGAAACGTCGGAAACCAACTGGCAATATACGCTGCCTAACATCATAGGAAAGTGAAGACCTTAACTAATACAACGCGGCGAAAGCCTGAAATCTAGCAGACTGCAGTATATACAATAAACTAACGTGTGTAGACCATTTAATCTACTGTGTGGGAATGTCACATGCGGTTGCGACCGGCACTGCTGGACATATGTGGAGTGACAGGTGTTTACTTAAGTCTTCGATTACATCTTGCATTATATTTTTATGTGTAAACAATTTCGTAACATGTTAATTTCTTAAGGTAAGGTGTTTTTAGACCCTCGCACAAATACACAGCCTGAAGGACCACAACTTGTCTGTTGTGCGGGACTGCTTATGCAATAGATTCGCAGCTACCTTCCATGTATGGACGCCGTCTGCTCAATCCGCAAACTGTGGAGGCCACACGACGTGGTGACAGGGGCCCACTATTTTCATTCACAGAAATGGAGAGAGGCAGTGTTCGGAAAGTAAGCCTCCATGTTTGTATCTTGACTACTAGACATGGCATCGAAATGACACAAGACACAAAATACAGCACAGAATGTGTGCTGCGTGTTTGCAGCAATTAATTCCCGAGAAACTACTTCGTCAAAAAATCCACAGGGTGCATTTAAATGGCCACTAAATGCAGAGTAGCACATCAATCAAATTCTTACATAAGGCGAGAATTACGTACGTCAGTGTCCTGGACTCTACAGAGTCAAAGAGTGTCACATGGTATGCTGTTTTGTGCACTACACAAGATGATGATGATGATGGTGGTGGTGGTGGTGGTTGTGGTGGTGGTGATGATGATGATGATGATGATGATGATGATAATGACGACGACGACGATGACGATAATATAACCGGGGCATATCGTGCGCTAGCTCGAGGCGATGACATTTATCGTTGCGATAAATCAGCCAACACAGTCCACAAAGAGTCGGCTATCAAATGTGGACTGTCAAAGTGACCACCAATGCCGTATTATAAATATGAGCCACAGTCCGTGGTAGAGAACCCAACTATAAACTAGGCTATGACAGGTCCATAATAACTGATCGAACTATTTACAAAAATAGACGGGACATAATTATACTTGACAAAACAATCAAAGAAACATATGCTACTTGATAAATGCAGCAAATCATAACAGCCATAACTTTCACAGCAGCATTACCCAAAGGCTACAGAAGTATACAGGCTTCAAAGAAGAGCTTATAAGAATACGGCAAGTGAAAACGGCCGACATAATACAACTAGTACTGTCCACTGCGGGTATTATTGCAAACAAATTACACGACCGTTTGAAACTGCTTAATCTCCGCCCTGATCTACACATTCTAATGCCGAAAGCAGTACTGTCAGAACGTTTTCCCCAGAACAGTGCATAAAAAGTGTTTGGTCACTGAGACCCGTGCTATTTTGAGAGCCATCTAAAATGCTGTGAAGCAAGGAAAGTGGATGATGATGATGATAATGACGGTGGTGGTGGTGGTGGTGGTGGTGGTGGTGGTGGTGGTGGTGGTGGTGGTCGAGAAGCACCTCCCCAAAACAAGTCAGACGTTACCGCTTCTGTAAGCTTGTTTCGTCACAATAAATAAATGCAGAACAAACTACAGCCGTACCTTTTATCGCGTCCCTGAGACGGTAGGTTTATCGCATAGAAAGCCCGCGTAAGCCGGGACATCCCGTGACAGCCGAGTGCCAGATTTGACGTTCTCAAAGCGGTGCTGATAAAAGTTCCAGTCTGCTGGGGGAATTACGGCGTGTATATTGGCATATAGGTACTTGCGTTTCGGAGGAACTTGCTGCATCCACAATCAGGGTAATCCAAGACAGAAATGAATGTCGGGGCAGCAAGCTCCTCCCGAACACTGGTAACTACATGCTAATCTACCCGGCATCATATTCCAGAAGACTGGAATCTTCATGGAACAGAATAACAATGAATGCATTTCGGCGCTGTTTCAGTGGAAGTATCGCAGTAAATTTTCTGTTTTCTCACAAACTTGTCACTGAGTTTAATGTGTCTTCGCTCGTTTTAACGGCCATGACAATCTTGAGAGACAGTTCTCTACGCTGGCAATTTCGAAGACGCTCTCTTGGATCTGCAAAAAACTAAAAGGTAAATTTCGCCCTATAACCTGCCATGAAGGCACACAAGGGGACTGGAGTTATAAGTCTACTCTTGTTTTAACCTTGGCGTTACGAAGTGTGGGTGGTTAAGGCCAAGCCCACGCCGCTGGAGGCCATAAATTTAAAGCTGATTGCGAGGTGGGACATTTATGGCGCGATGGTTGCTTACAATATGGGGCACAAATATCTAACATAGGGCGTTGGTAAGCTCGTCACACAATGTGATGAGTACCTGCACTGTGACGGAGACTAGGTGGAAATGCAGTATTACATCAGAACACTTAACTTCAAAGTATTATTATAAAGCTGAAATATATATGTATATATATATGTATATATATATATATGTGCAGCACATTTTTTGTTCTGACTGATTGTCGTATTAGGTCGCAGTTGCCAACGAACAGAAACATTTGTAGGCCAGTTTTGGTTTCATCTAATTTTATGACGTCATCCGTTAAATACGTCTTGTTTGTAGTTCAATGAAAGCAAACAAAAGTACAGCAGTTAAGTCGCAGTGATAAGGCTGCAGTACACTGCTAACTGGCGGACCAGACGACTTGAGAGGGAAGCAGTAAAGAAGCAAGTTTCATTAATATCCGTGACTACATAACAAACTCATCATGTTATAAGATTAGTTTGTTATGTAGTTATGACGGGATGTGAGCCGGCTTTCTACTAGGCTTTAACATGACGCAGTGTATTTACATTAGCACAGGCAAAAGTCAAAAAACTGCACAAGATTTCTTAATCCGTTTCACATGCAATAAACCACTAAGCAACTAATTACTAAATGCAGTCAACCATCCATTCAGTCACTCACTCACTCAGTCACTCTACAAACAGCAGAGTCCTCCTTCAGAAGTTAATGACTTCTCAGCTGGTCGAGAAACGCCTTATATTGAAGCCAGAGCTATGTTACCGCCTTTAAAACAGCCCATCCTGGACCGTTTTCTGGGCGGAATAAAAAAATTCTGTTCAAGCTCTGAGGTAACTAAAGTGAACTGTAAGATTGCAAGAGTCGTTCTCCACTTCCTGTTTGTAATAACAATTTAAATTACGAATACAGCCACTGAAGTGCCTATCTGTTTTCTCCTTCAGCTATGCTGCAGTAACCACGAAATTTATGCTTAATCAAATGACTAATGACAAGAATTATTATGAACAGCAAGGTGGGACGTAGTAACACGTGGCTGTAGTTTGTATTTGTTATTAGTATAGTGGTACGTACTTGTCTAAAGCGAAAGACGAAACCAACCACCAAATGTCACTTGTGACCTGATTTAAAACTGCGAGGGATCTAAAACATACAGCAAGAACAAGTACAATACTTTTCTGAACTCTTATGTAACTTACATTTCATGTTTATTTATATGATTTGTATGATTAACTGGTAAATCTCGTTGCTTGTATCGCCGGAACACAAAGCAATAAAGACTTGCCAGTTCGATTACACAGGGGTCTGTCACGATGTTCCTACGGGTTGCACTTGGCTTTAAATAACAAGTATGTTATCTCTCACTTAGGTTCTCACGTCACTTAGATTTGAAAAACTTTTGATTTATGGTAGACACATTTCTACCAAAGTACTTAATAGCTGAACAAAAGACATTTCAACACAAAAGTTGGATATTTCCCATTTATAGCGATGATTGTACAGATAACCTTTCCATTGGTCAACACACAATCTCTTACATCTTCACTGTTAAATCACAATATCAGTGAGTATAGGTACATTATGAATCCGGAAAGTTCGTGACAGCTAATTTGTTAGAAGAATAAATATTGCCAGTACCTACAGACAAATTTTTACTTGCTCATGTTGAGGTTCTAATAGTTGCCTCTCAGCTGCTTCATAATGACATATTTGCGGCTTTCGCTGTGACGTGGAATTACATATCATCTGCCGTATCAGTAACGTGCTATGTGGGTGCATTATCATAACGTAATTACATCCCTTGAGCGTATGTTAGAAATTGTAAAAGCAATTACATACGCTGGTGGAAATAATTCAACACATTTTTCGTGTATATGCGATTGTGTCAACTGCGATACATATATGAAACACAAGAACAGAAACAAAGAAGAAGCATTAGTGCAAGAATTCATGCCTTATGTAGTTAACGTGAGATATGCAATGGGCTGAGAGAGTATGATTAGCTGAACAAAAATATAAACTATTACGTTTTAGTCTCACTGGAAAGCTGTTCAGGAAAATTCCAGACACGAACTCTGATAAACTGAAGGTTTGAAGAGGAAACCCTGAACAACTGTTGAATCAATATTGCCGTATAACACACTGTTTTACTTTCTTACAATCACTTTGTGAAAACAGAAGAAGTTACAGCTACGAATATTGCATACCCACACTGACAGTGAAACAAATGAAAAGAACTTGCAACAGGTTTCAGTTTTTTAAAGACTTCACTTTAAAGACTGCTAACTGTTACAAATACGGAATCCATGCTTAAGACAGAGGGGTATTGTGTGTTACATATTGTTTCAACATTACATTAATTATTAGCCTGAAGATGGCCCACTGAGACCCAAATGTGTTTCTACATGTCAAAATACAAATACATATACAACAACAAATTTTCACAGTGGTACCAAGTGCATTAATTGATTTATTTGGCTACTTTGTTACATTTAATATTAGCCTCTTTATTGCCAGGCTTTAATATAAGGTAAAATATTCATTCATCACTACTTTTATTTTACAGTTATTGGAGGTGAATGCACAACAGATGCTGATTGCAGCCAACTTGACAACACACACTGTGACCAAAGCGTGCCGGGCAGGTACCGATGTGCATGCAACGACGACTTCATTCTTCTTGGAAATAACACCAAGTGCCTTCCCAGTAAGATTCATATAATTTTAAACTTTTGCATATTTTCCATAAAAGTACTGTGCTCTTATGGACAAGCAGTTATAAACCTTTTCTTGATCACAGACCTAAAATATGCCAGTGAAATTTCAAGTTACATCTGACCTATAAGTCTCGCATTTTACAGTTGAAATAACAGAAATAGTGAATTGATGCAGTATATCAGTATATTACCATTCGACGCTGCGTAAAATCCCAGAAAAGCGCTGATCTCATTACATCACAGTAACACTGTGCATCTCACGCACTACATATGAAGAAATATCATCACAGTAAACACACCAATTTTAAGTGCACTTGCAGTGTTGCAAACAGCGCCCTGTTAAACGTCATTTAATAAATCTCCGTCCTTTGATCAGTACAGGTCACAATAAGGGAGACATTTACCAATCAACAAGAAATACTGCATAGGCTTACATAACTTTAAATTACAAACTGTCACAACCAGATCAAGTATGTGCACATAATCTGCACGAAATAAAATGCTCATATACCATTTGTTTAAGAAGATTTGCAATTCGTCTACACCTAGACTTATTTATCTTGAAGAATTAAAATCTTCAGGTTGTTATTATTGCGCAAGACAGGTTTCCAGGAGGCAGCCGGACAGGCGCAGTCATACAGTGACTAAGTTACAAGCTGGAGACTCAGATTCTTGGTAGGGGAAGGACAAGGTCCAGACTGGACCTGAGCCCACCCAGCCTCTTATTGAAAATATAACTGGCGCTCCTTCCTTGGGGGTAAAGTACTTGAATCTGGCCACTCAACTCCGTGCAGTTCGGAGTTTAAGAATGAGTGGCTCTCTACCTCTGCTCCACCTATAAAGCCTCATGACGTTCACAGTGACAACTCTACTTTTTGTGCTATATATTTGTATTGACGCTGTTAGACGCGAACGCATCGCCAAGTTCAATGAGCTATATAACGGAAATACTGGCGCGTTTTATGCAGATTTTAGCAATATATTAATGTATCATTAAAGTCCACAACACGTCAGTTGGCTTAAGACATTATTTGTAATTTAAAATTTAAGTAAGTGCTGCTTTTTCAGACACTTATTTTACTTACCGACGTTTCTTTACGTATCCGTTTCCCATCCGTCACAGTGTCAGTCCAGACTGTACAACCACTAATCTGAAAACCACCCTATCCCCCTCCTATTCCTTCCCAATTATGCTTGCTGATGACTGTCTTAATCCTACAGATGCTTGTTTCTACCGTGGGAAAGTCAAAATGTTTGTACGCATTTTCAGCAATGTCCTAATATTATGAGATGCATAAACTCGGGACACAACGACAAAGCTTTTGAAACCTAAACCAGCGGCCCTGTCCTGGAAAAACCAGGAGGAATTTTATCCTTATATACTGTACAAGCCCTCCTTCATAATGAGGCAGATTAGCCAAAAATATTGGACGAATATTTAACTTAAGTTTGTTACGTTGTCAACACGTCAATTTGTGTTACAGTTGCCAGCCACATTGGTAATGGATGCGAATATGATGAGCAGTGTTCGCATAACTTGGGGAAGGCTGTGTGTACAGAAAATCAGTGCAGGTGTGCTGAAGGCACTAGTCTGAGGGATGACAACACCTGTGGTAAGTTTCATACTTAAGACAGTGAATGTTATAAACGAAATGTGTAAAGCAGCAGTGATTACAGAGGTGAAAGTTGGCTGGTGCAGTTTGGTACACAGTGCCCTTACAAAAGAGTATATACTTACTCTTTATACAACATAGCTGCCTGTCCAGCACACCATAAATATTTTCTACGTTGTACATTAATATTTTCTTCCCACTTACTACAACTTCCACTGTGACACACACCAGTGGCCCCCACATTATTTGCCTTACTTTATTCTACGACTTATTGATACGGACTCGAGAACAAATTATTTAAAAAATATGGAATTTGTTACTTTGCGGTTGTTCGAAAACTGTGTGCTGAAGAAGACATTTGGGCCTAAGAGGGAGGCTGTAACATAAGACTAGACAAAACTGCGTTATGACGAGCTTCATCATCTGTACTTGTCGCAAAATGTTATCTGATTTACTATAATGGAGAATGAGACGGGCAACACGTGGCATGTACGGCAGAGAGAAGAGTTGGTTAGAGGGTTTTGGTGGGGAAACCTAAAGGAAACGGCTCACTTGGAAGACCTACGCGTAGACGTGAGTATACTACAACAACAGATCTTCCATACATACAATAAAACCTCGTGGACGAGATGTCTCCTTCAGAATTGGGAAGATGACTAGGTGTGAAAGCAGAATTGAAACATTAGGTTTCATAATGTGCAGGAAATTTCTTGACTAGCTGAGGAACTATTACCTTATGAAAAAGGAGTGTGCTCTGTGGAGTACATGAAACTTTCGATGTACGTTTTGAAATGGTTAAATTTATGTAGAAGCTATACCACATAAAATAGAAAGCTGAATTTGCGGTAACTTATTAACATAATCACTTGATACGTGTTATACAAACAGAGTGCATATTTCTAGTTTGTTTATTTTGAACGACTTGACTGCAGTATGTGCATATTTCTCTTTTAGGTGCAGCAGTTAGAGTTGTGCTGTCCCTCTCATCTCTTATGCTGATCTGGGCAGTTAAACTTCTGTAGTGCAATGTCACGCCACAAAATGAAACGTAATGTTTACGTATTTAATTAGTGGCACTTCATGTTTTGTCTGTGTGAATTTTGTAACATTGTCTTTTATTGACTAGCAGTTGAATCTGTCTACTAACAAACTGGAACGGTGACTAGAAAGTTATTACATTAATTGTGTCGAAGTATTGTTATTTATCCAGTGGCGACTGAAGTTTCAGGTATCTCCAGCATAAAAGCCACAGGCGCATGCTGTCCACATGTCAGTTTACATTACACATTATCACGGACGTTTTCCATGAGAGTTATACATGGGAAGAACTTCTTGAAACAGAAATATTTTGAACAATCATCTATAGGCTATTTTTAAAGTTCACTGTAAGAGCACATCTTCAGGAATATTTAATGCAGCTGTTCTTCTTCGGCCTTTCCACGAAAATAATTGCAGCAATTGTAGAGAAACGTGAGTAAAGAAAACATACTGCATACAGACACAAACAACTTATGCATATAGAGGTATCAAAACATAAAGCTTAAAAATACAAGGGGGCCAATACTTAATTATAGTGCCTATATCTGCATCCCCTACAATTAAATTTAATAAACTTTCAAATTAACAGTTCTACAGTGGAATTACTGCAATTTTGACAATGGTTATGCAATTTTACCCTTAATATTTGTTGACAGAAGCAGTACTTTAAATTACGTACTTCTCTTTGTAATTAGTTGACGATCGTTTATAATCACCCAAGAAGGGCCGAAATATGTAGAAGATGAGTTATAGACAATTAGGGCTTCTCTCTAAATGCACTGTATTCCTTTGTTTTAATTTCGGTCGTTTACTTCAGGCATACAGCAATATGCAATGTCGTATTAAAAACTTAATTTCGGGGCGTCCTCTAGTAGAATAACGTGCAGAAGAATTTTTGTGTTTGTTAAGTTGCCTCGCTCGGAAGTTGAAATGCGGGGCACGAGCGCGCGCGCGCGCGCACACACACACACGCGCGCGCGCGGCATGGTAGCCTCGTCAACCCATTTTTAGGCAGATGCGCATGCGGGCGGAAGGCGTATTTAACATCACTCTATACGTCCATTCGTCCTTACGCCTATCAGCACACATACAAAACCTCCAGAACCAATGGACGGATTTTCATGAAATCTGGTATTGGAAAATCATAAGAAAAAAATGTCGAGCCATTTCAATAGTCGTTACGATAGGATACTTTTAGTGACCACTTTACATAATGACCTACGGTTCTTTTCTCATTTTTGCACCCATAAGCAACTGAGGAAGATGATAGTAAGTTTTGTGTTATTATGTGCCAGACATAAAAGTGTCCGGCTCCAGTTGGTTTGCATTTTCCTTGTATTCCAGTAACAGTTCTGCAGTCGAGTGTGAGAGGAATGGCATATCGACTGCAGCGCCGTTGCTAGGACAGGAGAAACCACAGGCTGTCCGGAGCATCAGAGCTGTGAAAGTTCTAAGGCACTGTAATATGTGCATCTACGCGGTGCGTATATTTACTTATTTGTTCCCTGTTTAGACAGGAAAGGTGGTTAATAACATAACCTACAAAAATTAAGTTCCTAACTTAAAGTAAACACATAGTCTCACTAACGGTCATCCCGTAAAATACACAAACCAAAAGCTCATTACATGCTGGAATAACCTGAATATGACAGAAGTCGAAACGTCTATCATCTATTGCTACAATTATTATATTTACATACAATATTAATAATAATAATACAATAAAGTGTTGTGCACATAAGAAACCAATAATGCCATTTAATTTTAAGGCTGTTCTTTGCGTGCATTTTTCTGATCAATGCGGTCAACTTATTGTACCAAATAAATGCACACAACTCCCGACATATGAATGCTATATATGTCGCTCTGACGTGTTTCGGTGTCAATACACCATCTTCAGGTAGCACGTGATGTCAAGTTTAAAACCAACTGTCAGCGTACACGTAGTGGCGTGTGTCGGAGCCATGCGCCTCCTATCCGCTTCGGACCCAGACCAACCTATGATGCCACAGTACTAGGGGCTTCCAATAAATACGGTGTAATTTGAATCTGTCAAAAACATAACCACCTTGTAAGAAACATTTGAACCATTAAATACATGTATTTTAAAATACTGTAAGTTGTGTATTTTATAAGATAGTGATATCACGAACGCAGTCTACCGGAAGGTGGAACGCTGTACACAAGTGGTCTGTCTACTGACAGTTGGTTTTAAACTTGTCATCACGTGCTCCCTAAAGATGGCGTATAGACACCGAAACATGTCGCAGCGATATATGTAATATTTATATGTGACTAGTATGTGCATTAGTTGGTTCAATAAATTTACTTCGATTTAAGTATCTCATCGTGCAACATAAAGGGACGAAACAATAAAGACTTCTTAATACACGGTTTTGTATACTGTCAGTCACTTAATATTTTTATTATTGCATATTCCTTTACAATAACCGCATGCTATAAGTCTTCGTCACACAATGTAACACTAACACATTTTTCTGTTCATTATCTATAATTATCCACATGCACAATAACTGCACACTGCAAGTCTTTTCCTGTTCCAAGTGTAACAGTCCGGAATTCATTTCGGGATTCATTAATGTGTACAAAGGACACAGCTGTCCATGGAAGGTGAAGGATAAATCTTATTCAAACATGGATGTGAGGAAAAAGCAAAAAGCGTAATTCGTCAGCTACAAAAAATTCGGTTCGCTCTCAGGTTAATAATTTACCAAGTGCTTTCCGTAAGGAACTGAAGAAAGTTACGGAAGGAAAAAGAAGTGGTGCGTCTGCAGATGACGTCTGCGCACCTACATTATGGTACTGCGATGCACTACTGTCCACGCCATGAAGGCATATAAGGGGAGTAGAGGTACAGCTCCACTAGTTCTTAGATCTCGGTACTAGATGGAAGTGAGTGGTTATCTTAACACGCCTGCCGCTTTACTGTCACGAATGAACCCCAGTACCCACTAAACATGAGGCTGTGTGGGCCCCAGAGCCTGTCTAGACATTTTCGGGAAGAGAAAACCTCTTACCCATAACGGAATTAGAAGCCCGGACAGTGCAGCCCGTAGCCTTGATATACCGTCTATGCTAAGCCGGCTCACTTCAGCACAATCCATACGTTCAAGCAATAATTTACCTGCGCCGTTTCTAAGTAATCCATCCACACCCCCTACAAGGCGCAGCAGCAATGGTGGGAAAGTTTGCATGTAAAACTTCACGATATGCCCTCTACTGAGGGTTGGGCCACGTTCAGACGTCAGTCTGGTTTGGATCTTCCCTGCACACGCCATGACGGCATGTACAGTGCTGGTGCTCGCCTGTATCTTGCTCATGTCGTCCGCACAACAAAACGTGACAACTGAACAGTCAGGTAAGTACTGACAGACGCGCATTCTTCCACCGCCATGTTGTGCAGAACAAGGCACAATTAGTCTTACAGTAATTCGATACGGTGTTGCGAAATGTTGAAAATATTATACATTTACAGCAGAACCCGGTTATAACGACATCGATTTATACGATACCTCGCCTACAGCGTCAGATATTCTGTGGTACACTTTAATTCCTCACTTTTAACCATAACGTTATACTCCTCGGTTATAACGACACACAATATTCAATCAGTCCCTTTCATGATGTTATAACCGAGTTCGACTGTATTTGCATCTGTGAAAACCGATAAGCAGACATGAAGACTGGTTACTGTTTCTCATTTTATGCAAGGGCCATAGTATTTAGTTTCACGGGTTATATAATAGCAAATGGAAGGGTGACAGTGGAAGATGAATTGATGTACTTAAATGGAAGCAGCTTTCCACGATTTTTAAGGTACTAAAGTTGATGGTCACCCCATAACATGCCATAGGAGGCACGCTGGTGGGGGGAAGAAATGTACAGCTCTATTCATTTTTAACCTCGGCACTAGAATGGGATGGCTGGTCAAAGCCACGCTTCGGCCGCTTTACCCCCCCCCCCCCCCGTCAAAGAGACTCGGTACACACTGTACAGGGGGCTAGGTAGACCCCCAGGGCCGTCTGAATAGGTATGAAGAGAAAATCTCTTACTCCCACCCGAGTTCGAACACCGGACCATTCAGGTCTTGAAGAGTCGCTACACCGACTATCCTATCTGGGTTCACATTTCAACGGACTGTCAGATCACTTTCTTGAACAACCTGAGCGAAAAGCCAAATGATATATACTGCGCGTAACAGCTGGGACAGCGTAGTCGGTGTAATACCAGGCTACGAACTGGACGATCGAGGAATTGCTCTTCAACTACCGGCAGCTGCAAGAGATTTCTCTTCTCCAAAAACGTTCACACCGGCTCTGGAGCCCATGTAGCCTCCTATTCAAAGGGAACCGACAGCTCTTTCCCCGGGGGTAAGACATTTGGCGCGTGGAACTGACCACTCAAACTTAAGAATGAGCGCAACTATACTTTCACACCCCCCCCCACCCCGTATGTCTTAAAGCACAGGGACAACTTTACCTTTTACATCTTATGCTTATCTGACAACCGAATAGTTGTGTTGATGATTTTATGTAGCGGTAGACAGCACCGGCTGCTTGGTAAATGTTGGAATATGTAACTACATGATTCAAACAAACGACGCTGGTTTTCAGTCATAAATTCAGTTATAAATTTTTATAATAAAAAACATTAAGTTTTTAGTAAGAATACTCTGACATGAAACGTTCCTCAAAGTTTAAGGCGTGGAAGCAGAACGCGTTAAACGTATGTTTATGCAAGTTCAGCGGCATGCAGACGTCTGACAGCCTCAAGAAAAGGCATAAACTACCCGGATTGCAAGACAAAGATAGTCTGTTTCAGAATGGTACAAATAATTGATTTTAGGACTAATGAAATTTCTTAATACACATATCTTGTGATTTTAGTTTCAGTATTTGGAAATTCCATTTAGAAAATCCTCTTAACTAATTGAGGTCGTATTCACCATGCGAATCCTCGAAGTTTTGAACGCATAAGTGTAAAGACATTTCATACATGAATTTGTTACGAATTTTTGTTAACACTAAATTTAATATCCAAACACTGGCAAGTCTTTTATTATATATTTATGCTGGTTGCCGACATATCAAACATTTTGGCACACCTGCTATCTCTGTGTGTCTGTCTGTCTGTCTGTTTCAGATGCGGTGTCCCAAGCACAAAAGACGATGTTGGGTAAGTGAACATCCTTAAAACATAACTTCGTAACTGGAGAGGGGTGTTACCCAGAAATATTGAATACAAATGTCACCCCAAGTTCATTCTTGGCCCATTCTAAAACCCCCAAGCATCATTGCCTTATTCGTAAGAGTCAAAAATGGAAGCTATCCATAACCATCTGCATCCAATTCACAGCAGGCCGGGACAGCAGAGAATTCACGCCTCCAAAAACAACGCAGTACACAGTCAACAGCACATTCTCACTCAACTATAAAGTGCAACCTTAGTGTAATGATAACAAAAAAGTTCTCCCTGAAGATGACCCAGCAGGGTCGAAACATGTAGGAGTGTGTGACGACTGATGATAAAACTCTCTTTGTGCATTTTTTGATGATTAGTGTTTTTGTATGATATAGTGCACGGACATGGAACACATTAAATTTGGCTTACCTTCTTTAGATATTCCAGTAGAACATTCAGTTCACTTATGTATCCACAGTTACTAACACACTGCGGCGCAGTACACAGGTTTAGTAATGCTCCTAAAGCCGTTGAATTCTGTGACAAGCTACGTGTAAGTAGGCCATAATCATGTCTTGTCAACAGAGTGCAAGACACAATCGCGACATAAACAGGACTAACAAACCCTTCGAAACTACTGCAGATTTCAGATACTTGGGAAGGACAATAACATAAAGAACTGCATGCACAGAGAAATTAAGAGTAGATTAGATTCGGTGAAAGCTTGCTACGATCAGACACCATGTCTTTTGTCTCGCCATGCGTTATATATATATATATATATATATATATATATATATACACAGCCGTACAGAATTAGATACACTGTTTTCTTCACATAGATGTGGAATTTGGTCGCTCACATAAGTATAACAATGGCTGAAGATGTTCCAGAACAACGTGCTGAGGAGAGGAAGCTACTTGGACGTAAGGCGGAGAAAGTAATAGAAGGCTGGAGAAAACTGCACACTGATGAGCTTCGTGATTTGTACTCCAGGCTAAATAGTATTAAGAGGATCAAATTAATGAGAAAGAGACGGAAGGGGAATGTAGCGTACAAGGGCTTTTGGTTGGAAAACTTGTAGGAAAAAGGCCGATTAGAAGACTAGGCGTTCCATGGGACTGAGTTCATCTGTGTCAGGACAGGGGCAAATTGTGGGCTTTTGTAAACATGGTAATAAACATTTGCGTTCCATAAAATGTGGGAAATTTCTTGACTACATAAGAAACTATTAGCTTTTCAAGAAGGATTCTGTTCCACCGATTTGGATTGTTGGTTGCTTAGGTAGTCGGCTGGTTGGTTGGTTGGTTGGTTGGTTGGTTAGGCAGATGATTATTTAGTTACTCCTCAACCCGGTACTCTGATATTACCTACCATCTGAGAAGTCCGCGTAGTTGCCTTCTAAAGGCTGGATCAAAGGGAGCGTTCCTTAATGGAACAGCTTATTGTTTTAAGTTGCTGGTGGTAAACTCCACGCAGTACTACTGTACAACACATAAAAGAGGTTTGCTCTGGAGTTCAGAATATGTTACTTGCAGAAATCTGGGGTCAAACCTGAGTCAAGTGAGTTGTATACTTCTTTTGTATTCAGGAAGATAAGGCTGGAGTCTTGGCCCCTCAGACTGATTATTCTAATTTATTCTGCCAAAAAATAAAATATTACGCTACTGAACAATTGCTACGTATTTAACAAGTTTCCACTGCAGCACTCAATGGAATTAAACCACCATATATAATAAGGCATGTTGCTTTTGAAAGGCGGTGGTCGCGTTCTATTTAAATATGGGCTGCTACACTGACGAAACAGAAGTAACTCACGAAAACCTCAGTACAGCCCGTAATCTGACCTTTCCTATTATAACCCACCACTCTGTTGTAACCCTGTCACTCCTGTTTTCACCTTGGTCGGAATTCATTAGAATGACCAGGTGAGTTGAAACTAGATTGTCATAAAACAACGTCAAGGTTAGGTTAGTACGTGTTAAGTTAGATTAAGTTACGTTAGGTTAGGTTCAGAAAAATGTGTCATAATCACTGGACCTCATTCATTATGATTATAACACCCTGCAGCCGAAACAGTAGTTTTATTCCACTGGCGCAACAGCCCCTAGTGGGCCAGGGCCTCCTCATTACCGTGGCTTCACGATCACAATCAGACACACCACACTCGGTAGGATTCCTCTGGACGAGTAATCAGCCCGTCGCAGAGACCTCTACCTGACAACACACAACAATCACAAGAGACAGACATCCATGCCCCCGTCGGGATTCGAACACGAAATCCCAAAAAATGAGCGCCCGCAGACCCACGCCTAAGAAGGCGCGGCCACTGGGATGGACCAAAACAGCCGTCATGGGGTTATGGCAGGACATATCTCAGTAAATTAGGCAAAACCCAAGTCCAGTAACCCTAGGCAGATACCTACAGAAGATCAGTATATGGCGGCAGTCATGACCCTAGACCTTCCGACTGTGAGTAGAGGCCTCACTGTCAAGTGCTGAACATTCCTGCGAACCCTCCTAGAAAGATCAATATTGCCTGACTGCCTTTATCTACTTGAGATGAATAGTAAGCGAGTAATTTAGTTCATGAATAGTCTGAGAACAGTTTTAGAACAGCTATTTATATTTCTAAAATTTTATGCCATGCAACTCTCCTTGCTAAGCCATAGAGAGCCTTGATTATTATGACGCTTTACGACACCTGCGTGCAGGTTTGACTCAACTGTAATGAAACTAACCAACACGTCAGAACCGTTCTCTATAAGACTGGCACGCTAGTGTATTTGCATAAGGGTGAAGTGCTATAATATTCAGATAGTGGGCCTGCCGTTATGCTAGAATGAATAGGTTTGGGGCTCATAAATCCAAGACACAACAGCAGCTTACACATTAAGGTTATACACTGTACACCACTGCCAAATAACGGCACATTCTCCATTTGAACAGACTCCTTCTTTATTACGAGAGTAAAGGGCAGGAAGTTCATAGTGTTTGAACTGAGAATCATATGAAAACACATGAATACACTTTGTACGCAAACTTCAGCTTTTTTAAGTGTCACAAAAGTTGTTACAGATAGTTAGCACCGGCCTTTAACCCTTTACAGACGAAGCGTATCTGTTTTATATAAGGACTCAGTGCGTACCGCGCTGTAAACACTCTCCACTTCGGTTATAAAAACCAATCTCTTAATGTTTTATAAGACAAAGTTGCTGTTTGTTCTGAGATCCGTACAAAACACATAAACGCAATGTGGGCACCACGTAGAATTTTTTAATGTTAAACCTGGCCGTATGTAAAGTTACCGCTAGGCTTTAAAAGGTTAAATAGCTAAGGATTACACTCGCAATGTGTGCGATCAGGTTACCGGTATCGCCATGAACTGTAACCTAACGCTTAGTGTCTGAGTCACCTCATTGACATCTGAACACTTACTGAAGATCAGGCAGGGAATTTATTTAGTCCTTACAGTAACTAGGGTGGGGGCTGCACCTTTTGGGTTCGATTCCCGACACAGTCAAAACATTTTCTCGTATTCGCAACGTCCAGACCGGCTCTGCGTCCCACACAGTCTCCTATTCAATGGACACTGAGGGCTGTTTAACAGGAGGTCAAGCGGTCGAGGTGTGAAGTTAACCACAGGCCTTCATCTGCTGCCTACGTTGGCAACGAGTAGAACTATACTGTAGACCCTCGAATTAACGGACCCCTTATGTACGGATAACGGAAATAAGGGACGAAGTTGGTTGCGAAATTTTCGTCCGCAGTGTGAATATGTGAAATTAGCGGTCTTGACCGTTAATTAGCGAAGCGGCCGCTACGTGGCTGACACGGACGAGCGCTCAGTCTTTGCTGACACTCGCGTGTACATAGTAGTGTATTGCTCTTTTCATAACCTGGATCGTGGATTTATTACATTATCTGAAATTTATTAAATTCCAGTTAATGATGGCTTCCAGAAAAAGTGACAGTGCTAACTTGACAGTTGTGTACAGTGTTATGTGTATGCATTAGTTTTATACGTACAGCACTGTCTTACTCTTTTGGCGACTTTTTAGGCTATGCACACACACACACACACACACACACACACACACAAACACATTATTCGGAAGTACCGGACAATCGGCATTATCGGACCACCCACTCCCCCTAACAGTCCATTCATTCGAGGGTCTGCAGTACTTTTAAGTCACGCCATGACCACTGCCTACCATATGATAGCCAATGCCTTGACACCCAGTACTCTGACACAGCATACACAAAGTTACTCACAGCGCCATTAAACTGGCATAAACCGTAAATAATGAACAAAAAAGTAAACTGAATTCTGTGGATGACATGAAGGTGTATGGGGGAGTGAAGCTATAGGTAAGTTGTCAGTTTCATGCTCCGGCCGCTTTACCTCCCGTGAAAAACCCACCACTACACACTGAATAAGAGGCTGCGGCGTGTGTCCAAGAACAGCTCTGAAGTTTGAAAACGAGGAAAAAATCGCTTGTGTCTGACGGGAATTGAACCACAAATGACTTCGTCACAGAGGTAGATGGTCTGTGTTATTGTATTACAGATGCTGAGAGCGCCGGTGTAGAGTGCACACGAAATGAGGAGTGCATCAAAACCTTGGGGATGAACGCTGAATGCAAGATGGAAGCATGCGTCTGTAAGAGAGGATACCGCAAGAGCGGCGACGGTTCGAACTGCGAGACGGAAAAGAGTGAGCACCTCAGTGTCGTATATGTGACACGTAGCTAGCTGCAGGTCTCAACAGAACCAAGACTTGTTTCATTATGCTTACGTTTACGACAATGAATGATAATCCAGTCGTAACATTCAAAGTGCAGTCGATGTATTCCAGTGCAAGCCTTATCGGGTGTGCTTATACACATATACACGTATTTTACAATACTTTGGGCTATGTACAATGCAGAATACATAATTACACTCTACTCGGCCTCTGTCAGTCTAGGCCTTATACAGTAGATACTACCTTATCTTACTTACCTACAGCCATAACGGCTGATTAGTCGCTTAAAAAGTCGTTATGTTTGACTGCCGCCAAACTTAAGGCGGTCCAGTGTTGCGAACGTTTGATTAAGATTAACGTAAGTTATACTTACACATCCACTTCGTACCGCGCAGTAAACACACTCCGTTCCGGTTATAAAAACCAATCATTTAATGCCGTATAGGGAAACAGCCTCTGTTTTTACCGAGACCCACAAAAAGCCCCTAAATACACTCTATTGGCAGAACGTAGAATTTTGAAACTTTTAACATGCTGGTTCACATAGTAACTACTAGGATTTAAGGAGTTAGATGACGAAAGACGTTTGGATCAAGGCGACTGTAAATCGGAAGACTTTAATGGTATTAAAAACAGATTTTTTGGAATGGCTTTCTTGCTATGGTTTCTGTTTGCAGGTTTTGCTGTCCACAACATGGCCCATGTGACGTGTTTTGCCCTAATAGCCATAGTGAATACTGCAATGTAATTACGTCATCTGGAGACACATGTCAATCGATGTGACGGGAATGGACTTTTATTATATAGTTGGCAGCACTGTGTACACAATTTGTCACAAAATCTCAGCGTATATTTCGGTAACAAAAACGGAACACTGAACATGGTAGGAACTTAAACAGACATCAGTTTGTACGTTCAGTAGCACATTCCTCTTTCCTCTTATGACTGGCGTCCTTCATCGGCATTGCAGATTTATTCTATAAGACAAATATAGATAGTGATTTTAAGAACTTCTGCAATAGGAAATGTGTTCAGACACGCTGCGTGGCATTCTTTAAGAATTCAGCACTAGGCCTGTATTAATCACACTTTCTGAGAGATACAGGTACAGATTAATGTCGGTCCGTACAACATGTGTAAATTTAATCATAAAGCCAGTTCTCTGTGAGGTAGGAACTGGATTTTTACATTAAATTTATTCTAATGTTAGTCTTAGAAGATTTAATGCTGCACTTGATAACACACATGCAGTAAATCCTGCAGCGCTATCCAGTTGCTTCTGCCTGTTCAGTCACAGTGCCTCTCATAAGCGCAGCTTCGCTAACAACAAGGGGGGGGGGAGAATCGACCATACGTATTAGAAGCTTTAATTTAAGAAGGAGCCAAGTCAGAAAAAGAGGGAAGATTGGTTTGAACCAGTCCTTTATATATACATATATATATATATACACACACATATATATATATCTACATATATATATACACACTCCTTCCCCCACTCACACCCCCACCATTTTTATATGCTCGCTTCAACTCAGTAGGCAAACAAAATGTTCTTAGGTAGAAACAATATTGGATGGGCATTTTCCCCCTCTTGTCCGCCCCCCTCAAGTTAGCCTATTGTACCCCTTACTTTGTTTTATAAGTGCTGTGGGGAACATAATACTGATGCGTCCATAAAAAGTCTTGTGACGTAACAAGTCTCTAACCGAAGCATTACACCACTAAACAGAAGTAAAGTTCGATTTGTGTAAACTTTTGGCGAAGCTACGCACGCACGCACCGCGCTTGTCTTGCTCCGCAATTCCCATGTGCATTACATTGCTAAATAAAAATAATAGTAATCAATTAGCGATAATCGCACCATTTTTAAAGAACGCCCTATCATATAGTTCATCTGTTTACCTAAAAATGGTTAAATACAGATTCATTTCGAAATAATTGGTTAGCTTATTGGCTGTACCACTTCGATCATGTTCCTTTGTGTTTTACTCAGACCATCCTGAACTGAAATAAAAAATCTGAGAGCGAACTGCTATCCCTAACCCCGACTTTGAATTTGAAGAAGTAATTTAGCTACCACCAAGAGATAAGCAGAGGTAAGTGGGTCAACATGCTACGATCCCAGGTTAGTCCGTGTGGGATTTGTGACGGACAAAGTGAAAATTGGGCAGGTCTTTTTCAAAGTACTTCGATTCTCCCCTATGATTTATCATTCCACTGATGCACAATATTAATATTAATTCATACATTTGCGATATTACAAACCAGAGTGTCCCAACCAGGAATTCGCAGAACATCGCTACAGGCCCCGCGAAAAATTTGGAATAAAGAAACAAAAATTCTGAAATATCACAAAAAATTTAAAAAATCCCGCTATATATGGCAGGAAATTTGGCCCGGCAATTGGCAATACTGGAGTAATCTCCGTGCGCTACAACCTGCCTCTTTGTTTTGGTCAGTTCATGTCAAAGGTGACCGTAATTGTGCCTTATTTTTACACAGCCGCCTCACCGGTGGCACAGAAAGTCTCTCTGCTGTCACACTTTTCTGGCCTGTAAACATTTTCATATTCTTCGGGTTATGAACAATTATTTTAGAGATTCCTCCACGGAAGAGAGGTTGGGAAACACTGGTCTAGACATTGGTATGTCACTAAATAAACCACTTAGACGTGGTATGGTTCATTATTTAACATGAAATGAAAGACATCCACATTTCCCTGTCAAATACAAACGTTACATTTCTTATTACTACACATTTGTATATACAGGTGTTTATAAAGATAAGATACAATGTGCACAACTTTACAGCCTCTAGTCAGCGTTCTCCCCATTTTATCTGTCTGCTTCGCTGCAGTGCTTTCCGTGGCAGAAGTGGAAATAACAGTGAAGCACCATTCAGTCACACGGTGTTCCATGTAGAATTTCTTAAAAATCAACTAACATGTTACACCCTACTGAACTGAATGTCTGTTGTTTGGTAATAGCTTTTGAAGAAACAAAGGCTCCCTTTGGAAATTCGAAAGAATCCCGAGGACACTGTGCCCAGTAACGATGGTCATAATATCGTGTGTTTTCGAAAATGTACAGGGACTGGGCCAACACTCGAGAAATTCCTGTGAAATCAGAACAGGCTGCAGAGTGATCTGTGGGAATAAGAACAGGCTGCAGAGTGATTTGTGGGAATCAGAACAGGCTGCAGAGTGATCTTTGGGAATCAGAACAGGCTGCAGAGTGATCTGTGGGAATCAGAACAGGCTGCAGAGTGATCTGTGGGAATGAGAACAGGCTGCAGAGTGATCTTTGGGAATGAGAACAGGCTGCAGAGTGATCTGTGGGAATCAGTAAAGATACACGGTTTCAGTCGTAACTCTCTGCTCACTTCCCAATTTGAGTCTCAGCCCGATTTATAACACTGAATATCATTTCCACTAAAACTCAGACATCTGCGCCACGACACTAAATACGCGTAAGAAATGATCTAATTTCTGTAAATGTGATTTGCCACATACAAAACATCGTGGGATTCTGTCCAATTTGTTTATATACGAAACGCAGTAATATGCCAGTTCCGCTCATGCGACATCTAAAGATATACAAGCAAGCTTAATGTTCATAATCCCAGTTGGCGTTTAAGTACAAGATACAAATCTATTCTTTCTATTCTCTAGGCCTTCTCCTTTACAAATGTTACAAATATTTGTAACATTTGTAAAGGAGAAGGCATTTCCCTCCAAGTATGTAGAGTTTGCTTATTCTTGTAAACGTAGAACCTGATGATGGCTGCATAAAGCCGAAACACTGGTAGCTCCAAAATAAAAGCACTAAAGAAAAGTTGGCTGTGACTGACTACTTCTTTGAGAAAGAACAGATTTGTATCTTGTACAAGTAAAGTTAGAGTTTTCCCGACACACACCATGACGACACATACGAGGAGAGGAGGTATGCTCCACTCATTCTTAACCTTGGTACTAAATGGAGGTGGGTGGTCAGCCTCAGGTCCCGGCTGCTTTAATTTCGCTGACAAAACCTCCAGTACCCGCCGAACAGGGGGCTCGATGAGCCCCGAATTCAGACTCGACGTTCTGGAGGAAATACTCTCTAGCCACTTGAAGTAAGGAAGCAGAACACAATAACATGTTTAATTGCAAAGTTTTCTATGAACTTAACGTGCTTGACAGGTGTGCAAAAAGCTCGTTACAACGTGATGTCGTCCATAATACAGTCCCAGTTTGAGTGATTCTGCATGTCTTAGGAGTCGTGACTCATAATGCCGTGGTTTTATTCAGTAGGTGTACATAAAAAAACCGAGAACTCCCTTGAAATATACCGCAGATTCAATCTTCGCCGTTCAACATGTCTTCTTATACCTTCCGAGGTAAAATGAAAACCAGAACTTGTCAGACTGTCGCTAAATAACCAAAAACCATCCCCATAAAGTGAAACCCATCAGCCATTTTGAAGAGTATCTTCTGGACAAATAGTCATGTTGTACTCGCTACAAAATGAAATTGTTAATAGTTAAATATAGAAATACACCTTCTGACGAATGCAGGACCAACGCCAGCTCCATTAAGAATTATTCGCGTCGACGATCCGCGAACAGCGTAAAGTAGTGCGGTACACGATGTTATTTCTAAGCGTCTTCCGTCCAGGGAGACATGTGTTTGTGTCTTGCTGAGTAATTACTGCTGTAGGTCACATTTTATCTGCACGTCAAATCGACAACCCGCTGATACGTCACGCTGCCGTCACACCCGTGATACTCAGTGACGTCACATGACACACCACATTTACGTGACCCGCACTTGATCTCATTTACATCTTCAACGTATTTCTGTTACACATATTGGAGGTTTTTTAGTGTTATTTAAACTGATTCTTAGCAAGCGACAAAGATGGAAAAGAGCTAGACTGGTAAGGAAACTTCCATTAGTAGAACGTATAATTTTCTTTTTAAAACGCCTCTTATGCTAAGTTTCTAGCTGGGATGCCCCGTATCTTGTTTTAACTGGAAGTCAGCCCCTTATGCACTCAGGCTCACCTGCTTCTGATATTAAATTCCTTGTCATACTATCGATGTTACCAAAAACTGAACGTAGTATGACATTACTCAACTGGTCGCTTTTTTTTTTCTGTGGCGCTGCAGCCAAATTCGTGCCTAAGACGCCTCCTTTGATGTTTACAGTTCACACACAATTAGGCACATGCACGCACACACACACATCCGGTAGGACTCCTCTGAACGTGTGATCAACACGTCTCAGACGCCGCTACATACACAACATAGAACAAACACAAGAGACGAATATATATGTCCTCACCGGGGATTCGAATCCGCGATCACAGCAATCGAGCGGCCACAGACCAACGCCCTTCGACCGCACGACCACCGAGACCGGCCAACTGTTTTATTATTATTATTATTATTATTATTATTATTATTTCTTACTGCAATTGGGTTTTCACCCGGTGGCAGTGGTCTTACACCAGTACAGACACCACAAATACAATAACACATACATAAACGGAACAGCACAAATTGCAGTACACGTATTAGCAACTCACCCACACAATACAATGTACCCATAAAAATACAATATACCCACACAAATAAAATATACCCACACAATTATAATATATCTACACAAGTACAATATACCCACACATTACAAAATACTTACACAAACACGATATACCCATAAAATACAATATACCCACACAAATACAATATGCCCATACAAATACAATATACGTACACAAATACAGTAAACCTACATAATTACAATATACCCTCACAAGTGCAGTATACCCATACAATACAATATACCTACATTAATACAATATACCGACACAAATACAATATACCTACACAAACACAATATACCGACACAAATACAATATACGTACACAAATACAATATACCCATACAAACACAATGTACGAACACAATGTAATATTCCCACACAAATACAATATACCTACACAATATACTATACCCTCACAATTACGATATCCCTACACAAATACAATATACCCACACACACACACACACGTTACAGAATACCTTCACATCACTTCACTTATTTATACACAACACTTCACTTCACGTCATTTCACTTATGTACACGCAAAACCCCACTTGAATTCCCTTTGCTTGTAACTACCTTCTTAACCCCCTTCCTAAAAGTGCTTAATTTACAGGGCAAAGACTTCAGTTCGTCTGCAGGTAGTTGGTTCCAGTTTTTAATGGTCCTATTTACGAACGAATATTTACCAACATCTGTTCTTTGTTTTCTAATCCTAATTTTCCTGTTGTGATCGTCCCTACTTTGGCAGCATGGTTTTAGAAGTCTGTCCCCTATCGCTTTCCAAGCCGGCCCCCCGTTGTATGCCTTGAACAGAGCGCATATTCTTGCTATCATTCCGCGCTGTGGCGATGTTTCCCAGCCCGTCTCATTTGTGTTATTTCCAAATTTAGCCGCTCTTTTTTGTACGCGATTTAAAGCGCTTACCTGGCCTTCTCTGTATGGGTCCCAACACACCGCCCCGTCCTCAAGTATCGGCCTCACTAGGGCCGTATAAGCTAGACGTTTCGTATTATTAATACCCTTTTTGAGTATCCGCATTATGAAATGAAGAGCCTTCCATGCCTTTCGTAGTGTATAATTTACATGATCTGCCCAGTTTAAATCACTGCGTATAATTATTCCTAAATATTTAAAGCTATTTGCCTCCGAAATTAATTTACTCCCAAAATAATAATTACCTTATTCGTTCCTTCACCCTAGCCTTCGTGAAGCATATCGCTTTACTTTTACCTGGATTTATCTTCACTTCATTTTCTAAAGCCTATTCCCCTAATTTATTTAGGTACTTTTGTAATTTATCAATGTCACTACAGTCATTTATCTTTCTGTATATTACGCAGTCATCTGCGAACAGCCGTATATTAGACTCAGTGTTCCTCCAAATATCATTCACATAAGCGAGGAACAGTAGAGGACTTAATACGCTCCCTTGTGGCACTCCTGAGGTTACTTCCTCAGATAGTTGCCCGTCTACTCTAACTCTCTGCGAACGTTCTAAGAGAAATTCCTTTACCCATACAACTACCCTCAAATCCACTCCAGTTTCCGCAATTTTCATAAGTAGCCTATCATGAGGAAATAGATCGAAGGCCTTTGAAAAATCTATTACTATCGCGTCTGTCCTGACTCTATCGTCCGGTGCTTCAGCAATAGCCTGACAAACCGTGACTACTTGTTTCGCACGAGTAACCAGGCCTAAAGCCATGCTGACCCTCATAGGACCACCCACTTGTTTTCCAGACTTTTCTCAAGTACCCTGCTATAATGTGCTCCATTTGTTTGCAAACCACTGAGGTTAAATTGACCAGTCTATAATTGCCAACTATCGATCGGTCTCCACCTTTCTAAATGGGGCCCACTATAGCTTTTCTCCAGTCACCTGGAATAGAATTATTGTTCATTGTTATATCCAGCAATCTCGCGAGGTACGGAATCATGGTTTCCCCGCCTAACTTCAAAATTTCCCCAGGAATGCCATCTGGTCCGACGGATTTCTTTCTCCCGATTGCTGCTAATCGCTTGATTATGCTATTTACACTAACGGTGAAGGGTTTTCCTACGTCCGTTGCTTGAATTTGAGGATTGTTACGTTTGCAACTAAATGTAGACGCAAAATAGTAGTTTAGGGTTTTGGTCTTTTCTAATGGCTCTGTGATGAGTTTGCCATTATGGTCTTTGATCACCGGAATATTTTCTCTATTTCCTTACGTCTTTTAACATACACGTACTTATAGGACTCTGTCCAGCATCTACCTTCGTTTTGTAAGGCCGAACGTAAAAATGTCTCCTGAGCCTTTTTTAGCTACCAGTAACCCTTTCGATAATCGGTTCAGATCAGCTTGGTAATGCGCTCAAAATTTTCTCTTATTATACGCTTTCCTCACCTTTACCTTTAGCCGTTTTACTTCCCTATTATAGTATTCAGGGTCAGGATTCTTACTCAGAATTTTTTTTGGTACATAACGTTTGATACCGTCTAAAATTATGTCCTTATAACTATTCCAAATCTCCTCCACACAACTGCCATTTCCAGCCCATAGTTCAAAATTTCCCGAAGAAAGGCCTGCAAGCCTAAAACATCTGTTTTATGGTACACCGGGACTGTTCTTTCTACTTGTGGCTCACGACAATTTTCGTCCCATTCTATTTCCAATAAAACCCCATTATGGTCACTGATGCCGGGTATAATGTTACAAGAAATAAGTGAACTTTCAGGTCTGAGAAGGTAAATGCCCAACATTGCGTCTCCTTTTTTGGGGCCACTCACTACCTGAGTATAACCATTATCCCATACCAACTTGTTTACAAAAGCCTGCTTGCTTTTTCCGCATCCCAATTCCAAATCGCCTAAGGTAAATTCAAATCACCATCTATAATGCTTCTCTTCGTTAAATTTCGCGTAACTATGGTACGGCCTGCTAATCTTTCAATCGCCAACATATCCTCAGTTGGAGCTCTGTACATACCTATAATTTCCCACGTATATTTTGAATCCATTCCTTTTACTTCGACTGCTATCATCTCAAATTCCTCATCTACCCACAAATGTTTACGGGCAATGAAATTTTTGACACAGATAAGAATTCACCCACCACGGGCAGACCTATCCCTTCTGAAAGTTGTAAAATCAGGCCCGAATACTTCAGCATTGTTAACCTTTTAAAGCCTAGCGGTAACTTTACGTACCACCAGGTTTAACATTAAAAAATTCTACGTGGTGCCCACGTTGCGTTTATGTGTTTTGTACGGATCTCAGAACAAACAGCAACTTTTGCCTTATAACACATTAAGAGACTGGTTTTTATAACCGAAGTGGAGAGTGTTTACAGCGCGGTAGGCACTGAGTCCTTATATAAAACAGATACGCTTCGACTTTAAAGGGTTAATATCTTCCTTAAGCCATGACTCCGTGCCTGTGACAACATCTGGGTTGTACGTGTCAACTAAATTCCAAAATCCTGATGTTTTATTATAAATACTCCTACAGTTAACCTGCAGCACAACTAGCGACTTGCCTTCAATGCTATATGCAGATGCCACAGATACAGATTGAACCCTTGCCCCAACCTCAGCTTCGTTTGTTAAATACCAGTGGCATGAGGAAAAGACGCTGATGCAAATGGCTGTGAAGGTCTTCCAAGTACTGAATTACGTGGTTACAAATGTACCACGTGCAGAGTCGGTTATGAAGGTAACTGAATAAAAGAAAAAAACAAGTCACGATAAGCAATATCTGCGGCATCCAGTCAGCTGGTGGATATCAAAGACTGTGGACTTTTGGTAAGTCACCCCTTCCGGGTCGCAGTTTTGGGGAATGTAAATTTGATAGCTCTTGGCAACGACACACTTGAAGAAACAGAACACTTGAAAGACCTAGGAGTAGATAGTATAATATTAAAAGGAATTGCAGTGGGGTGGGGTGCGAGGGCGAGGACTGGATTCATCTGGCACAGAATAGCGACACGTGGCAGACTTTTGTGAACATGACAATGAACAATGTGAAAAGTATTATTTACCTATACCAGACAATTACCAATATTAAAATAGATACCATCAATTGTACACATTTACGTCAACACATCGTATGTCTTAGGATATGCTATATAAATTACGAGACACCTACTTCCTACCAATAATGTGTATTTTCTATATACCTACCCACTTTTCATAAATACGAATAATGTGTAATCAGCTAATGCCAATTTGAAGACCTAGACGTAAATGGTAGGATAATACTAAAATTGATCTTAAATATACTGGAATGGCGTGGACTGGATCGATCTGGCTCACGACAGAGACACGTGTTGGGCTCTTTTGAACGCGGTAATGAACCTTCGGGTTCCAGAAAATGCGGGGAATTTCTTGACTAGCGGAGGAACTATCAGCTTTTCAAGAAGGACTCTGCTCCATGGAATTAGTTAAGTAATTACCAATAGTAGTCTCCCATTTGACACACGATTTCAGTCAGGATGGTCACGGTCGACAGCCACGTGTGAGTAGGGTTGTGTGATAAAAGAGTACTGTTAAATGCTGACTGCATGTGTAGAGTTGATTGCATTTATTTTATTGTATTTATTGGCAGCGAACCTTCATATTCCATCAACAGAGGAAACTTTCTCTACAAACCATAAAGATACTAGCTTCTCGAGAAGGATTCTGCTCCATGGAGTTGTTAGTTAGTTAGTTAGTTAGTTAGTTAGTTAGTTAGTTAGTTAGTCAGTCAGTTAGTTAGATAGTCACTTAGTTTGTTTGTTCGGCAGTAAGTTAGCCAGCCATCTACCCTAGTGGCCGCACATTCTGATCTCGCATGCCTGCTCTACCAGAGGGCATCGCATGACAAATATGGCACAGTGCTAATCGAGCAATTCGTGGACTGTACTCGATATCTGAGATACCCAAAACGACGATTAGCTTCGTCATATCTGTCTGTCTGTCTGTCTGTCCGTCCGTCCGCACGGAACAACTCAGCTACCACTGGACGGATTTTCGTCAACTTGGACATTTGAATATTTTTCGAAAACTTGTTGAGAAATTCAAGTTCATTAAAATCTCACACAAATAACGGTACAGATCTATGTACATTTATGATAATATCGCGCTTAGTTCTTCTTAGAATGAGAAATGTTTCAGACAAAATTTGTAGAAAAAATCAAAACACACTTCATGTTCAATATTTTTTTTTCGAAGATCGTGCCGTTCATGAGATGCTGTGGAAAAATATGATACAGACAGACAGGCCACAGAGGATAATATAACACGGAGCATGGGCTTTGCGTGCTGGATAACTAAGGCCACACACACATACACAAACACACGCTCACACACACAAAATATGTAATACTTGTTGCTTTCCACACCAACAATGGTTGCACGAACGCACCTCAGTGTTACATTTCACATACACTGTGTAACCGACCAGCTTTTGCTCGGCTTGACCCGGATTCGATCACTTAAGGGCAAACAGGGGGAGCGTCCAGCTATACACGATGAAGTAGATAATGAACACACGCAAATTCACACTTCCAAGAACTTGCAACTTTATTTCTTGCTCTGTTACATTCCTTATCCGTCAAGTGCACTCTAGCAACCGTCTGCTAGCAACTTTCTCTTTTTCTCCCTTCCTGACCTCCATTGCACCCGAGCAAAACAATGACACTTGGAACTTTGTTTGGGGCACTCCCTCTTACAGACATAGCCCGGGCCTCAACAACGGCTTGTGCCATTAAAACTGCCTGTCTTGTTCAGTCCTCTAGTAGGCTGATGCTCTTGTTTCTTTACTAAATTGTTGCTTCAAGAATGATTTTGATATTCGTCAAACACTGAGATTTCTCAGAACTGTTTTTAATGTTGAAATTTGATTCGGTACTGTTTTATATTTATTTCTCGAACGATTTTAATTTGATAAACTGTTTCACTGGAAAAAGTATAAGTGAAAAGCATAATAAAATGGTAAAAACCATATGCACACAGTCTGTGAGTGGCAGGGAGTGGATAAATCCACACAAAACTAAATTTGATTAAATATTACCCAAACATAAAGTGGCACTGCAGGGCGAAGTAAGATTTCAGGAAAGCCCATAAAAATACCTGGTAATCGACCACGGTGCTCGGATAATCTCAAGCGAAAAATAACTTGGAAATCACTTAAGATTTTGTTACTAGAAGTTGGTCGAGATCTTTCTTTGTGCATTCCCAGCACAGAATAACTTTGGAAACCACACCACAATTAAAACAAGGAACATCAATAAAAATCAGACACTAAGAACAACTAACTCAGCCTGAATACAACAGATAAAAATATGTAAATACAATCAGTAGCATTCAGCAATAAGCAACAACAATTTTGTTTAATGGTGCAGGGTCATTCTTTAAGCGTCACAACAAGCAAGGTAGCTTTATCGCATGAAAACTCCCATTCGCCGGGACATCACCTGAGAATTGCAATGCCTAGGACAGTAATCAAACATGCACTGCAGTTACCTTGGCTGCAACGTCGCGGAAAGGAATCTAATTAAACAAAGTAAGGTGCCCTGATCAACAGAGGCAAAACAAAACCAGCCGTCCTAACACTTAAAACTTCCAACAGTCAATTTTCTTGAATTATAATCCAGCAATACACGACAAGGTATGGGCAGATAATAACACAAGCTTTCACCACACCACAAAAGTAAGTTTAAAAATGAGACATATTAATTACATAGCCTCAGGGATCATCGACGACGCTCCTTTCCTCTTGCTGGTAGAAGACATCCATATCCAGTGGCCATGCTTTCGGCGTTCTACTCACACATGGAGATGATTGCTACACACGCGAAGTGATCACCATCAACCATCCGAGACCAATGAGCTATGTAACGACATAGCGACCAGAGCCTTATGATAAGCGCTATCGAAGGATTCGTATTATCAAATACTTCTTCCACAGAAAGTATAATTATTTATGAATCATTGGGTAATTTTTATTCGGATTTAACGGCATTACGGCACACAAACGTGAGCATTGGAATTAGAGAAGTAACATGAAACACAGTCTATTTTGTAATATGAAATATGTTTGGATTTATACTTATGTAGCCATAGCAAGTGCAGTCATACTGAACTACACGTGACAGGAAACAGAACGATATCTCAGTACGGCTACTGAGTTACTAGAGGACACTGCACAGTGTAAGAAAAACGCTTTGTAACAAATTAAATGACAAAGTAACAAGTTTTTCAAGGCACAAGACCTACCCACAATTATAAAATGGGCCACAAAATATTGAAAGACAGGGTCTCAAATTACGACGCTGCCCATGTGCATGTAAAAGTGAGCAGGCACAGACTAATTCAGCCCTTACGCTGGGTTTAGGCAGCCATGTAAAATTACCATGCTCTTAGGGTACAAAAAGTTAGAAACGGTGATAGGAGGCCTTCAAAATCGAACTTACCTTCAGCGCAAAAATACGATGTGATAAACAGATTTGTGTGCCGTACCTACAAACAGCCCCGAACTGACAACCAGACCACTGAGTAATGTTCAAAACAAAAATGGAAACACAACAAAACTTTTCAGGGCCCTGTAGACCCATAGACCGGCCCTGGACCAAAATTTCCCGAAATGCATGCTACGAATAACTTACAATCTGTTAAGTGCAGGCGCCGGGGTTCATGGGCAAATTTCCTCCGTAATGGTTTCCAAATGTCTTTAACAATTAATTTAATTACACACATAAGTACCATTACTGAAATTTTAAACATGATAGCCGCTTGTCTTAAATAACAGGAACGGTTCTCTACACCGCACATAGGCTTCTCTATCTCCGCATTTCGGAAGAACAGCACTTGTTGTGGAACCGGGAACTTTTATCACCCCCATAACTGATCTAGCTACCGTACGCAATAATCAAAGTTACAACTCTTTACACAAGAAGGAAATGTAATGACAGCTGTCTGTCTTTGACAGGTATAAAGTACAAACCGAGGTATTTCCAGCAAAAGAAGCCATTATGAGGAAATTCTTTGGCTCCAGCCCGCCTCCTGTTACTGAAGCAGCAAACAACATGAGTTTGCTGATATTTGGCTCTAACTGGGTATTCAACTATCCCATCCCCCTCATGCCATCAGTAGTGACGATACACAGTCTGCATGTTAAAACGACAACTGATCCACTGCCAAAGGTAAGCAACAGACAGTCCGCATTCTTCATTTACATAGCATACTGCTTTCATTTGCCTAGCAAATATGCAACTAATTGTTAAATGCCGCCAACATTTACATAGTCTCCGGGTGACAATTTACAGCGATATTTAGAACCGGCTACTGGGTATTCACAGGCAATTTGGTAAGCTTTTGAAGCGTGGTTATAACGGTATATGTGGAAGAAACTGCCAGATCTTTTACAAATAGAACTGTTTGCAGAAGCACTGCAGTGCTAATTAAGGAAACGTGGAAGAAGCGACCTAAATCACGTAACATCTCTACTGTGTTTGACATATCACTATAAGTAACAAAAATACATTTAATTTATATAAATGTATCGTAAAAAGCAGCATTCAACAAGAGAAAATTGTTTTCTCCAGCAAATTGGATTTAAAATTTAGGAGGAATATAGTGAAATGCTACACTTGGATCATAGCTTTTTATGGCGCTGGAAAAGAAAGGAGAATATCAGGTGGACAGATTGTCTAAAAATGGAGAAGTATGACAGAGTCAAGGAGGAAAGGAATATTGTACATAAAATAAAACTGAAGAAGGCTGGATGAATTGGTCACATCTTCCTTAGGAAGTGCCTTCTAAGTGACATTATTGAAGGAAATTAGAAGGGACAGGAAGACGAGGAAGTAGACAGAAGCAGCTACTGGATGACCTTAAGGAAACCACAAGATAATTTGAAATTGAAAGAGGAAGCACTAGATTGCACTCTGTGGAGAACTCGCTTTGGAAGAGGCTATTGACATGTCTTCAGAAGGACTACGTGATGACGACTATAAGGCAAATTAAATGAGACTTCATTCCTCAAAGAACAAAGCTTCTGAAGAATTCCTTAATATTTCGTGTCATCATGCAGTTTACGGTATATATAGACGTTTCATTACGAAATAAACTGCTTTGCAGAGGAAGAAATAATTATCAATGCTACTTCCTTTCTTTTTCTCCAAATGAAAACAATTTTCAATACCCTCAAAGCCTTTCTTCCTCTAGTGTTTTGATCTGTTGCTATTGTTGTTGTTATTTTGTCATTCTCATGAACGATCAAATCACATTTGTTTAAAACTAAAAATATTATATGCGCTTTTTTATTAAATGCTAAGAATGTTAACGTGCAACTGGTCCCGCTGTGCAGGCAGACAAGGGAACTGCAAGTACAGTTGCACGCATTCTTAATGTGGGCAAAACGCAGCAGTCAGCGTTCAATTTCATGCACGGGCCGCTTAAACTCCAGCCAAGAAATTCCCGGAAAACGAGGAATAGGAGACTGGGCGACCTCAGACCTAGCCTCGACGTTTTGGAAGCTGGCACTTACAAACATGCAGCCAGATGTACCTTCCTATATACAGTCACTCAGCAAACGTTAAACACTGCCTACGTTCAGTAGCAGGAGGGGGAAATCGTAAAGCAGTGCATGAAAGTTAACTTAAACGACGCACTTTAATGTGTGAGATACAAAAAGTAAACGTCAAGGTATGAATATGATTTCACTTCTGATATGAATGTTAGACTATCATAACTGCAATGACATGTATCACATAGCGATAACAGATTGCAGTCTCTGATACTGAACAGACGTTTAGCAGTTAAAGGAATACGTTTTCAGGACCTACAGAACTTCCTTGACGAAGCCCAGGACGGTGTTATATACTTCAGCCTTTGTACCAATATGCGTAGTGCCCATATGCCAGAGGAGAAGGTTCGGGCTTTTCTTGAAGCTTTCTCTGAGTTACCGCAGAAAATTCTGTGGAAGTGGGAGTGGGACAGCTTGCCTGGACAGCCAGCAAACGTGAAGACTGGGAAGTGGCTGCCTCAGCAGGATATTCTAGATAGGTAGCTAGGCACCGGTCGGTTGGTTGGGTGGGTAAGTAGTTAGGTAGCTATTACAGTTTAACACTCGTATATTTGGCGGCAGGGATGCGTTACGTAATTGTTTATATATGAAATATTAAGTAAATCATATTTTGCGACTTATTTTAAGGTTCAGCAGTTGTCAGTAATCCGCTTAAATTACAAAACTGACTGGTGGCAGCATTACAGTATTAGTGAGGGTGAAGACGGGTCCAGCAGGAGCCTTGTGAAGCTACGTTATCGGTAGAGCCTTGGGTAGGCACTACAAAGTGGTGGTATATGTGGAACTACCCACACCCACCTGGCCACCCACAAAGTGGTGGCAGTGGTCAGATCACCGCCGGCCACTACACCGCTATAAATTGGGGGCATCGGTAGAACTGCCCACGTGACCAGTACAGTATTTTATTCTCACAGCCCTCTGTTGTCTCCCCTTAAAGTGTTTAGCATGCGGTGCTTATACTGTATGAAATAAGACGGAAGAGGACTGAACCGTCTTGAAGGTCGTGTCGTGACCTTTACAGGAGTGCCTGGGTAAAATATGGAAATACTTCAGTCAATGTACCCAGTAAACTGACCGAAGCTCGAATTTCCTGAATAGAAATGAAAGGTTACACCAATCTGCATGAGGAAATCCCTTTGGCCCAATGAGGTTGCCGAAAAAGGCTAAAAAGCGGACAAAAATTGGGGTACACTAGAAAGTGAACTAGAATGGCTGGGCCATATGTGACACTATCAGGGCAAGTGACTTTACTTTTTCCGTTTGAAATATCCAAATATTCTTAGCTACGTTACAGACGCCATTATTCTAGTCACTTCTATCCTTCCTCACTGTCTTCAGTGCGTAATTTAAATTAGCATGTTTTCACTTCAGAACTCCGCACTTTGGCTCAGAAAACTCTTTCCAAATGCACCCGAATGTCAAATATAAAAACACATAAATCATGCTTATTTAAAATATCAGATTCGTTTCACTTCACATACCACAGAAAAGTGAGGAAAGGAAAGTCAGTTACTCGTATTTCATTCACAACGTCAATAAAACTACTGCTCTAACACTGACATGTTCTTCCGAGCTCCCTGAAACCGAAACAGAATTCTGCATCACAGGCAGTATGTTTGTAACAAGTGGTACATAGCCTCGCCTTGATTACTGACATTTTCAGAAACTTTATAAACGTTCCGCCCTTGAATATTTCAAAACTTGATTTCATTTTGTATGAAACTTGTCCGCTAACATAAAGTTTTTCGATTTTTACAGGTATCGAGATAATATGAGGAAAATCGAAGGATGAACCACAAAGTCCACTCAATCGCGCCGTGTGGTGGGCAGAATATGTAATACGCCATAATGGAGCCAAACATCTCAGGTCTGCAGCACTCGACTTGGCATGGTATCAATACTTATTGTTAGACGTTGCCGCATTTCTGTTTCTCCTTGTAGCCATCACAGTTCTTATATCACACCTCATCTTGAAGAATGTTTATAAGTATCTGAGAGCACAGTATTATAAAGTAAAATGTAAACATGATTAGGCCTATGATAAATACACACAAGGAAATTTAAGACAGGAGAAACTGTCGGAAAGTAGTTTATGTGCTGCTGATTTTCGTACCTAAATATCTTACATTGATTGTGAGGTATATCAGGGTGATATATGTACGAATACTGTCAATGCGTTTCCTGTGCCGAAACAAAATGTCTGTGGGGGCAAGTTTAAAGATAATTTCTAGTTGTCAACACTTGTGACACGGTGACTGATAACACGGGACACAGAGAGATAAAAACAGCGAAAGAAAAGTTTGTTCCTATACACGGACCCCCCTCCCCCACGGTTGACCGATAAGCGCGGGGTCGAAATTCCGCCGGCTATGCGTCTTATCCCACGTCTCAGGGGACTGAACAGTCGGCTACGGGCGCGAGACAAAGATTCGCTGCGATAATAACGTTTAGAAAGTTAAAAACTCATCAGTGCTACAGCTGATGCTGAAAATGTTGTCCTGGCTGAATGCATGCGGTATACCCGCGGAACACGCTGTTGTTAACCTTTTAAAGCCTAACGGTAACTTTACGTACCACCAGGTTTAACATTAAAAAATTCTACGTGATGCCCACATTGCGTTTATGTGTTTTGTACGGATCTCAGAACAAACAGCAACTTTTGCCTTATAAAACATTAACAGACTGGTTTTTATAACCGAAGTGGAGAGTGTTTACAGCGCGGTACGCACTGAGTCCTTATATAAAACAGATACGCTTCGTCTTTAAAAGGTCAAGTCTGGAGTTCTTCGCCAGAAACTGTTGAAACCTCGCGGCGGATATTGATTCTTAGTCCACCCAGAGCGTGGCGATTCGTTTCATACAGTTTATCCTTCAAAGCGTGACACATCATTGTCTTATACGGAGGCAGGTTTGCAAGTTTCTTAGCCCTTCGTGCAGGCATTTTCGAAACACTCTTCTGAGCTAATCGTTTAAGAGATTTTTTCGTGAAGTTGCAAGTCTAGTACTGATACCATCCGATTTCTCTTCTGTCAGCACAACTCGTTTCCTATCTGGTTTATTTTTTCTAGCAGCGATCCTGTTGTTTTCAGCTTATTGGCCACTTATCTGTATTCTCTTTAGTTGGAAGTGGTTCTCCAGGAGACTGGCACCGAAATTTTCTGCGATATTTGCCAGCACGCTCACATTTGACATAGAGTTGCACCAGACACATACGCTGTAGAATAATGTATCCGACTCGACCCACATTGTCGCAAAACTGCACGGTTGTCTGACAACTGCAATGACGAGACGCAAAAGAGAAGGTCACGGCGCAAGAACCTTCCCGCCGACAGCTAGCATTACCCTAGCAATCAGCAACAAATCTTTAATATTTCGTCCAACACAGCCATGTGTCTTTTCTCAAGAACAGCTACATGTTTTGTTTTAACATACCATCATCAGGCTATCAATGAAAAGCTTTAAAGAAAAAGGTAAAATGTATAACATATAGAGTCACCATATATACATTTTTTTTACTGTGTGGATCCCACAAGTTTACAGTTTTGGTCATGCAGTAGCTGACAGATGTAAACTTTTCTGTAAGTTGTAACGGTCGTAATAGGATGCACATTAGTGACGTTAAAATATTCAGAAGGTAGGATAAATTTATTATGTGTAAAACTGGCGTCTAGGTATCGATTACGTACTTTTTGTAGATCTGATGATTAGTTGTATTTGTCACGCCAAAAATATAAGAGGCCGACAGTATGATGGTCTTGGATTTGTCTTGTATCTGACTTTATTACTTATTTAACAGCCCCATTTCTTTATTATTGAATGGTTTTGTTTGTAGAATACTCGAGGTATTCTTGACTAGTTTCATATATTTTTAATATCGGAGCGATAATTGTTCGGTGTAACGCTTGGCAGTCTGAGGCTAAGAACAAGGTCGTGTTTTGGCCTCAGGTTTTCAAGCGTGATATCAACAATTATTGTGCCGGAACTACCACCACATCTCGTCAAAACTAAGCTGTGTAGCTTTCATTTAATGCCATTCAGTACATGTACATCGTTCTGTCTCCAGTAGTCACAGCTTGGCTCACTGGTGTGCAAAAACCGCAAGTTCGTGCTGTACACACTGAACTATGAATGTATACAGCGAGTCCTGAATGGTAATGTGAACAGTGATCCAGAAAACATTTAACCTTTTAAAGCCTAGCGGTAACTTTACGTACTACCCGGTTTAACATTAAAAAATTCTACGTGGTGCCCACATTGCGTTTATGTGTTTTATACGGATCTCAGAACAAACAGCAACTTTGCCTTATAAAACATTAAAAGACTGGTTTTTATAACCGAAGTGGAGAGTGTTTACAGCGCGGTCCGCACTGAGTCCTTATATAAAACAGATATGCTTCGTCTTTAAAGGGTTAAACAAGGTGGGACGCAACATTTCTTATGGAGAAAATGAGATGCTAAGAACACGTCACTATCAGTGCTACAAACAGAAACAACAGAGCGAAAATTGTGCAGCTCTTTTGACTCAGTTCATTGCTCTGCTGGAAAGGAAAGAACAGGATTTTTGGTTTCAGCAAGGTGGGGGCGGCAGTGCATCCTGAAAAAGCAACAAGAGCTTTCTTGCAGGACTTCCTAGAAGCAGAGATATGGCTGCCCCGAAACGGTCCAAACATGCACTGAGGGAACATATAGCTCTACCCATACTCAACTTCAACCCCACCCCCTGAATTTCTTGGAGGGGTGAACAGGTGAAAAGAAAGACAATCTGTATGCCCCCCCATGACCTAACCTCCAGATGAAGATCTGCCACTGGTCACAACAACTGCAGATGATTTGTGAAATACTATAGGCTCGAAGAATTAAGGAATGGAACTGTGTAGGACCCACTGTGTCCGTGTCCCACATCTCTACGTCCACAGGAGCTGAGGACTATCGAAATGATATGCAGCTGAGGAATAAAATTTGCGGCCGCAAACGCTAGGGAAAGTGGGAAAATGTGTCGGAGTTTTCGCTGGTGGAACGGGTCTTATCACTACTGCAACTGCTTTAAAACTTTAGTTAACTGCGCACGTATGAGAACACAAAGGTCGCATAAGACTTTTAAATGGTGAGTAAAGGCCTATTGTATTGTTAGTAATGCGAACTACAGCAGCTAGAATAGGAGGAGTGTTTTGAAATTCCTTTCTGAAAGGCAACGCTCCGTCCCAAACCGTAGGTAGGATAGGTAAGTGGCAAACTTTAAATATAATGCTTTAGTTCAGGGTTTTCAAATATGCAACACCTTGACTTCCTGAGATGCTAAATGAATTTGTGCAATCCTCCCCCCCCCCAGTGAATAACAGTAATCATTATTTTGTAGAAATTACCAACAATATTGCACATATTTAATGTGTTCCATGTCCGTGCATTATATTACACAAAAACATTAATCACCAACAAATGCATAAAGAGAGTTTTATCATCAATCGTAACACACTCCTACATGTTTCGACCCTGCTGGGTCAGCTTCAGGGAGAACTTTTTTGTTATCGTTATGCTAAGGTTGCGCTTTATAGTTGCGTGAGAATATGCTGTTTTTCGGGCCTGCAGACCGGGACCGCAGAGAGTTCACGAAAAACAGCACATTCTCACGCAAATATAAAGCGCAACCTTAGCATAATGATAACAAAAAAGTTCACCCTGAAGCTGACCCAGCAGGGTCGAAACATGTACGAGTGTGTTGCGATTGATGATAAAACTCCCTTTGTGCATTTGTTAGTGATTAGTGCTTCTGTGTAATATTGCACATTTTCATACTGAAGAAAAGTTGTTGCAAGATCATTTGGGCTCCGACATATTTTCACGGATGATGGGGAGGGCCACCACCGAAAAATATCGAAGTTGAAACGATCTTGGAACAAATTTTGTTACGCACTAAATGGTGAATTATTGTTGGCAACTTTCTAGACAGTAACGCAATAGAAATGCACGGTGCGAACAACGATGTCAACATTAATGCTTTTGTTGGCATTTTGTGGGCAAGAAATAAACGTACCCCTTACATTTCATAATTATGTTTTACATTATACATCAGATGTAAAGGCGACAGAAATCAGTGTTATGAAATAAGACAGTGTAATTCGAGCGGAACGAAAGAAAAATCAAACTGAGAGCCATGTATTTAAATGGATCAATTCGCTTGTTTACTGGCATAGTTCTTCAAATCCGAATTTCATTTTTAAGACACCCATTTTCAATTTTAAACCATGTCAGCCCACTAGGTTTTTAATAGTGCAAAAAATCAGTATCTATCCAAATACAACCAAATCCTATTTATTACATAAATATACAAATATAATTACATAAACTGCACTATTAAAAGGCATTTTGGTAAAAATATGCTTCGAAACACCAAATTACGACCTACTCTTCTTGGACTTCTTGACCCTTGAAAATGGGACCGACACGTTGTTCCGAAACGTAGGTAAAGGATTACCACTTGACGCTGCGTAATACCCCAGAAGAGCGCAGATCTCATCGCCATAGTTATCACCTTACTTCTATGCATACAGAAGACAGCTCACGTGAAATTCATACAGACTGGTTAATGCACCAGTGGAGCACCAATTATTTCACATACACAAGTGTTTAGAAAAGTGAAGAATTTAATTCGGTTCGATAGTCCACACAACCATGAATGTCAGCCACTAAAACACCTGCATTTAACTAAACACAGACGCACAGGTGAGATCAAATATTTTCCGGGCCCACACACAAATGACACTACTGCTGCTAGCATGAATTTGTATTGATATAATTATGTAGATACAGTAAACTCCCCCACGTCATCACCTCTAAACAAGGCTGCCGCACGTGTGATTTTTTAAAGATATCTTGTTAAGCACAAGTGCCTTTTGTTCCACTTGCGATTTTGGTGTACATAGAAAATGACTTAAAAGAGCAGCATGAGTGCAACAAACATTGCTTTAAACTGGAGTAAAATACTATGGAAAATTTCAATACGTTGAAAGAAACTTTTGGACAGGAAACGGTGGGAATAACACACACTTTTAATGTTTTTACGTAGTTCAAAGCTGTGAGATTTCTGTTGAAACTATGGAATATTCAGGACGTCCACCGATGAGCAAAACAGATCTTACTGTGAAAAGGGTGAAGACTCTTGTCCTTGAAAACAGAAGAATAACTTGTCGGAGACGCTAATAAAATGTTTTAAAAATCATTTTAAGTCAGTGCAGGGAACCCCGGAAGGCAATCCGATAAATGTTCAGACTGGAAACAAATTCGTGTACTGTCCCAGTACTCTGCTGTATGTGGGCGTGGGCCATCTAAAGGAAAAATGGCTGCCTACCACACCTTTTTCTCGTCAGATTCAGCAACGAGTAACTTTACCCTTTCCTATAATTCAAGAAGTCGTTAAATGTAACGACACTTAATATACCCACTTTTCAAACAAAGTCGCCGACCCAGCTGCCCTGTTTCAAAGAAATCACTTCACGCAATGCTTAGAACGGTGACGCGATCGCTGCATTCGCACTATTAATTACGCTGCAGAATGCTTCCAAGCATAATACTTCGAATGGGACAACACTGAATTTGAGCTAGGTGTTGGTGTCATGGACACCACTTATACGTTAACTTTATTAAGCGTGTGAAATGTGTGATATAAATCCCTCCAAGCACAATAACAACATAAATATTTATATAGTTGTCCTAATTTTAAAATTTCATCCATCGTGTTTCAATATTCTTGACTCGAAGATAACCCGACAATGGCGTTTACACATCTAATCAGATCTGAACTCTCAAAATACAGAAAGACATCTGCGATGACAATTCCAACTAGATTTCCATCTGTTACACTGGTTTACGCTAAAAACGGAATTAGACACAACAACTTTAACAACGCTAGTTCAGCGAAAAAAATCAACCAATTTCCAAATATTAAGAAGAATGTTTATGAAAGTAATAGTAAAATATATTTCGTCCGAAAGTATTTGTGGTAAAAATACACAAAGTTTAAAATTTAAAGTATCAGGTACATTCCCAAAACTAAAATTACAATTACGAAAACACAAAGACTACGTTTGCAGGATGAGGCAATGTTTCTATGCATAAGTAGACACTAAATCAACAACTGTCACTTGCACTCAAACCTAGCTAATACTGTCGGTATCAATTCAGACTCGATAGTGGTGACTAATAGGCATAGCCTTGGTGAGAATACTAGAAGAAAGTACGATAATATTCCAAAGGCTGACGCCATTAGAACACCAACAAGGTCTGACAGCACACTCTAAGCTGAATTTCCACTACACCAGGGCTCGCCAAATCTGTGCTTGCTGCTGAATATGCTCCAGTCGGCCCTGTACAATGCCCCGCCTTAGGAGCTACAGAAACAAACCTTTACCCATATTTCCTAGTAAATCAGAGTGTCATTCAAAACGTGTTGCATAACAACTAATACGACCTTAAGGCACAAGACAGGTAAAACCAAGGCACAGAAGAAGAAAAGCAAAAGCTTTCGTGACACTGAATAATCAAGTACGTGAAATTTACATGTCTAAAAAAGGAGACCACAATTATCACTAGAGTGTTGAAATATTTCGCGTCAATATTGTGTACACTTTTATCAACAGACTAGAAAAAATACAGACTGTAGGCCTATGTGTAAGTCTACAGATATTTACATACCAAACCATATACACGGTGATTCAGCAGGAAGGGTCAGTGTTTTGGGAGGTGATAATAGCGACCATTATGAGGAAAACGGTTAATACGAACATGTATTTAGTTATGAATGGTTACAGAGACAGATCTCTCTGACGCTACAAACACAAAAGGATTCTAAATTCTAAAAAGTAAAGAGTTGTTAATTACCGTTATTTTTCTTTTAATTTCAATTTAATGTTTAATGACGTGGCTGTTGCACACAAACCACAAATCTGTTACAATTCGCAATCAGTGTTCGAAAGTACCAACGTCAACCTCAGTGCACTTTGCAACTCGCGTGCGAAGATCGCGTGTTGTTCGTCTCAGTTGATCTTCACGTTTCTGTATGCGGACAGCAGCATCCAAATTGCTAAAGAGCAATTCATTTCGTGTATCTATTTTTCTCTCGTAAACTCCACTCTTCATAGACCCCCCCACAAGCACATACCTAAGGGGGAGGAAAATGATTGCGCACCAGATTCAAACAGCTGTATCTGAGTAAATATTCAGGATGTGACACACGTTCATGTGAACTCTTTTCTTAAAATGGCCGATACTATCACCTCAAAAATTATTGACTTTTCCTCCTGAATCACCCTGTATATCGGCTAGTGCCCTGTGTGCGATAAGATATGCGATCCTCAAGTATAAGCTATTTTTAACTAAATACCAGGGGCCCGTAGATACCTCCAGATATAAAACTGGAATATCTAATGTTCCTTAACACATTCTGCATAACAAACGTAAATTTGGGCCTATACAAGAAATGACGTGAGTCCCGTAAATAGCAAATATAGGCGGACAATGAAGACTTTAGAACAGTACCAAACGTGCAAAGTAACAACCAATGGCAACCAAACAAACGACAATTTTCTAACCTCTCCTCATCCCTCCCCAACACTCCACGCGTATGAGCAAGCAGAATCTGCACATCCGTCCGCCCGGCTCACGGCATGTCACAAAAATCCAGGGTACCGCACGGCCACATTCAGCCCACATATAGCAAGTAATCTCGTTACAGCACCAGGTCACGGGCTTGGCAAGCCGAAACAAATGTACAGAATAACGCGTGAACAGGAGGAAGCACGAAAATACAGAAATGAGCGTGTGAGAAATGGCTGAATTTTTCATTTCCTCAATGGCGATTAGTTGCTCAGCTAAAACTACAATAAATTTATTTACTTTTGGACAAAAATAGTCATTCAGAATAAAAAACAATTCACAAGTGATAACTAGAATGTAATTATCTGGTATCGGTCTCTCTTTATTGCCATACTGAAGATTACTATAAAAAGGAAAAAGCTGTTTTGTCTTATGTTTCGATAGATAAGACACTGACTCGCTGAAAACTTAGAGAAATTTCTTAGGACATAAACTGAATAAATATTAAATAAATTTTCTTAAGAAATAAATCCACTCAGCCACATATTTAATCGTAACACTCTATATATTTATCCATTCAAACACGTCAGATGTATGAGATCTCACAGGCAGGTAACGATATAAATATCTTACACAGTGTGTAGTCTCCTTGACCTCACGGTAAGCCGATAGTGGGGTCGAAATATTCAGTAATATCTTACATGACAAAATAGAGGAAAACAAATATATAGCAACGAATCAATTTAAAAATATTACGAGTAGAATCCTGAAATATACATTTTTGCTCACAGTACCTGTTCAAGGGCATAAACTCAAATACATAACAATTTAAAAATCAGGTACCTCCCCGGGTATACATCAACACTTAGATAGACACAGAGACAACTTATGAAGGACGACGTAAATACAAATTTAAAAAATATACGGTCTGCATTTATAGCTAAAACTACTTTGGGTAACTACCGGCTTTTCGTAGCGGGGACTGATAAGCAAAGTTTAGGGAAAACCACCAAGACAAAATACAATGTTATCAACAAAAACCTTGATCGGTTGACAGAACAGCAACCGATACCAGACCACAAGGTTACAAGAACAATACACATGAGCACACTTTTAGCGTCATAACGTTTATATAAAACAAAATATATGTCTTCCGCATATAGTAAAAATAGTCATAATGGATATAGTAAAGACGGCCAGAAAAAGTACTTCTTGTATTATATTTCTTCCCACGCTTAGATGGTCGAAATCTTCTACGGCATCAGCTGACACTCTGCAGACAACACAGTCGTTCGATTTATAAAGGCCACACAGGGCAAGATGCCATAAAGGCACGTAGGTCATTGTGTAAAGGATCTTATGTGTGTGTCGACTATACCCAGAATCCTAAAGTGTTAACACCAGAAAAAATTCCAAATACTAAATTTGATGACAGTCCTTCCGTTGCGAGGTGCACTGGTCCAAGCCTACACACAAAGGGACGGAAATATGGAAGGACGGACACGACAAAGCTAGCAGTCGCTTTTAGCAACTGCTTGCGAAAAAGCATTACGAGCTGCATAAATTTAGCTCAACGTGAATGAAGACGTTAGTGGCAACTTCACTTGGCTGTTCCTGTTACGGATCGGGAAAATACCTGAACTCTTAACCGCACTGTTTCTTCAAAACACCTCAAAAAGTAGGCACACTGCATACAATGTCACAAAACATGCTTCTATCATCGAGGACATATTGAAGACAACATGTATGTACCAAACGTCTGGACTTATCTACCAGACGACAGTGACATAAAAACAGGCATGTCAGCATACAAGGCAAAGGACGTAAATATTAAATAAAGAAAGGGGGCACTGTTAAAAGGGCGTTAATGTAGCAGTCCTGAATCAGCACAAACGCTGAGACCGTTAGAATTCAGAGCGATTATTACAGAACGTTTACTAAACTACGTATACAAGATATTGGACAGGGAAGATATTGGTTACGGTTTAGACTACAGTTGGCTATGACACTTACCGGGCGGTAAATACGTTCGGAGTTTATGCTAACAGCTGATGTATTCAGAACGTGTCATTCCTCTGTAGGCAATGCACCACAGACTGCTGTGTCTACTGCTGCTGTGTGCAGTGTGCTGCACCAAGGGGGCACGCATCCTGGGAATCTTTCCCTCGCCGTCCATCAGTCACCAGTTGCCGTTTCAAGCCATCATGAAGGCCCTGGCAGCAAGAGGACACCACATTACTGTCATCAGCCCGAACCCCCTTAAGGTTTTATGGTCTAAATATTTTCGTCCTTCCAAGCAGTACAATAATAATGCTTTCTCCTAGTTCCACGTAACAATTCAGCAGTAATTTACTACGTCCCACGGCATTGCATACAAAAAATTATCACGGAAAATGTGTGTGTAAAGCTTATTTCTGTGTGTGTGTGTGTGTGTGTGTTTTGTGCGCGCGCATGTGTATAATGCATTAAAGCTGCACACGTTTCCAGACATATCATAAATGCTCTTAAATTCTGCTCTCCGTTAACACTAACTACACTACCATGGCGATCACAGGAACGTACAGGGCTGAAGACACACAATTACACAATACTGCTGGTCGGAACATGAAACAACACTTAATTGTTACTATCTCGCACAAGTTGCAATACCTCTATTCTTTAACCAACTTCATTTCAACGCCAAGGTTTATTCACATTTACTGTTAAATTGATTCTGTAGCGGCGAACTTGGATTTCAAAGAAAAATTACAGAAAGCTGCAGAGTGGATTAATCTGGCTCAGGTCAGTAACCATTGGCCCGTGCTGTAAACAAAGTGATGATCTGGCGGGGCCGTAAATTGGAAGAAGCCTTTGACTAGTTCAGGAAGTACTAGTAGTCAACTGACACTCTGTTGCCCGGTGGCAGGCGGGTGTCCTTCAATCCGTCTTTGTTCACTAACATAAGAAAGTTACACACAGTCATGCACTCAGGTGGCAAAACCAGACGTATTTCTCATATGATGTGTTAAACATAAGATTACCGCGTTGTAACGAAGTACCGCATTTCTGCACGGGGCAGAGAGCAGTTAAGAAACAGTCGCACTTTCACAGCCTATATTTAGAAATAAAAGGCCTTAATAATACTCAGTTACTTCTATAAGCTGTGTTAAATAGGTAAAGTACAGGGACTCTGCAGTAACCCTTGATCTGGAGGCAACTCGTATCAATATATATCCCCGCAACCACATGCCGAAATATTTCTTGAACCTGCCGCTGTAATTCTCGCCTTTAGGCACACGTAAAAAACACGAAGATGGTCTTTCGAACTAAGCTGCAGCTGGCTAAATGTGCAATTATATATCTGTTCCAGACTCCAGTTCCCAACTACCAAGATGTGGATCTCTCGTTCTCGTACAAAATGGGCTTATCGACAATGGACTTCGCAAAAACGGAAAAGGCCTTACCATATGACTTTGTGGAACAATTCATTACCCTCATGTGCAAGGTCGTCGAACTACAACTGAGTTCCCCGCAAATTCAAGAATTCATTAGGTCAGCTGAAGTTTGTACTTTACTTGCATATGTTGGTAAACCATAAGCTTCGCGTCTTCAGGTAGGACCCACACAAGGTTTCTCCTACTTACTCTCCACGAACCCGCGTGTACGTGTTTCTTTCCCATCCCCCTCAGCAATGATTCACTGCACAGAAAGTCGCATTCCATATCAGTGGTGCCGCCCGGTCTCCGTGTCTCTGCATGATCTCTGTATCCGTAACATCCCGACCTCAAAACTCACCTCACCCTATGTGTGTGGGACGACAACCTTATCAGTTCAGTCACACAAACTCTCTGCTAAGATTTCCCATCTCCCTAATTTCATACAGGTAATTATTGCTGGAGAGTAAGATTATTATTTTCAATTAAAGTCTGTTTAACTCTTTAAAGACGAAGCGTATCTGTTTTATATAAGGACTCAGTGCGTACCGCGCTGTAAACACTCTCCACTTCTGTTATAAAAACCAGTCTCTTAATGTTTTATAAGGCAAAAGTTGCTGTTTGTTCTGAGATCCGTACAAAACACATAAACGCAATGTGGGCACCATGTAGAATTTTTTAGTGTTAAACCTGGTCGTATGTAAAGTTACCGCTAGGCTTTAAAAGGTTAAATACTTCTTTGTATGTCAATAGGTGTTTTCGAGGCTTTTGCTATATTCGTGGCACTTACATTTCGTTCTGTAATGTTGTCTGTACGTTTAACAACGAATGTATCAAGAAAAAATTTCTTCCATTTAAGAATTTTCGTAAATTAGCGACATTTTATGAATACAAACGTAATTAGACTGTCAATAAATGCACGCCCGTTTGGCTCATTACTTTTCGCATATTGCTGAGTGTAATTTATATTCTTTTGTCTTACAGATCAAACAAAATAAAGTATGACCTTGTGATTCTGGAGGGATTACTGTCCCTGAGTTACTATGGTCTTATACACCACGTGGGCTCGCCGCCAGTCATCGGAGTACTGTCGTATGCAGGCTACTTAGCTGCAGGTGAAGCAACTGGGAACCCGACAAACCCGGCATTCATTCCGGATATTTCGCTACCTTATGGAACCCACATGACATTTTATGAGAGACTGCAAAACACCCTGTTTTGGTTGTGGATGAGGTGCGTCAAATTCGTAGATATTGCTAATCCTTGCTGTTGTCTTACAATCTCATTAACTGAACCCTCTAGCTAAGGCCCGCTCAAACCGTAGCTCGCAGGCAACACGTTGCTCGAGACACAGTGTTATGTTGCTCGCTGAGACACTGCGAATATGACAGTGTCTTCCAACCCTGTCCCTGGCAAAGCTGACACAAAATGCCGCAGCTAATTTTAAAACTTACAAGCTCTTCATTTATGGAGACCGTAATTTATTTTGTAAAAATGAGAAAAAATAGCAACTTCCTAGCCTAGGTTGTTAATTGCCTTTTTAACTACATTTTATCATCATCATCATCATCAGTATATTTCTATTACATATTATGTATAGACAAACAGACAGCTAAAATTATACACTTAAGAGTAGGTTTATTTATTCAGTCTTCATTGTGTATATCCAATTTCATTTCGCCAGCATGCACACCAGAGTTTGCTAAAGTTGCGCGCAATATATGAAAGGTTGAGCAGGCATGTTCTATCTTACACCGACATATCACGTAAGTACCGGAAGCTCCTACTTCAATCAGTAATTCCCAAAATGTAATCGGTATATATTTTGGCACCCCTGAATGTGATCGGGGACACTTTGTACACGTTTTTGTAAACGGAGTTCATTACAAACATCAGTAAGATTATTATTATTATTATTATTATTATTATTATTATGCACAGATCTCTTATCTGAGGCCCAGGATTTCTCAGCCGATATAGCGACTCTATAGGGGCTGGGCGGTTCGAAGTTTGAAACCCCGGTGGGGAAAAATTTTCTGCACTTATCTGGACGGGTCGTGTGTCCCACACAGCCTTCTGTATAATGGGTCCCGGGCCCTTCTCAAGGTAAAGCGGCCGAAGCGAGACGCTGACAGTCCACACCCTCTAGCGCCGAAGTTAAAAAAAGAGTAGGGGTATACCTCTACTTCGTTGTGCCTTCATGGCAAGTTATAGGATTAAATCCGTCAGCTGCTTCGTTCTTAAGTAACAGAAAAATTCCTCATAAAACACATCTGCTCTTCTATTTGCCTCCAGTTCCTACCAAAAACACCAGTTGGTACGGAATAGAAAAGTGCACGACCATCACTACTGTGCTAGATACTACTCATAAACACGAATGATACAACAATTCGAAGCAGGAAGACATGTAATATCAGCAGTACCTGTTCGCAGGTACAAGCTATACACAGAAGTATATCCCCGCCAAGAAGCTATCATGAGGAAATTTTTTGGCTCCAGCCCGCCTCCTGTTGCTGATGCAGCAAGGAACATGAGTTTGCTAATATTTGGCTCTAACTGGGTGTTCAACTATCCCATCCCTCTTATGCCATCAATAGTGACAACACACAGTCTGCATGTGAAAACAAGCACTGATCCATTGCCAAAGGTAAGTAACAGACATTTTGTCTTGTTCCTTCACACAATAAGCTGCCCCTAATTTGCCTAACGAGTATCCAACACACTGTGACCATTCGCTAGCAGGTATACTAATCCGTGACTGTCTGCTCTTGGGCTCGGATCTTTGGTCGAACTATGACTAGACGAAAGAAGTAACCCTGGGAATTGGTAATTGATCCACTTTACATAAATGAAGAACGTGTATTTAGGGAATTAAATTGATTTGCACGCATCTTGTTTCTTTAAACTAGGCAAATTTAAAATTGTAATCTTACAACTACCATGCGAGTAAAATTTTCTAACTTTCGAGGAGCCAGACAGGCGGCTCGGGGATGAACATTTGGGCTTCAGGTGAACATGTATTCTTTCAGCATTTGAGTAAATCTAATTCCCCGTTTGCGATGGGCGAAATGAGGTCAGCCAACATCACACTGGTCTATCATATCGAAATACTAGTTTCTGGTCTAGATCGGAGATCTCAGTTTTAAAGTAGAAAACCACTTCAAAATTCACGATTCTATACAGCGAACGATTTGCACATCGCTATAAGAGGCGGCGTAAATGCAAGACGCGAGTCGCCCTGGCCACTCTGATTAGGCATTCACTGATGAAATCCTCTGATCTGTCACGCTTCGAACCAACCTCAGCATTCCGTGTGTAAAATCTACAAGAATAGAAAAAAATAAAATCGACCAGTGCGCCAATGCTATACATACCCAACAAAATTCAAGTAATTATCGTCCATTGTTGATGAAGGTTTTGAACACACATATATCGCATTAATTAACATAAAATATTCCTGCAGACAGTGGTGTTGCTAGGATTTTGAGCGCCCATTCAAGGGTCACGTACTGTTATACAGGGCCACTTTTCATAAATTTGTCTTCAACAGAACTGATTTTGAAGTAAAGTTGATTTCCTCAATCTGTTTGCTTAGACTGCCGCGAATATGCTCGAATTTCCTAGAACAGTGGGTAATGTTCTCTTAGTGAAAAGCAATAATGTTTCCTAGAACAGTGGGTAGTGTTCTGTTAGTGTAAAACAATAATATTTCCTAGAACAGTGGGTAGTGTTCTGTTAGTGTAAAGCAATAATATTTCCTAGAACAGTGGGTAGTGTTCTGTTAGTGTAAAGCAATAATATTTCCTAGAAGAGTGGGTAGTGTTCTGTTAGTGTAAAGCAATAATATTCTGCGATGGTTTCGTGGGCACCCTATACTTTTAGACCCCAACACTTAGCATGCCGTTGATATATGGTGGCTGCACTCCTGACTCCACTCCACCGTAACATTTTTCTTCCTTGTACGTACACAAAATAGCCCTACCTCTTAAGAATACGTAAACTGTAGGTTTTTGAGTAAGCAGAACAGTCGCCTCATGCAATGACATCAACCGTATTAAAACACCAAAGAAATATCTTCCATCGGAACTTGTACATTTTTCTTGGGAAGAAATCGGAATAGAAACGACTATAATTAAATAGCAATATTTAACAGCCCTTTAAACAAACACACGATTTGAAAAGTCCTGTTTCAAAGATCATAAATTGCTGGTTCTACAAAGGCGTACTGAGGAATCTGTAAGTCCTCACATTTCCGGTCACACAAGGCCACTGCCGAATACACCACAAAATCCTTCCCTTATTCTTCTCGAAACGAAAATTTTTTATACATTACCAAGCTCCATCTGCTAAGGTGATTTCCTATGCCGCTAAATTTATTATTCTTGTTTCATTCTCAACACCGTTCAAACAACATTTGTTTAACACTAAAAATAATGATTTTCACACTTAACGTTGGCAACTGGAAATATGCAACCAACTGTACCTTCCCACCTATAATCACTCAGCACACATGAAAAAGCCTGGCGGTAACTTTACGTACCACCAGGTTTAACATCAAAAAATTCTACGTGGTGCCAACATTGCGTTTATGTGTTTTGTACGGATCTCAGAACAAGCAGCAACTTTTGCCTTATAAAACATTAAGAGACTGGTTTTTATAATCGAAGTGGAGAGTGTTTACAGCGCGGTACGCACTGAGTCCTTACATAAAACATACGCTTCGTCTTTAAAGGGTTAAACATAAAGTGCTTTAGCATCACAGGGAACTGGTAAAGCACGGAAGGAAAGCTGGGTTAACCTAAGCGGAACACTTCAGTTTGTACACACCAGACTAATATTAAACCTCAAGCATGCATGACTGTCTTATCAATGTTCTAACAAGTTTCATATAGGAATGACAGATTACAGTCTCTGACACTGAAGATAAATTTAGCAGTCAGAACAATGTACTTTCAGGACCTACAGAACTTCCTTGACGAAGCCCAGGACGGTGCTATATACTTCAGCCTTGGTACCAATATGCGTAGTGACCATATGGCAGAGGAGAAGATTCGGGCTTTTCTAGAAGCTTTCTCTGAGTTACCACAGAAAATTCTGTGGAAGTGGGAGGCGGACAGCTTACCTGGACAGCCAGCAAACGTGAAGACTGGGAAGTGGCTGCCTCAGCAGGATATTCTCGGTAACATGACTTTTTGTGTTTGACAAGACAGAGTATGTATTAATGAGCAGATTAGTATCATGCCTACACACAAAAAATCATCAGAAGATAAAATAAATTGCTATTTTTATAATTTAGGTCCCTCACTTTGACTGCATGCTATCAAGTCTTCTTGGGAAATGAGTTCTGTGGGTGTGCAGTTCATGTCCAGCGTTCCACAGACTGTCTCTGTTGTGATCACCAGAGTTTATGTGATGCGTGATGTCATCGCCTGTTGTATTTATACCCACACTGTGTTCTCAGAGCTCGGTGTTCTGTTCCATGGCACGCCAGCGGGGTAAAAGTGAATGGAAACAAGTGCTCCATTTTCATAGTGCATGTTGTTTAATGTGGGCACACCAGGGTGGTTCCTATCACAAGTGTTTACATTCAGTGCTTTTCATGACCGCGCCTTGCTGAAGCTAGTTTCGTACTGTCACCATAATTCTTAAGGTTGTACTGGAAAAAATATTTCCATTATAATTCGCATGTTTGTGACAGACGTCCGTACCAATTTTCAAGTTCTCTTTACAGTCCTTCTTCGGGTATCTTTATCTAACAAATAGGGCCTACCTGACTCAGTTATAGTTTCATGCAAGCATTACTGTGTGTTTGACATAATACAGCACACACTGACAAAACTTGCACTTTACGAATACTTCCAGGAAACTTTACTAAGGCACACCTCTTTGTTTCCTTTTCACAAGCGCATGTCGGTGCTAAATTATTAAAGACTAGTATGCTGGTGCCCAGCGACGCGGGCAGGCTAGGAACACCTATTTACATATTTACTCCGGAATTCCCGCAAACCGGGGATCCGGACAGGCAAGGCACAAGCATTTCCGTAGTTACGGCTGAAACCTCGCGATGTGGGCAGGCAAGGCACACCCATTTACGTAGTTAACGTGGAAACCTGAAGAATGTATATGCCTGTGTATTATAATTTCGTAGTGGGGCCCGCAGTTATGAAAACACAGATAATGTGTATGTATGCATATTATACTGTCGTATAAGTGCCCAGCGAACCTTTACGTAGTTAAAGTGGTAACCCCAGTTGGTCGTGTCTGTAACATACCATCCGCGCATCCGTTAAACTAAATTCTATGCCGTGTCTTTTCTTGGCATTTGGTGGCGGTCCATGAAACTCCAGTGGGGGAGTGTGACGGAGACTGACAATGCTACAGTGCATATAAGAGGGGTTTACTGCTTGCAGAAGGCAAAAGGTTGGAGCATTTGAAGGAAAAGCCACATCATAAAATCCCGTACCATGATTTAAGTTTTATTACGGAGAACGACCCAGCAGCAGACGCTACGGATGCACCGCAACCTTAAGGCTTATGCGCAACCTTATGATAAAGACTATTATTATTATTATTATTATTATTATTGTCCTTTTCCTAGTAAAGGTGCACCGGTGGAAAGAAATTGACAGGGGAAGACCGAAATACTCGGAGAAAACCTACCCCGTGTCACTTTATCCACCACGAATCCCACGTGAACTGACCCGGGATCGAACCCGGGTCTCCACGCTGGGAGGCCGGCGGCTAACCGCCTGAGCCACTGCACGGCCCTAAATCGTAAGTTACACCAAAGAGAACATTGTTAACAATATTTCTTTGCTATTTTATATCTTTGTGATTTACCATTTAAAAACTGAGGTTACGCTGAATTATATATTACAGGCTAAGTTCGTACCGCGCAGTAAAAACACTCCGTCTCAGTTTTAAAGTCAATCAGTTAATGCTGCATAGGAAAATAATCGTTTTTTATTCCGAGGTCCGTGCAAAACATGTAAATAAAGCTGGATTATATTACAGGCTCATTTCGTACCGCGCAGTAGACACACCCCAATAGGATTTTAAAAATCAGTCAATTAATGCTGTATGGGAAACAATTGCGGTTTGTTCCGAGAGCCATACAAAACACGTAAATAAGGCTGAGTCATATTACAGGCTCAGATCGTACCGCGCAGAAAACACATTTCTCTGTATTTACGTCTCCTGATATCTAGTGGCGGTCTGTGGAACTCCAACGTTCTCACAGTTGCCCTGTCATCTGGAGGCGGCCCACGGCACTTCAAACGTCGCATATGTTTGCATCTTACTGAATAACATATAAGATTATACTGAAAGAGTAAGAGTTCGGTGATGCTTCAAGGCCCAACTTTTATACCAAATGCTCAGAATGTCAGTGAAATGGTTATAAAATGGAAGGGAAATGGAAATTAATGAAAAGAACAGTTTAGATATAAAAAATGCAAAAAGAAGGAAAAACAACTGAATTCGTTGGGAATCAAGCAATAGATGTCCTACATATAATATGCATTATCTTGCAATTATCTTTCTTTTTAATTACACTATATTTTTTTTCATTTCTAGCTCACCCCAATATTAAGTTGTTTATAACACAGTGCGGATTGCAGAGCTTCCAGGAGGCTGTATATCACGGTGTGCCGCTGCTGGGAATTCCCTTCCTTAGTGACCAGAAATACAATGCCAAAAAAATAGCCACTGAAGAAATTGGACTGCAGTTACCATTTCAAGAAATAACAAAAGAGAAACTGCTGACCAGTATAACTGCATTACTTCGTGATTCCAAGTAGGTACAAGTCAAGTAGGTGGATATAATGAGAGCTATCTTGAAAAACAAATTATAAAGAGAAACAAAATTATAAGATTCAAATCAATGATTAGTGACATACTAAGGACTGACAACAAGTCGCATACAGGTTAGGTCCCTTTAAGAGTGACGGATTCATAATGGGGCTGGTGGACACAGCTTTTGCATAGGCGTGCGTATTAAATTTCCATGTGGCGAAGAAAGGTTATTATCATAGGAAAAAGATAATTATCCTTCCCCCTAGTAATTGTTGTGTTTAGATATACACAATCATGGCGAAAGAAGTAGAAACAAGTAATATAAATTTGTAATGAGTAACCACATATAAAAGTGTTGTGACCAATGGGATACTTTTTCATTCTATTTATGTATTTCACAACGGAATATAACAAACACAGTCTAAACGAACAGTCTAAATTTTCGAAAATTGAAATTTTGTAACTCTCAGTAATGTTCGGATTGGCGCAAACGTTCATTCATACCCTTCTCAAAAAATCCACATATGTCCTCAACTTTATCACATGGTTTCTGCATATAACTATAAGAAACAAGACTTCAATAAACATCCTTATTAAAAAGCCAAGACAATTTATGACAATCGTATAAATAGCTGCCATACAATTCATGGGTCCAACAGCGTCCATTGTTAAGGCTTGGGTAGGCACCTAAGAATCCTACCTACATCACTGCTCAGACTAACTACACATCGCATTGCACAGTACAGCAAGCAAGCGAAAGCATGCGCATTCTGTCTTCAGCATACAAGTACAAACCTACGTAATGTTAATCCACTAATAATCTGACATCCATACTCCATTCTGTCCTCACTGACACTGTAACAGAATGTTGTCCCAAAACCACTATATTCATAAGACGTTCTGAATTAGCCTAGAACTTTTCGCTGATATTTTTAATCCCGTATAAATGTTTCTCAATTCAAAACCTACGAAATCTGCATTCTGTTATTTTACGAAACGCATCCTTTAACACAGATGTTCCGAATCTTACAGGTATCGAGATAATATGAATAAAATGTCTGCCTTATCGAAGGATGAACCACAAAGTCCACTCAATCGCGCCGTGTGGTGGGCAGAATATGTAATACGCCATAATGGAGCCAAACACCTCAGGTCTGCAGCACTCGATTTGGCATGGTATCAGTACTTGCTGTTAGATGTTGCCGCATTTCTGTTTCTCCTTGCAGCAATCACAGTTCTCATATCGTATCTCACCTTGAAAATCATTTACATTTATCTGATTGCACGGTACTATAAAGTGAAATCGAAACACGACTAGACCTAAGAGGAGAAAATAAAAGGAAATAGAAATAAGAGGATCTGTCAGAAAACACGTTTACACTGCATATAATTTCATAATTAAACAACCTACATTGCTGGTGATTATATCAATGCGAAGTGGTCATTTGGTGACTATCATCTGATTCCAACAATAAAACACCATCTTTGTGGACACAAATTTAAATATGATCGCAATCTAACATTTTTGACATGAAGTCTTGTAAGAAGGGGCACAGACTTCTATCAACAGCAAAAATCTCTTTCTTCTATACGACAAATGTACCACTTGTAGCAGCCACTATGTACGAAAGAAGTGTGCCAGCAGCACCATTAACTGTCAACTCTTACTATTAGAGTTGACAATAAAGGACGCACAATATGTGTACTGCAAACGTCTGAACATTCCTTGTGCATTAACCGTTATTGGCCAGGCTTTAATAAAAGGGCAAGTGTGAGGTGCAGCTGGCCAAGGTTTGTTCTATTCAATAGCTGGAATGTGAGCTCCAAGATAAAATTGGGCCCCCGCCCTATAAAAGCGAGTGATTCAAAGCTTACTATCTCTGTACTACACAATAAAGTTTAAGCAACTAATCCGTTCAGTGTTTCAGTGGTTCAATGCGTTCTGCATCTTCACAGCCAATTTAATTGTAACGTCTTTGGTTTGACGTGGACAAATAAATAAATATAAACAATCATGAATATATGGTGTACACCGTGCAACAGTTATGCACAGGTTTCAAAGTCAGACAAATTCACCTGTAATTAAGGGGTAGGTGTAATAAAGATGCAGGAACGTTAAATGGCTCTGTGTCGAAATTTCTGCGTCACAATTTTACAAACTGTATATGTATGAAGGGCAATGTCTGCTTTAAAGACGCAAAACGAGCTAACTCTACCAGTACAGTAAAACCAAAGACACACGACCTACTTAAGTATCATGCACGTACATGATGTTCATGGCAAACTGTTGAATTCAAAACCAGAAGCGTAGCTAGGTTTCTTGGAGCCCGGGCCAGTAAATAAAAGGGCCGACTCTAAGGAAATTCAAGAACTTTAAAAGAATAAGAGTCAACTCCTGAATACCTTTTTATTTCCCTCAACTACCTCCCGGAGGTAGCACCACCACCCCCTCCAAAAAACGCCCCTGTCCGTAACACTTTTGCCCAAAAATAAGAATAAAAGCACAAATACGACGACAACTTTTAAAAATTATCAGCTGCAAATACAAGTTCGCACAGAGGGTATAAGGCATAATTGCACAGAGAGCGCTGTGGTGGTATCAATGCACGGTGTCCACCACCATTTGTTCCGTCATGTGAGCAATTTGAAAGGTGAATAACTCTCACTTAGCAGGCCTAATTTTCAATATACTTGTCCCAGGTTGACTTGTTTGTCTGCAAAATACGAAGCTCACACTGTCCTTACTGAACTACGAATGCGTGCTGCAAGTCCGGGAGAATACAACAAACAGTGGCGTGAGAACAGTAAACAAAGATGGATAAAACATCTCTCATCACATCATCAGGGACTGGGAAGCTGCCGCTATGACTCTAATTTTGAAGAGAATTCGTGCAAGAATCGGTGCAAAAAGCAAAAACTCCGGAGTCTAAAACGTGTCTTTCACCCGGCTGTGAAAATTTGCAGGTCACTGGAAACGAAATTTCAGTTTTCTGCTATATTTGAAAGCAACCAGTTTCAGAATAAACCTTACTATACGCTACTGCACAGATATTCATTACGACAGCGTAACACAATTTAAGCCTACAGTAAACTTTCCAACAAGCCTTCATTTTCTAGAAGAAGCAGAGATGAAGCGAATGCCAAAAACCACCATACATAAGACGAAAACGAAAACGGAATGGCCTCTCATAAAAGATATCCACGAAGAATATGTTCGGCAAAGATTCAGTCTACAGATCCTGGCAACACACAGCAGCCCTACCACTCTACGGAGACTTGAACTAAATGTCTTACTACATGTTTTACCAAGGTGTATTTTAGTAACGCTCCAACTCGCCACAATTCTAACCACACCTTAGGGTCTCTGAGTTTTTCAGCGTGGATTTGTGTAACTGTCTTGGCTCGATATTATGTTGAAGTAAACAGACCGCGCCGTTGCCAATCGCCGAGCTGTCGAAGGCGTGGGTCTGCGGCTGCTCGCTTGCTGAGATTGTCGAATCCCGCCGGGGACATGGATGACTGTCCCTTGTGAGTGTTCTGTGTTGTTAAGTAGAGGTCTCTGCGTCAGGATGATCACTCGTCCAGGGGAGTCCTACGGAGTGTGGTGTGTCTAAATGAATGTGGTCTTGAAGCCTCGATACAGAGAAGGTCTTCGCCAACTAGGGGCTGTTGCGCCATGGAGGGAAAAAATAGACCTTACGAATGGCTGTGCCAGCAGATTTTGATGTAATAGGCGAGTTGTGTTTCTATCAAAATGTGTCACAATTCACAAATTAACAGCAAGAATTGTTCGTGTAGCTCTTTTTCATGGCTCGACAGTCCTAGAGGGCCTAGGCCTCCTCACTGTTGAGGTTTCGGGGTCACACTGGGTTGGACATCCCAAGGTTACGAGGATTCCTCTGCATGAGTGATCGGCCGGTCGCATAGACCTCTACCCGAAAACATACAACACTCACAAGACACAGATATCCATGCCCCCGGCTGGATTCGAACCCGCAATCCCAGCAACCAAGGGGCCACAGGTCCACGCCTTACACCATGCGGCCACTGGGATCGGTTCGTGTACCTTACTCTTGAAAAATTCTGGCAGTATGGGAATAGTTAGATGAGTTGATGATGTGCCGAACAGGTCGTGTGTTGTCACTAATACTATACCAGTCTATATCCACTGTTGTAACGGAACAGAAATACTGTTCATGCAGTTCACTTCTCCTAATACAATATTTTGTCCAGACGGCACGATACCTTTGAGCACAGATCACCTAATGGAGTGCTGAGAACTTCTTTATGCTGCCTATAATAAAATGAAAGTACACATTCAATTAAGCGTGATCTCGACGTCCTTCTACCCACAAGTCGATTATTTTCGCATTGTCTGTAACACGATGTGGGTCTCTCTTCTCTACAGCATGATGTCAATAACACGAAATGTGCTTATGTTGCCTATACCTTGACTGGCGTAGCTGAAGAGCCAGAAATAAATGCTTTACTAGGAAAGGGGGGGGCCCCCCCCCGTTTTCCGCTTAGACGTGTGCCTCGAGAGAACTTGATCCGGGAATGCTCAGAGAAGCATTGTCTCTTACATATAACATGTCTGTCTTGACAAACAGTAGTGTGTCTTTTTTTTATCTACGTCTACATACATAAAAATTACAGAACAACGCTCTGAAATAGGCCACGACAAGCCATTCTTTCCTGCTTATTTCAAACGATCGTCTTCTCGTCCCGACAGATCTTTACAAAATCTGCAATATACTGGCATAACTAAATAAGTACCAGCAATTCCCATAAAGCGCATCCCACATGTGACTTGTGCAGAAGCTCCATGTGGAAAATAATTTTATTTCACCGGCGACAGAATAAAAGGTGAATACTCCAAAGTAAAAAAACTACTTTCCGAATTCTGTTGCAGCAATACCCATCAATTACCAACCACTATTCACGTCACATCCCCACGTACAGTGTTAGTACATCCTTGACTTTCTCAGCCGCTTTCGTAAAGCCAATAACCACAGCTAGCCTCCTTACGTTAATCCGACCGTATTCCCACAAACAACACTGTGTCTCTCATGTGACGGATTTTCAGGAAATTCCATTATTGAAAAGTTTACTGGGATTAGTGACGGAACTGAATTTGGCAGTCGTTTCACTAAACCTGCATCATACACGTACAATACAGGTAGAACTTTTGAAATCAGTTAGTGTTCTTGTTTTGGCTTTATGAGCCGTTTGGCACAAGTGTTTTCGACGCTTCGGAGAACTTTACCGCCTCCATCTTCAAGATGACAATCTGAATCGTATGGATACGGAAATGGTCGGAAAGGAGTGTGTGGGTTATATGGAAAAGTTATCCAGATTTCCTCCAACTTTCCTCCAGAACACTTCAGCATCCATACCATCCTGATTGTCACTCTGAAGATTGAGGCGGTGCGTTTCTCTGAAGCTTCGGAAAACATTTCTGCCAAAAACGATTATAAAGAAAAACAACACCATCAAGCGATTTCATAACTTGTTTCTGTGTTATATGTGTATGATGCAGGTTTAGTGAAATGATTACTAAATTCATTTGCATTACCAAGCTACGAAGCCCATTGTATTACTCTTCCTGAAAGTCTTGCTTGCATGAAGATATGTGCGTGTGGGATGTGTGTGACAGAGTGAGAGTGCTGATAAATAATTGCTATTCTTCTTCATACTTCAGCTGTATTTTCAGAAACATTTCCTCCACTCGAAACTAGACCTGTCTTAAAAATGCACACACTACACTTTACGTCACACTTTACATAACTCGTTAACACATTTAATTTATCTGTGTTTTTCTTTGGGGGGTTTTATGTCGTTATACATCCGATATATTAGCGTTTAAGTTGCGTGTAACCGTGCTGAAGAGAACACAAAATACTCAAAGTGTTTCAGCGTCTGGTGTATGTTAAATTCTGATATGAGACAGGGTCGGTTTTGGATGTGCGAGATAAACCATAGCCCTGAACGCCGAAATCACTTTCGAATTTCTAAAAAAATTTTCTTTGCTTAATATTGCAGAAAAAGCAAACAAATTCTGAAGGCTCCGCTTCTGTGTTTCATAAATATTATTTTCTTTTTCCACCACACTCTAACTTAATATTTTTGCGTTTAGCACATGGAGTTTTGAGACTGCGTTTTAGTAGCACTTATTGCAAAGTAATTCTCGACTGCATGTTATGGACGGCGATACGTCAGACGCTTCCCGCTCTTCACGTGATGAAACTTACCACCTACAATACAGTCAATATTTAACCCTTTAAAGACGGAACGTGGTCTGCTATATATAAAGACTGTGCGTACCGCGCAGTAAACACTTTCAACCTCGGTTATAAAAAACGCATGAGTTGCTGATGTTTACGGCAAAAGTTGCAGTTTGTTTCGAGATATGTAAAAACACATGAACGCGATCTGAGCACTATGGAGAATTATTTAATGTTGAACCTGTTGGTACGCAAAGTTACCGCTAGGCTTTAAAAGGTTAAGAAAATTCGTGTCTGCGTGGCTGTGAAACAGACGTCATAATGCAGTTATAGGTAGAAATACTGCTCTTCGAAAAAATCGGTAGTTTTATAGATGAATAAATTGTATATTTTCACAGATGTGCAATTTTTACGTAAGGTTGAGTAAGGTGGCGCCCGTTCAGCACAAATCCAAATATGTCACCCTGTTTGGCAGGTGAAACGGCTTATGACATTTTCCTACGTACGTACTATAAAGAACCTCTTGGTTACGCGTGAATTCAGGCTTCCACCGCATTATTGCTGTGATGTGCCCTCTTCTGGAATATGACGCAACGTCGAGTGGTAATGATTTACCGACGTTTCGGGACAATGTATCCGTCTCATCTTCAAGAGCCAAGCGTCCAAGAAGAACCCTGAAGATAGGACCGATATGTTGTCCCAAAACGTCGGTAAATCATTACCACTCGACGTTGCGTCATATCCCAGAAGTCTGCAGATCACAGCTTCTATGTTCCCAAACAATTCGTCGTTCTGTTACTCAATTTAAGAACACAGAAAGCACATTTTAAAAAAATGATAAGGAATATCAAGGATTTCAGGAGATCTTGAGGAAGTATAAAGCAGCCCAAACAAACGTATCGCTGATCGTCATTTGCAACTTAGTGCGAACAGAAACACGACACGGAATATGTTGCAATAGCGGCTAAGATCCTATGCTTAGGATATTAAACAGAGACATGAAACCAGAGACACTGACGAAACAAAACGGACAGAATATTGCAAATTTATGTTGCACGAAACTGATAAATAAATGACTATGTACAATGAGTGGATTTCACAGACAAAGTTTCGTTTCACATTAATTGTGACTTCAATCGCCACAACTATTCTATTTGGAAACTAAACAGCCTCGTGAAGTTTCTGAGTACGTGTGTCACATTTCCAAAGTGAACGTGTGTTGTGAACGTCCGTGTGACCGTGCGGTAGGACTTTTATTGTTGCCGATATTCATCATTTATCTCTACAGTTTAGAATTTTTACGTCTTCACAAGCTGAAGACACAAAAAGCGACTGAATGGCTCAAACTACTGTCAAAAAGATGCGGTTCATCTCAGTCGTAAATACAGACGTGATCTGAACGGTAATTTTCCTGACCTATAGACAGTAGGAGGTGAACCAATTACAGCCTGCTCTCCACGATGTGCAGACCTTACACGCAACGAGATTATATGGCGTATGTGAAATACTGTAGTCGTCTACACAGAGAAGTCCGCCATATACGCCACACGTGAAAGAAAATTTACAAGCTCTACTTCTACTAAGACATTCGCATCCGAAACGCATCAGGCAAGGAAAGAAAAGTGTGAGTTTACTGAACGTTTCGATACCAACTTGACATCATTTGTCTAAAATGAAATATTCAACCTTAAATTAATAAGTATATTTAGACAAGCCTGTAATTACGTTCATATTCTTCAAGCCTGCTCAGATAAATACTTTCACACCAAGTACCGTCACGCAGAATTTTACATCCCAATCTTACACCCTGCTGGGTGTTTCGGAATCATCTTAGACGGTTCCCAGAAAGGACACGCGACTTGTACCTTTCCTTAAACGTCCAGATCTTCGCTGGCGCCCGAACAGCCTCCTCTTCGACGGCAGCCGTGGGTTCCTTTTCGTGGTGCAAAGAGAATGGGGGGTGAACATCCCCATTCACCCCCACTTAGTGTCGGTGTTAAGAATGAGTGAAACTACATCTCATTCCATGTGTGTCGTTGGAGAAACAGTGACAGTTTAGGCGGTACATACAAATGGAGAACGAACTTCCAGAAATTCCGGGAAAATTGTCGGCATTCAGTGCTTTACGCATTACAACTAGTCTCCAGAAGCAGAATTAACAGTAATCCTATCCTTCTTCCGGTGCCTTATTCTTTCGCTGCTTTATTGTTTATCATTTATCGGTGCTTTTAAATCCAAAAAGTCATATATGTCACCAACCCAATCTACATTTCGGTGTAATCTACCTATACAGTGGAAATTCATACCGAGTGAAGGACGAAAAGCAGTAGCCACTCCTCGACACGTTTTATTTCTTAGCAACGCCGCAAAACGGAGTAATTCTAAGAAGCATCCAATTAACAATTCAACTACAGACATGAATTTTTTTATATATTTCCAACCAGGGTGGCTCTTCCGTAAGTACTGCAAGGCTGTTATCCTCCCAGAAATTCTGAGAAAAATTAAACAAAATATCAGAGTAAATTTTTCGTCGGAGATACTCGTACGTAAGTTCGTTGAAAGAATAAGAATGACATCATTTTAAATTCAGACAGTCGCGTCAGACTCTAAGCGCTGCAAAGAACAGAAAAGCAAGCAAATTGTGCCCTACCCAGACGTTGCATGCTGGCGTCAGCACACCTAGGACATATGGTGGGAAAGAGAGAACTAGGCGGGCGGCCGAGTTGCACTGCGTGCAGGACAGAGAGCGTTTCAAGGGGGAATTCGCATTCAGTTTATCTTTTCTAACATTCAAACACTAACACTCTGATAACCATTTTCAACTATCTCTTTTAAAAGCCATGTTTGTGAACGTTTTACTTTATGTAGCTACAAATTTAGGATAAAGGCGAACAAGCACAGCGTGAAATATTTGCTGGGCATCAATTTTTCGCAATTAATTCTCGCCCAGAAAACTGAGATTAAGCACAGCTTAAAACAAATACTATTGAAAATTAAGTCCTTCTGACTAATCATGTAACAGTCATATCCCCATGCATACCATAACAAGGTCCCATGAAATGCTACAGCTTCCAACAACATCCTGGGACATACGTATGTTGAAGGACAAACACAAGTATCAAGACATTTACATAGAAAAAGGTCAAACCCGTCACAGGGTTCTATGTGCAACAAGAAATGTGACGGCCAACATCGAAAAACTGAACAAGGAACTGAAAAGAGCAGGCTAAGAAGTGATACCGAGATAGCATACGTAAAGAGATTATGGAATTTAAAAGATGATGATGTTATGAATTAACGTATATAAAGGCAAAAGATCAAGGTAAATATCGAATATTTTACAGAAGACAGGCTTTGTAATGAATGAGACAAAGTCATAGCTGGCAGGGATAGCGTAGTCAGCACAGCGACTCGCTACGGCCTGGACGGTCCCGGATTTGAGAGTTAGTGGATAAGAGCTTTTGCGGAACCATTCAGATCGGCCCCTGAGGCCCACCCAGCCTCCTGTATGATGGGTACCGGCCCTCTTCCCGGGGGTAAAGAGAGCGGCGTGGAGCTGGCCAACCACCCCCCAACCATTTGGACTCTTCGTAGAGATATACCTACACTTCCGTCTGTGGTTACTTCATATGTAATAACACAGCCTTTACACTTTATCTAAAGTGGTGTCAGTTATATGAAAACTAGAAGTGGACAGCTCGTGTATACGTTGAAAAAAATATCATATCTACAAAGTGACAACAAAAGGCACATATATAAATGATATGCCAAACTTTTTACTACTTCTCGCCCTCGAGACCTTGAGATAGACTCGATCGGCGCATGCTCCAAGCCATTAAATGACCTATTCTTCCGTCTGACTTACGGTATATGGGAGAAACATTGCCTAAAATTCCAGGGAATCGCACACATTCCGCATATTTGAAAACGGTTGTTACAACAATCTGTATCACAAAACAGCGGTCCCACACTACTTTTAAGCAGTAAGTACGTGTTCCTATTCTACTGCTAGTAGCGTGAAATACAACAGATACAAAAAGTAGTGTTTTTAAATTCCTCCCGGCGATGCAGAGTTCATTCCAGAAGTGTACGCGGAATAGGAAAGCGGTAAACACGTTACTTAATAGCTGATATGAGGGAATAGCGATCACTTAAGTGGGAATGGCTTCATGGATAATGTATGGGAACTGCGAAAAAGGAAAAAACGTGAACTTACACCAAAATAGCGGCAAAGCCCAATGGTGGAAATTAAAGAACCATTAAGTAGCGCATTTAAAATCGGTGCATGAAATGTCTTCTGTGTTTGTTCAGAAGTTTCCGAAGTGTGGGTAATCTATTAGATTTAAGTGTTACATGTAGTCACTATATATGACGCAAGTACAATCAAAGTTGTAAGATTTTACGGACGTTTAACTTGTTTGGTTAACAAAAATAATGACAAAAGCAATTTTTACGCGATTTACAGCCGCTGTACACAACATGGGGCCAAAAAGAACGAAAATAGCGCCTGTATAGAAGTCTGTTGTCGTCCTTGGCTAGCACACGAAATGCGCATGTGATTCTTCATACTTGCTGGCTCAGTGTACTGACTCCCACCATCAACGCTGTAATCATTAACAGGATTCCCTGACCATAGTTCATCGCATGACGAACTCCCGGAAAAGATGCTTCTGCGACAAGTTTCCTTCCTCGTTTTCAAAAGACCAACTGATTTTCTCTCGCTTCAATTGTGGCAGGATCTTTCCTCTTTTTCTTCAGGTTTCCTGTCAATTGTGACACTTATTTTCTAAGGCTGCTAATCGCTTCGCTCCCATTTCTTCATGAATAAACTCCTTCGAGGTGTACGTCAGAACATTTTGTTCGTCGTACGTTTAACTGTTTTCTGCTTTCGCTGGCAGAGCTACGTCCAGTAAGGAAAGTGACTGATCAGGGTTTGGCATACCCTCAACCTGTCTATTCCGTATTGCGTGTGACATTCCGAGATACAGGTGGTTTGCCATTATCTCTACAAATGGAGGTAGGATCCCTATCCGGCCATTTTCTGGCAAAGGATTTTCGAAATTTACCATGTCAAGACTATTGGAGCGAAAAACCCATCTTCAGTAAAAACAATTGGGTTTGGTGGACAAATGCCAGTATTGCCAAACCCGCTTGCGGTTTCCTCAATACTCGCATCATTCACGAAGATAGTGTTGAAAAGTTCATCCAGCTCATCAACACCAATTTTCTCCTACGGATGATATGCAATCCACATTACACATGTGTGGTTTTAAGTATTTATAGATGGTCACAGGTGGAGGAATCCGAGGGCTACATTCGCTGTGAGATTCGCGGCTGTACCAACAGCATGAATATTCCGCTTTTTACAAAATGCGCACAGCTGTAATGATATAAGGAGGAGTGGTCCACTGGAGGTGTGAAAGAGCAGCCTGCACCCATCGGTCACACAACAGAGACATCTGACGTCTCCCGCACCTTGCAGCACTACCAACTCGTTCTCCTCCTTTCTCAGCTAGAACTCTGTCCGACTTTGCACGGTATTAATACGTCATTCATCCTCATTACACACAGTGAGCGGCTAAGTGAGACTTCAGCCTCACACGGCGGTGCTTTCAATTCTTTGTCCTTTACTTATGTGACGCTCTGAGAATCTCACACTTTACAGCGTCGATGTAAGAAGAATGGTGAACGATTAACAGAAAAAGATTCGGAAATGCTCGAGGCCTAATTGAAGTGCCGTAGTATCTCGGTATTAATTACAGAGGCTGAGGCAAGCCACGATAAACATCAGTCGGAGCAGTCGGTGTCCCTGCCGAGATTTAAACCAGGCGCTACCAAATACAAGTCTAGAGCGTTACCGCTATACCGCCCAGATTGGTTGTCTCTTTCTTCAAAGATATTATGAACAAAATACATTTACAAGAAACAACCATATTTATTTACCAGATGAGAGTACGTCACATCAAACAAGGGATATTACCACAATAAGAAAGAGTATATGTGAACAAACCAAGTACAAGAAGGAAATATTTTGCGTCACTATGGCGCACTCGGTAACGTACTTCAATGTAGTACGCCAAGACAAGGTACATGTATCAACACTTTGCAACAAGCGATAACATTAATGCTAATACTAGTCGTTATTATAAGTGTCATTTCCCAAATGTGCAGGATGTTCCAAAACCATTTCTAACCAATCGGTAAATAAAATTGTTTTTCCTAAATTGCCACAACCGCTGAAACCCTTATCATTCAGTACGGTTATTAACGAATTTGCCCTCAAACCTCGTATAACAGATATTGGCCAGGCAAGTTATTGGTTACGATTCAGACTACAGCTGGCTATGCATTTACGGAGGGGTAAGTATGGCCGGAGTTTAATGCTAACGGCTGACGTATTCACAATGTGCTACTTCTCTGCAGGCAATGCATCACAGCCTGGTGTGTCTACTGCTGCTGTATGCAGTGTGCTGCACCAAGGGTGCACGCATCCTGGGAATCTTCCCCACACCGTCCATCAGTCACCAGTTGCCGTTTCAAGCCATCATGAAGGCCCTGGCAGCAAGAGGGCACAACGTTACTGTCATCAGCCCGGAACCTCTTAAGGTTTCTGTGCATTAAGTGTAGGGTCTTCATTCTTCCCCCTGCTTGAGCAATAAAATCCCATCCGACGGTCCGTTAGCGTTACGTCATACACCGAGTTTCGGGAGGTTTAACAGTCGATGAAGGAAGCCAGAAAGAGATTCGCGGTAATAATAACGTTTATAAAGTTCAATAAAAACTCACCAGTGCTACAGCAGATGCTGAAAATGTTACCCTGCTGGCTGAATGTACTCAGTACAACTGCGCAAGACACTGTTTAATCTCTGAATTTCTTGTCCGGAAATTGTTAAAATCTCACGGCAGATTTTGTTTCTTATTTCTTCCAGAGTGTTTGGTTTTGTTTTACACACTTAATATTCTGAACTCAAGATGTTAAATTAGAGAAATGTAGGGGTCAAAAACGGTTCGTAATTACGCGGTCGCGTAAGGTCTATCGCACTGTTTTCAAACGGGATTGCATCTTCAGCTGTCGGTAACAACAGAACCGGGCTGCTGCCGGCAAATGCATTCCTCAGTCTGTCACTGATGTTACAGCATGGCTCGACTCAGGTATACTCTTCAACAGCGTCTGTTTTCGGTGCAGCTGTATTTCAAATATGAGTCAGCTGGAAAATTTCATGAAAAATTTCTCAGATCAGGAGACGAGTGTTTCGAAAACGTCTGCACGAAGGCCCACAAAATTGTTACAAGTGCGACCGTGTAAGGTAAAGGTAATTCATGCTTCGAACCGCTTGCAAGAACACATTTTTGTTATTGGTTTCTTCAGTCTGTACACGATGAAGAAGCTGATGCCCAGCTAGTGTCTTTCTCTGACGAGGCCTGGTTTTCGTTGCATGGAGAGGTGAATTCTCAGAACAGCAGGTACTGAAGTGCAGAAAACTCAGGACTTATTCACTAACTCCCTCCTCATGACGAAAAAATTGTTGTTTTGTGGGCGGTGATTGTAAGCCGTGAGATTTCAACAATCTCCGAGCAAGAATTCCAGAAAGTAAACAACGTGTTCCGCCGGTACGCTGACTGCATTCGGCCAGGAGGGCAACATTTTCAGCACCTGCTGTACCACTGGTAGGTTTTTGTTAGACTTTCTAGAGGTTATTATCACAGCGAAACTTTTTCTCACTGCCTTCACCGACTATCAAACCTCCCGACACTCGGCGGATGACGTAACGCCAGCGGAGCGTCGGCCGGGCGCTTATCGTTCAAGCACGAAAAAATGACCGTATACTTCTGTGCTGGCAATGAGTACAGTTACGTTGCCTTGAGGCTAGTGTTCACTGCTCCGCATCGTATGCATGACGCAGACCGTACAGATCGGGGGGGGGGGGGGGTTGGATATTCTTCACATTATTTTAATGTAGGTACGTTCACTGCTTCGCTTCGTACGGATCGGCTGTCCGTAAATTCGATTAGAATTCTCGGGAAGGCAACTATTCCGTTGCGCACGATGATGTGTTTTCTGCTTATAGTACAGAGTATACACAAAAGAATGACGCGGTTTCAAAAGTTAACAAGAAATTTATTTCTCACCCTACACGGGTACAACGTACACCGTCAGCAGCGGCAACTGTCCAAGTTTCTCATGCGTTAATCACAGTCCTTCAATGTGTGAACCCTGGGTCACACGACACACATCCACACGGTAATCAAATTCATCCCAGACTCGGTGTAGCATGTCCGCTGTAATGGTCTGCAGTGAATGCCTTATCCGATCACGAAGTTCCTTGAGGGACATGGGCAATGGTGGTACGTAAAGGCTGTCTTTAAAGCTGTGTGTATGTGTGTGTGTGTGTGTGTGTGTGTGTGAGAGAGAGAGAGAGAGAGAGAGACAGTGAAAACGCCCGTACGCTTGAATGTAATAAACTTATGGATCTACAAACTTCGCCAAACATCTCCAACGGGCCAAAAGTCCGACTTCCGCTGATAAAAATTACACTAGTATCGCCGTGTGTTACACTCATGTGTGTAAAAAGAAAGTGTTACACATAAACGACACTAATCCCAAATGAGTATCTGGTGTACTTTATCAACACACGTTTACGACTTACGCAACTTGTACTGAGGTCCTTTTGCAAACGTAGGTGTTATATTACTAAGAAGGCAGGACAGTCAAATCTTTAAAGCCAGATGCTTTGTATGAAAATTCGCCGCAGTCTGGAAGCTCCTTCTACCTTCAACGACACAACACCCCAGCACAATTTGTTCAAATTGTGTCAGTTCTGCTTCTATGACCGGGAGGGTGTGTGCAATGATGAATGTGGCTCAGGACAGGGACGGGTGGCGGGCTATTCCGAACACAGCGGTGATCCTTCGGCTTCCATACGATAAGGATAAACCCTTCACCGAACCACATAATGAAACAGTTATCAAGTAGTACTTATTCACGAAGTCAAATGGAAGCCAGTGATTCCGCGTGCGTCAGGCATGTAATATAAATAAAGGGTGTCATGTAACAGCGAGGGACATTCACATTGAGTTTTTATCGGACGTGCTGAACTTCATACACGTGCATTAAAGTCACCGACATAACACACAATTTTACGAGTTCGTTGGCAGCTAAAGTAACAGTCGCAATTTGGTGGCCTGTACTCAACAGTCAATTGGCTTGTATTAAGCTAACTGATGTGTAAATACAAAATACTTTACCACGCTGTGTGACTGAAGTGTGTAGAATACAGAGGGTCAGAGGTTACGCTTGAACCAAGGCCAACTAATTTCAAGATATGCTCCTAGTCTCTTGCGACAAAACATTTCTTGATTCTGCGTGTGAAATTCACGCCGTCCCACATGAGCAGTGGATATGAACAGCGACTTTATAACTACGCTCAAGCAGGGTCTAAAAACCAGCTTTAACAACTGCAAGTCTATTTCTGTTCCAGACTCCAGTTCCCAACTACAAAGATGTGGATCTCTTCTTCACATATGGGCACTTACGTGCCATGTTCGACTTCGCAAAAATGGATCAGTCCTCGGGATACGACTTTGCGGGAGAAGTTATTCCCTTCCTCTCAAAGATAGCCGAGATACAATTACGTTCCACGCAGATGCAAGATTTCATTAGGTTTGCAAACTTCTTATTTAGTTCCATATGCAAGCATACCACAGGCCTAACACCCGCACACTCCTATAGACCCACACACGGCTTTTGTTCTATGGAATTAACCATATTTCCATTCCATTACTTCCTGTGTTCGTATTCCTTTCCGATCCGCACTCACCACTGATTACATTCCGCCACTGTCTCATTGTATCACCGTAGACACGTGGCACGTCATGTTACCTGTACAGTTCACGCCATGATTTAGAAATTCCTTTTTAAACCTCTTTCTGGCAGTAGCTTCAGTAGCTTCATCTCCCCAATTTAACTTTACAAAACTACACTCGCCTTCGTCTTAGCCATCAAATATTCCTGGTGAGTACCAATATTCACACGGGGAAAGAAGAAGAAGAAGAAGAAGAAGAAGAAGAAGAAGAAGAAGTAAAAACAGACTTTTAATGTCCTACGAGTATGCCTGGCCAAATTGTAGGCTGCTTGACTTGACTTCCAATGGACTCTGGAACGTGACGCGTATGTTTAACATTAACTTCATTAAGACAAAACATACTGTTTTTACGCAGGTCCTGAATTCTCTGTTTTCTTGAAGGCGGAGAATTAATTCGTGAATAAAGAGATGTGTGCCTGTACTTTATCTTAGGCATACCGCTGAGTGCAACTTATATTTTTTTTTTCTTTTCAGGTCAAACGAAACAAAGTACGACCTTGTGTTTCTGGAGGCATTAGTGTACCAAAGTTATTACGGTCTTATACACCATGTGGGCTCTCCGCCTGTTATTGGAGTGCTGTCTATGGACGCCGTCTGGACTGCAGCTGATGCAATGGGGACTCCTAGCAATCCGGCATTCATTCCCGATATTTTGCTCCCGTATGGAAACCACATGACATTTTATGAGAGGCTGCAAAGCACAGTCTTTTGGTTGTGGTTGAGGTGCGTGAATTTGGTAGACATTGCTAATCCTTGCTTATTGCCATCTTACAATTTCAATAACAGAACACGCCAGCCAATTCCGACCCAGACCCTTCAGATCGGGGGGATGTTGATGCACCAATAACTCACAAACCGTATCCCGTGGATATTCCGGCATCCGTGAGCGTGTCTTAGGGAAATCACTGATGTCCTTAACGCTGTAATGTATTACAAATATCAGCACTATTATTGAAATTATGTATGATATAGTTACTTCTGTCTTGGATGCAAGGAATGGTTCTCTACACCGCATATATGATTCCCTTTGTTTACACTTCCTAGGATAAAAGTGCAGATGTAACGGAACTAGCACGCTCGCGACCATCAAAACTGAGCTAGCTACTACACATATCAGCGAAACATTACAAAGTTTAAACAAGATATATGTATAATGGCAGCTGTTTCACTTCCACAGGTACAAAATACATACCGAAATATTTCCAGAACAGGAAGCCATTATGAGGAAATTCTTTGGCTCCAGCCCGCCTCCTGTTACTGAAGCAGCAAACAACATGAGTTTGCTTATACTTAGCTCTAACTCGGTGTTCAACTATCCCATCCCTCTCATGCCATCAGTAGTGACGATACACAGTATGCATGTCAAAACGACAACTGATCCATTGCCAAAGGTAGGTAAGATCCAGTCCGCTTTCAAGTCGTCTTTTTCACATGGTCTGCCTTTTTAACACCACAATTCTAATGAAGGGAGCACTGAAGAATTCGCCAAAATCATTTATGACCTTCACTTCATGTTTAAGATATTATAATCACTAATATTAGATATTATTCCAATCTTCCACGATATCCAACCGTTATGTACTATTACCACAAACTGAATGAGGCTATACGCTAGAATGACGAAATGTTTTTAAAAATTTCTAAATATATTCTGACTTCCTGCATAGCTTCTTTTCCAATTTTCTCCGCAAGCAATGTGAAATAGTCTCATTCCGTATCAGTAGATGAAACAAAACAAAACAAATTCCTAAGTTGTTTTTAATAAACGTATCACTTACGAAGCAATCGGAAATTTCTTCAGTGAATATAACCCAGTCTCTTTATATTATGATTTCAGATTAGGGTTCCAATACTATTTTTTCAGGAAATCCGGGACATTTTCAGAAATCTCTACTAAAAACTGGCACATTTGGGGAAAAACTGGACACATTTTAATGATCAGATTTTGCACAGACGAGCTCCCACTGTTACATACACAAGTGCTTTAAGACCATTCATAACATTCTTTTGCAAATTTGAATGCATTTTTTTTATCTAACACTAAACGGTTCCAAAAACGAATTTGTGCGTATGCAAAGGAATATTAAATGGCATTAGGAAGGCAGACTCTATAGGACAAAAGGGCAGAGGCACGCCATCTGTAAAAGATTCACAGAATTTGCTATTCATCACCGTTAACAAGTGGAATGCGCATTTAATAATATAAATTAATACTATGACGCAGTTGCAATACATTTAGTCTTATTACAGTCTGTAACCTTCTCATGCCATGGTCTGAAGGACCTTGCCCATCGTTTATGGAATACTTGAGCAAGGACAGAATTTCCCAAACGATGCTTCTCTCGTTTAAGCTTCGTTTATAGAACTCTATACAATCAAGAACTGAAAAGTGACTTTTATTAGCATCACAGAGTTCACAATTTCTAGCTTCAGTCTTTTCTTGTCACCTGACCATACAGCATTGAGTAAAGAAAATGTGCTTTCCATAGCATTACTGGAACGCGAAGTTTCAAAAGAAAACTGAACCAAATAAGTGATGTTCTTTACACTTATACTTTCTGCCTTGAAATAATGGAACACGTCACTCCATTTGTCACCAAAGTGATGCCTGAATTCTCGATCCATTCTTGTAACGTCCTTCACAATACTTCTTCACACATGGAAATTCGTCAAACAGTTCTTCCTCAACCACAGCATAATTTGTGACAGCAGTTTTAATGAAACAATACCTTGGTATACTTGACCATATTTCCAATCAGGCGCTTTCTGCAAGCTGGTCCATTCTGTAGAGTGAAGCGGCGCAAGAAACAGAACACACCATTCTTGTATATACGCAGTAAAAATTTGGTAAAAACAACTACAGTAGTTTTTAAATACTTCATTGGGTACTTGACCCTCTTACTCTCCTTTAGCTGATCTTGCACAACTAATGTAAAGAAACGCTCAGATTTTCTGTGCTTGAACTTCGGCAAGCGTTTATTTATTTCACTTTTCACTTAAAGTATACGTGTGCCTTAATATTCAGTATGTTGAATGCCAACGGAAAAAATTCTTAGCTCACAGGCAATGAAAAGAGGAATGATAATTGCACAGAGATGTTCAAAATAAGAGGCTGTCACTCGTAGCAAGCACACGGCAATAACATCGAGCCACTGACCCATGGAAAAATTTGATATATATATATAGTACCTAGTATATATCAAATTGTAAATTGTATATATATATACATATCAAACATATATATAAAACACCGATGTTGATGAATTTTGACACCAAAGAACACCGGAAGGAATAACAGTAAGAGGTAACCACGAACGAATGAGAAAAGAGAGAGGAATCTTTCGGAGCATACACAACAGATAGTACCGACATGTGTTACATACAGCCATTACTAATTTCTGAACTATTTAAAAAAACACTGTGACACGACATCGCATCTAACGGACAGATATAAATGTTAGTTGACAACCTCCATAAGCCCTGCATGATCGTACTGCAAAGGCAGCTATTAGCGCAATTCAGGACCAGAGGATTTGTATAAATTTTAAAGAACTCTGAACAGAAGTTTTTAAATTTTATACTCCATATTTTTAATTCAAAAAATTTTTGTAACATCATATAACGTACAACAAATCATAACAAATGCAAGTTACAATATTTTATTCAGTAAATAAATCGCGCGGATCCCAGTGGCCGCGCTGTATAGGGCGTGGGTCTTTGGCCGCTCGCTTCCTGGGATTCTGGGTTCGAATCCCTCCGGGGGCTGGGGGCATGGATGTCTGTCTCTTGTGAGTGTTGTGTTGTACAGGTAGCGGCCTCTAGGACAAGCTGATTACTCGTCCAGAGGAGTCCTACCGAGAGAGAGAGAGAGAGAGAGAGAGTGTGTGTGTGTGTCTAAATTGTGCGTGATCTAGAAACCTCAACAATGATGCGGCCCAGAACCGAGTTGGGCTGTTGCGCCAAAGAAAAGGCAAGAAAAATAACTCGCAGATCGTTTGATGTTTTGTGAGATCTCATGAAGATTACATTTTTCACCTTGTACTGAGTCTCATATGGCACACCTGGTGGTGGCCCTAGGAACGAAATATGTTGTGTACTGAGTAGATATTAAATATTAAACGGTAGTTGTGCTGAACTGAAACCTCTTCTGTTGTTTATTTCACTATATTTTCTCAGGATGGTAATATCTAACAACAAGGAGAAACAGCTTCAAATTTAAGTGATTAGAAGAATCAATCAATCAATCAATCATAACTAAAACAAAACGAGCTCTTTCAGATACTTCAGTACTTGTTTCACTGCAAATGGTGCCACAAACGTTGTGATAATCGCCTTGATTTTGTCTGAGAGGGTGTGAATTTCTCGAGCAGTCCATCGACTTAATGCAATGGTTGTGAAATGTTGTGTGAAAAGCAGAAGTAGCTCCTTGTGCTGGTAACGTGTTTTCTCATTCCACCAACAGTCTTTACCTGCTGATGATCGATTATTGTGCTTTTTTTGCCCTGCTTTCCACGCCCCTTTCATATTTATTTGTTTTCACATGGTTCAAAGTATCTAACCGCCCTCAAAGTTCAATAATAAAATTGTGTGCTACAAAGAATATACTCTGATGAACGCGAATTAACTCCTTATTTTTGGCAAGACGACTCTGATGGCAATTGATATAGGCTACAGCTCGACCGCACACGTTTCACAACGACTATGTCGCCGTTTTCAAAACCTGAACCGGGCAACACATGAATTGAAAAAGGAATGCTACAATCCCACAACATTCCCAACAATAGCAAGCAAATGCCTGGTTGGTTTCAGGTAACATAGTGCGAAAACAAAGATAATAAAACATCGAACTCGCAAATCAGTGCAGGACGCGGACAAATTGTTTTCTTGCAGCGAACCAATGAGAAAATTACCCCACCACAAGCGGGACATTTGCGGAACCCAAAAAAGTTCTCGGGATGAACAGACTTTCTTTTAAAAACGGAACTCTCGCGGGAGAAAAGCAACGTGTAAGAACGCTATATTACATATATAGAAAGTTTAAAAAAATTCCATTCATGAAAACCTGTATTTTCTTAAGAGTGCGAAACCCGACGGCAAACTGCTAGCTTACATATCCAAGAAACTTTTGACAAACATAACATCTAAAAAAGGGTGTTTCAAATGCCCTGCACATAAAGTTCTACAGACACGCGGTGGGACAACTAAGTCTGTTCTCACATATGCAGTCAACTGGGTCACAACTATCTGTAAGAAAGCTTAACACTTTATAACAGAGACCGACACTTTGGCACAAGAAAACCGAGCGGCAGAGTGTGAAAGTAATTATTCCTATTTCCAGTCTTCGTATGTAAATAGAAACCATTTTCTATACTATCACGCTCTTCCTTCTTACACAGGCTTCACCTACTGCCAGAATTCGTATTCCTGTGTTTCTCACATCACTGTTCAAATAACATTAGCTAACAACGAAAAATATTACGTGATCACCATACTCAATGATAGCAAGTAACTATATGCAGTGACACAGGCTACACATTCCTAAGTATCACGGATTTGCCTGTCAGACTGTTTCATAACTGCACTGACACGTTTCACATAGCGATGACAGATTGCGGTCTCTGATACTGAGTAGACATTAATCAGTTAGAATAACTTATTTTCAGGACCTACAGAAGTTCCTTGATGAAGCCCAGGACGGTGTTATATACGTCAACCTTGGCACCAATGTGCATAGTAGCCATATGCCAGAAGAGAAGGTTCGGGCTTTTCTTGAAGCTTTCTCTGAGTTATCACAGAATATTCTGTGGAAATGGGAGTCGGACAGCTTGCCTGGACAGCCAGTAAATGTGAAGACTGGGAAGTGGCTGCCTCAGCAGGATATTCTCGGTAACACGTTTGAATGTTCGTGATAGAATATGAATCTATGAGCAGACTGCTGTAGTGTTTATATGAAAAAGCCAACAGAAATAAACTGCTCCGTTATTTTTATAATTTAGGTCCCTCACTTTGACTGCATGCTATCAAGTCTTCTTGGGCAATGCTTTCTGTGAATGTGCACTGCATGTCCAGCGTTTCACAGGCTGTCTCTGCTGTCAACATCAGAGCTTACGTAATGCGTGATGTCGTCACGTGTTGTATTTATACCCACAATGTGTTCTCAGAGCTCGGTGTTCTGTTCCATGGCAGACCACTGGGGTAACAGTGAGGGGAAACAAGTGTTCAGTCATCATTTTCCCTGTTGTTTAACGTGACCAATCCAGCATACTTGCTGTCATAGGCGGTTTACTTTCAGTGCTTTCATGACTGTGTCATGTTGAAATTCGTTTCGTATTGACAACAATTTTTAATCTTATTCTACAAACAGTACTTCAAAAATAGTTATGTTGTGACATATGTCTGCACGCAATTTTTTAGTTATTTCTAAATCTTTCTACGGCTATCGATATCTAAGCAACACCCAAATCAGTTTTAATGCAGATATTCCTGTATATTTTACTTTCTATAAAAGAAATTACTTCAACAACAGTTGGAAGTTTCGAAACTTAATACCGTACACCATTTCCGGAAGCTTTAATAAGACACACCACATTTGTTTCCATTTTGTAAACTCATGTCTGTGGCATTTTGTTTAGAGTGTACTGAATTAGCGAGTAGTGGGAATTCTGGAGATGTTCCAATGCCTAATTTTTGTAAACAAATTCTGTACAAATGAGTGAAATAATTTACAAAATGGAAGGAAACATGAACAGAAAGCGTAAGCCTACACTGTCTTCCTAAGAAGTACAAGGGAAATAAATAAAAAAGAGTTTAAGTGTATAAACAGGGGCAAAAGGGAAGAAAGGAAACAGATATAGCAGCGCAGGAAACGGCAGATGTCTTACTGATAAAATTCATTGTCTTGCAATTACCTTTGCTTTTAATTACATTTTGTTACTCCCATTTCCAGCTCACCCCAATATCAAGTTGTTTATATCACAGTGCGGACTGCAGAGCTTCCAGGAGGCGGTGTATCACGGTGTGCCTATACTGGGAATTCCATTCTTTTGTGATCAGAAGTACAATGCCAAAAAAATAGTAACTGAAGAAATTGGACTGCATCTGCCTTTTCATGAAGTAACAAAGGAAACACTGCTGACCAGTATAAATGCCATTCTCAATGAGTCCAAGTAGGTACAGTCAAGTATATGGATATCATGACAGCTGTTTTGAAGAACAAATTATAAGGAGAAACAAAGCTGTAAAATACAGAACACTGATTGATGACACATTAAGGGCTGACGAAAAGAATTGCCTGTGCCTGCCCCACGACATATTCTAAAGGAAAGCTGAAAAGCAATAGCGATACATCTCGTTGTTTCAAGTCATGCTTAATAGAAAACATGTCAGACAAATATTTGCCTACACGGACTCTGCCAGATATTTCATTTAAACATATTTTTATTAGGATCACTAGTATCATAGGTAAAGTTTTCACCACGTGTTCCGTTCTTAGAACGCCGTAACTCTTATATTACTTAAAAAATATTTTAAATTCAATAAATATATTTTATCAATTGAAATGGGATAATGATTGTGCATAATGTCTATGGAATTGTTCATCTCAGCAATGACACATCTGCCACGACTGCTTGGTTAAAACCCTCGAATTCTCAGGCAAGGCACCCGGTAACCTGGCCAGGATATCAATTTCCTGAGTAGAAATCAAGGGTTACTCCAATCTGCTTAATGATATCCCTTGGACAGTTTGAGCTCTGAAGTACCCTAAAAAAACTTGGGGTATATAAAATACTAAACGAGAACTGAAGGGCCATATGTGATAATATTATAAACAATAATTTTAGTATTCTTTTATTTCAAAGCGCCAAATATAATGAGCAACATCACAGAGGTCATTTTTCTATCATCTTGTACTAATAAGGTATAGCTGCTGACTATAATTTCAAAATAACAATTTTTCAATTCAGAACACCATACTTTCACTCAGAAAACTCTTTTCAAGCATCTGGCCTCTTCCATGTATTTTAAAGCCAATCGCATACTACACAAATCAAGTTTATTTAAAATGTCGAAGTCATTTTTCTTCCCATTGTACACAAAAATAATGGATGTGATGTCACTGAAATACGCCTTCAGCATGCATAACGTCAGTCAATCTAAGAATCAGACAGTGACATCCTATCCTGAACACTATGGCACTGTGACGCGATGTCCCTTCAGAAACAGCACCTTTGGAACGAGTTCTCGCTTAGCCTGACACTTCTTAGAAATTTTCAGTCCCTGTAGAAATGTTCCTCAATTCAAAACACCAAGGACTGACACATCACTTTTATGTAACTTACTAATTTTTAGATTTTTACAGGTATCGAGATAATATGAGGAAAATGTCTGCCTTATCGAAGGATGAACCAGAAAGTCCACTCAACCGAGCCGTGTGGTGGGCAGAATATGTAATACGCCATAATGGAGCCAAACACCTAAGGTCTGCAGCACTCGATTTGGCATGGTATCAGTACTTATTGTTAGATGTTGCCGCATTTCTGTTTCTCTTTGCAACCGTCACAGTTCTCATATCGCACCTGGTCTTGAAGAATGTGTATAAATATGCAATTGCACAGTCTTATAAAGTAAAATATAAACATGATTAGGCCCAAGACGGGTAGGTATATAAAAATACAAGAAGTGAGGACCACCCAGAACATAAGGTTATGTGGCACATAATTTCGCACGAAGTTGCACTGACTGGGATTCTATTCATTATTGAGCGATGGTCAACTATTCCCAGTACTGAAGCAAAATGTTTCCGTGTAGAATCCTTTCTGTCATGACGATATAACAAACGACACCGAAATTTAAACGTGCTCCTGCATGTGCCAAATGCCTGAACTGTGGCAGGGAAAATAAAACAGTTTGATAGGGCAACATTTAAAATCCGAAATGTTTTTACTGGGGTTGTAAATCAAGAACGCAAAAATATATGCATTTAAACCTACGTTTTGACAGATTTCGATATATTTAACACTAGATATCACGAACTGCACTGTTGTAACAGGGAATGTTAAAAATACAGCAGGACAAGTCTTCTTTTTTCAGGACTTACACTGTTCGCTCCGAGACAAAATTTGGTCGCTGGGCTCATAGTAACATATGGTACAGGACTTCCTGTTACTGGACGGCTGAATGACTGTTAGGCAAAAACACTATCTTATGTTGAAGCCCTAACAGTGGTTTGCTTGTTACAAAAGGCTTACACTGTGCTAAATACAAAAATATGCTTTAGAGTAAGGCAGAGTCCTCGTGTAGGAAAGCTCGGTGTCAAGGCACTGCAAGCTCAAATGCATCGAAATTTCTCTGCAACAATTTTAAAAGCCTTTTATGAAAATTAGGCAAAGTATCTTGTTTAATAAAAGAAAATGATTGAAACACCTACATAGTAAACTTATGGGCACCACATCCAACTGCAAATCTTATGTTTATGTGCCAAGTGCGGGAACCATGTCCGTTTATCCAACACAAAATTTAATACACAAACATGCTAGAAATGTTAACAATTATAAACTGTAAAGAACAAATTAGCACACTGGGTATTTACAGACAGTTAGTGCTGTAGTCCTTCTAATGCACTGTTTCTGCCACCACTTCATTTGTCGTCTGGTCAAAAATAAGCTGTACCAGCACCCCTGTCCTTTAATGCCGTTCAGTAACCTAGTTTACATTAAATAAATAGTCTCAAATGTCGGTAACACACATCATCACTACCACTTTATGCAGACAAGAAGTAAAATTCTCAGTACATTTTTACCAAAGTGCACAACTGTAAAACTGTAACTTACCACAATTTAACTAAATGTCTGGCCCTGCAACATTTTCAAGACGAAGTTGTATACAACTCTCTTGGGTGGATATTATGTTGACGTAAACAGACCGCACTGATGATTGTGTCAGCACATTGTGATGCAACATGTCACTTGTCTTTCTACCAAAATGCATCACAATTCACCAAATAAAGAAAAAAATTCATCTGTGAATGTGCAAGATGTTCGTGCAGTTTACTCCCCGAAAATATTCTCATTTTGAACAGTTACATGACATTATTGTGTCCAGACTTCGTTACAAGTGTGGACATAGACCATCCAACGGAAAACTGAGAACTTCCTTATGCTGCCTATAATGCAATGAAAGTACACATTCAATTAAGCGTGATCTCAACGTCCTTCTACCCACAAGTCGATTATTTTCGCATTGTCTGTGACACGATGTGGGTCTCTCTTCTCTACAGCATGATGTCAATAACACGAAATGTGCGTATGGTGCCTATACCTTGACTGGCGTAGCTGAAGAGCCAGAAAGGAATTCAGTGCTAAGAAAAGCGACCAAATTTTCTACGTAGATCTGTGTCTCGAACCAACGTCATTCCGAAATGCTCAGCGCGGCAACGCTTCTGGCTATTAATATGTTTGACTTGAATAATAATATACCGTGGGTTTCCTCACAACGTATACATCTACCTAAATCCCTTCATAAAGCTTCCAGATAGGGTAATATTACATCTGTCTTGACTAAATGTCTATACTAAGTATACTGTGGGTTTCTTCACTAGGTCTGCGTCCATTTAATTCCAGAATAACTCCCAGAAACAGGCCACGACAACGCCAATCTTTCCAGTTTACCACACAAATCATCGTCTTATACCTTCGTAGGTGTAAAGAAACTTCAGGTTGAGATCGCAATTTAGCAACTAACAGCAATTCCTTAATGCGCACACTATGCATGACTGATGCAGAAGTTTCTTATGAAAAATGACTTTATTTTCCTGGCAACAGAATCAAATACGAACACTGCAAGTTTGGAAAATATTTGGTCATATCTAACGGGTTAATATCCATCAGCTCTCCACCATTATTCACGTCACAGCCCCAAGTACAGTGTTAGAATGTCCTTGACCTTCTCAGCCCATTTCGCAAAGCCAGTAAACAATGCTAGCCAACTTACGTAAATTCTTCCGTCTTTGCACAAACAAATACCGTGACGCTCATCTGAAGGATGGTTGCGAAATTACACTATTGAAGAACTCACTGGAAAATGTCAGCTCATCCGATTTTGATTAAATCCTTAAGACACAGGAAACTCGACGGATCTACACACATTTAAGTAACAGACAGCTCTGTCAGGTACGCACGAAAGCAAGGCGACCTTAATGCCTTGCATTTTGCAACTTCTCCGGACATATCCAACATCATTCTGTAATGAGTTTCAGGATGAAATACAAACCAAACTAAACTACCTAGTAAACTAAACTCAACCCTATTTCCCCAGTTACAAGAGAAGTACATCAAGTGCAACATCTAGTCTAAGAAAGAAGTAGAAGGAACACGAAATCTCGGCCTGCGTGAAGAAAGTAGGAGAATAAGGCATGGGAAGAGAGGGTGGCGAAGCTTTGGCCCATACAGACACGACGGGCGTGATGTCCCAGGTGAAACAGCAGAAGAACATAGTGACTGCCTTTAGGGCGCGTTTAGGGCACTCACGAACAAGATGAGTACGAATATAAACGACCAGGAGAACAACAGAACGAAGGCACCCGAAGTGTTGCGCTCTGTGGACGTTTTTAACTTACGTTTTCGGGTTTGACGGCAGTTTTTGATCAGTTGGTGGTTTTATTTTGGGATTTTACGCTGTGTTGTAGATGTGTGATCTGACTTTTCGAAGGAAGTTACCACCTCCATCACCACACTGACAACCTGGGCCATGTCTATAACCATGTGGCTGGAACGAAACGAGCGTGTCAGTTACATGGAACGTTGGCCACATGTCCTTCATCCCATATAACCGACGCATTCTTTTCTTTCCAACCACCTCCGTATCCACGCGATCCGTTTTGTCACCGAAGACAGGAGAATTATATTCCTCAGAAAATGTCGGAAGGCACAAATACCACACGGCGTATAAAGCCAACAGAAAACAACCGACTGTTTCCTTGGGCGGGGGGTGAGGGGGTGAACCCAACAAGTCTGCTCAATTTAATATCGATAGGCAGAATGATTTCCACATCCCCTTATGTGTTCGCGGAGTACAGAGTGGCTCGTCTGCAATAACAAACACGCTGGTCAAACTCCAAAACCTCTTGTGCTAACTACAAGTAACATATATTCGTAGTTACGTATAAATACAACACTGGAACATCCAGCTATGCTAAACACGTTTTGCTAACAAACACAATTTAGGCCGCTAGACAGACTAGCTCGGGTACGCTTGAGCGCAGACTGTGTAACGATTCGCTAAGTTATAGTCTGCCGTTCGATCCTCGGTGGGAGCCGTATTTACCAGACCCATAGAGACTGGTCTCTTTCCAGAGGACAAAGCGGCCGGCACATGGCCCTAACCACCCATCCCCTTCTAGCGCCTCGTCGAGTATTTGTAGAACTACATTTCTGCCTATCCTCTGTCCCTGCTTGGCACGTAATGGGACAGCCTTTAGTCTTTAGATAAACTGGTGTCAGTTATATCACTAATGGCAAATGACAGCTCGTACATACGTTGGAAAAATATCATATCTACAAGCTGACAACTGAAGGCACATAAATAACCAACCGACACAAAATTTTTCCCACTCCCGCATTCGAGGTCTTGAGCTAAGCTAATTGTTTACCAGCCGGAAACTATTCCCCCCTTCCTCAATCGCCCGTAACACTAATCGACCCCACGGCGCATTCACTAACATTCCGGGGAATCGCACAAACACATTCCGCACATTTTAACCCACTTTTTGCAACAATTGGTGTCACAATACAGTGGTCTCACATCACATTTAAACGGTGAGTATGTGTTCATATTCTGTTGCTAGTAGCGTGAAACACAACAGTTAAAAAAATAAGCGTGTTTTGAAATTTCCTCCAGAATTGTACGTGGAATAGGAAAGCGGCAATGCGTTAATTAATACTTAATGAGGGGCAATACCGGTCATTTAAGACGGAATGGCTGAACAGGATGACGTATAGCAACTGCGAGACAAAAAGAAACATAACTGTATTACGCAAAGGGCGGGCTACACAGTCCTGTGGCAAACAATACAGAACTATTGAGCTGTATACTTAAAACCGGTTTCCGAATTCTTTTCTGCTTTTGGTAACACCAGGTTGCAGCCTGTGGGGAATAATAAAAGACAAAGTGACAGTGTGTTTTTATACTACTAACGCCGAATTACGAGCCGCCATTACTGGAGCCCTCGCCTCCTTAATTCCATACATGGTACGGAAGATGTGCGACACACAAAGCTCTGCAACAAATACGATGGTGCCCATACGGATCAGATGGACCCAAAGTTTCAGGCAGTATGAAATAAATAAATAAATAAATAAATAAATAAATAAATAAATAAATAAGGTGTATGGTGAGGTTTTGGACATTCTGTATGTATAATAGAGTACAGCTTCTGAATTTTCCCTCGTTGGAGGAATCCATATAATCATATTTATATCCAGACTAATCCCTACTTACGCAAGCCTTAAAAGGCCACAAAAAGAGAAGCAGTTGGAAAAAAGTTGGGAAAAAGTTACTCAGCATAAAACGAGTGTTTTTTTTTCTGCAACTTTGGTCTGAAGCATTTCTCATTCTAAGAAGAATGCAGCAAGACGTCATCATAATGTATTTACGCAGGTCTTCACGTAAAGCACACTATGTTCTTCTCAGACCTTAAACAAACTTGCTGCCGACAGATATTCCATAAATCTTCCAATACCTAATTTCATGAAAAACCCCTCCAGTGGGAGCCAAGTTGTTTCAGCCGCACAGACGGATGGACAGACATTACGAAGCTAATAGCCCCCTTTCACAATTTTTTGAACGCGCCTACAAACTGAAAAATCGACTTTTCCAGAACAATATTTGGATAACAAAAAATTTCGGGGCCACAGAAGTAGATCAGTGTTATCAGTAACAAGGGCGGAGGAGACACAAATACTTTTAAAAATACCCTATCTACAAACTGGCAATTAAAGGTAAAGGTTCACCCTATAACAGGCCCTGAGGGCCCAAGAGGGGAGTAGAGGTATAGCTCTACCCGTTAGTGAGCCTCGGCATGAGGAGGGGACGGGGTGGCTAGCCCCACGCCCCAGCCGCTTTACCCCCAGGAAAGAGACCCGGTACCCATTGTACAGGAAGCTGGGTGGGCCCCAGGGCCGGTCTGGACGGCTGCGGAAAATCTTGCCCCCACCGGGATTTGATCCCCGGACCGTCCAGCCCGTAGCGAGTCGCTATACCGACTGCGCTATCCCGGCCCACACAAACTGGCAATTACTGGCACCAAAAAGGCTACACGCCCACAAATCGTGTATTGTCGCGTCTCTGAGATCTTGAAATAAACCTGTTAAGCGCAGTTCACAAATCATTTGTTCTCCTCACCTCGCTAAAGTCACACACCAACACGTAAAAAGCACACGGCTCTTTCTTCTGCCTGGCTTAAGAAAATCGAATAAAACAGCGAATCTAGGAGACTACGTGGCCACATCCCGCCCAGTTCAAGCAAGCAGCCTCATTACAGCACCACGGCACAGTCTTCGTTACCAGGAACAAATGTACAGTATAACGCGCGAACAGGAGGAAGCAAGAAAATACTGAAGTGTTTTTGTCAAAAATAGCCACTGCCTTTCAGTGTGTTAATAAAAAAAACAGCGTGGCCAACCCCGCATTTGTACAAGTCCATTCAAGACGTTGTGTGGCTTCGAACAGTTTTAAAGAAGTCATCGAATAAATAATAGTCCTACGCAGTAGGAACTAACTATTAAAACTTGATGAAATAATAGCCATAAAGTGCCGGGCTGTCTGTCCGTTACGGCACTGAGTAGTTACATATGAAGGCAGACAATGTACATATATCGTAACAATATGGCGCGTGCGCGTAATTTTATACCTCCTCGAATGTTAACAGCCTCACACAATTTCACTCGTAAGTGGCAGCTTCTATATCGAGACTAAGGCAAACCGCAACAAACCGCAGTCTGGTCAGTCAGTGAACCCACCCCAGAATTACACCATGCACCTCCCGAATGAAAGGTTGCGTTATCGTACATCGACCAGATTGGTCGTCTCCAGCCTAAGGGATATTTTGAGCCAAACTTGATTTTCCGAAACATCTGGACATATTTACAGACGACACTATGTCACATCAAATAAGACAGTACTCTTAACAACACGCACACGTATATGACACACTAAGTGAATGAAGGAAACAATTAAAGCAAGAAGGCGCGCACATGGACAGGTACATGGGCTAATCCCGTGCAACAAGGGATAATATTAAAGCTAATGCTAGTTATTATACTAACCTTCACGTCCAAAATTTTCGGAAAGTTCCAAAAATATCTCTAAACTTCCGATAACCCAACATTTTCAGTCCTAAATTACCACAATGTCTCAATCCCTTATAATTCAGTACGGTTATTACAGAATTTGCATTAATATTATGTAACATATTTTGGACAGGCAAGCTGTTGGTTACGATTAGACTACGGTACGCTATGACACTCACTGAGCGGTAAGTCCGACCGGAGTTTTGTGCTAACACCTCATGTATTCACAATACATTATTTCTGTGCAGGCAATGCATCACAGCCTGCTGTGTCTACTGCTGCTGTATGCAGTGTGCTGCACCAAGGGTGCACGCATCCTGGGAATCTTCCCCACACCGTCCATCAGTCACCAGTTGCCGTTTCAAGCCATCATGAAGGCCCTGGCAGCAAGAGGACACAACGTTACTGTCATCAGCCCGGATCCTCTTAAGGTTACTCTCTATTAAGTACTTCCGTGCTCGCAATGCATACAGTCGCGTTGCCTTCACCTCAGCACAATACAATCTTGTAGTAGTAACAGCCTATAGGCCTGATATGTTCCACTGCATTTTACGTACATTAATTTATCAGAGAAAATGGGTTGACAGATAACTGCGTATTACTGCGAGTACATGTGTGTCTGTGTGAAAAATTCCCCGCGTGTTTGTGAAATAAGCCTATTGCTCTGTCAACTTCGCGAAACATCCCCCACACGCTAAAATTGTGAACTCCGTTACCACTAATTACACTACAACTGTGGCCACATGAACGTGTTACACGTAAGCGACGCTAATCGCAAGCGAGTATCCGGTGCATTTTGTCAACACACATTTACGATTTACGCAACTTACTTTGAGGTTCCTTTGAAAAGATATGTTACTGCAAAATGATATTATCAAATCAATAATACTACATGCTTTTTATGAAAAATCTCCAGCGTTTAAAGGCCCTTCTTACCTCCAGTCACAGAGTACCCTCAATCAACGGCGTACCCTCCAGCTCTGCTGGCTGTTCAATGTAATGCGGCCAATCACAGTGGGGGCCAGAATGTCACGAATTTTATCATGTCACTGCCAAATTGCTGAAACTGTGTTTTTCTCAAAGCACACTCCATTATAAGAAAAGATTTGTTCAAAATTCTATCAGTTCTTCTTCTATACCACCAAACTCGATATAAAAGAAGCAGACCGAAAGGGTGTGTGGACTGACGAATGAGGCTCAGGATAGGAACGGGTGGCGGGCTATTCCGAACAGAAGGGTAATCCTTCGGCTTCCATATGATGCGGAGAAACTCTTCACTTAACCACATATTGAAGCATTAGTTATCAAGAAGTACTTCCCACGGAGTCAAATGGAAGCCAGTGACGCTGCGTGTTTCAGGCCTGTGTAGTAACTAATGTAACAATGAGAGACATTCAAATCGATTTTTATGGGCTGTGCTGGAATTCATACCTTGCATTAAAACCACTGGTGTAACGTACGATTTTACGAGTTTCCTAGCAGCTAAGGTAACAGTCGTAATATGATGGCCTGTATTTAGGAATCAATTTTCTTAATACCACGAAGTTATTCTACTACACTCTGTGACTGAGTAATGCAGAAAATAGCGGGTCAGTCATTAGCCTTAAACCTGAACCAAACAATTTCAATACATGTCCTTTCTCTTTAGCTCAGAAACACTTGTTGATCCTGCGTGTGAAATCCACGCCATTTCATGTAAGTAATGGACTTGAAGAGCGACTATACAACTATGCACAAGCAGGCTCTGGAAACTAACTTTGACAACGGCAAATCTATTTCTGTTCCAGACTCCTGTTCCCAACTACAAAGACGTGGACCTCTCCTTCACGTATGAATTCGTCGAAGACAAATTTCGACTTTGCAAAAATGCATGAGACCTCGGGATACGAATTTATGGAACACGTTGTTATCCCAGTGTCCAAGCTTGCCAGACGACAATTGAGTTCTAAGAAGATTCAGGATTTCATCAGGTTTGCAAAACTTTTAATTGCCTCTGCAGGCATGCCATAACAACTGCATCTTTCTACCCGACCATTTCACAGTTTTCGTTCTTTGGAATTTCCCCTATTTACGCTCATTTTCCTCCTGCTGTGAGAAAACTGTAAGGCTGTTCTCACACACGCAGTCTTACGGAGTCACAACTCTCTATAATAAAGATACGGACAGATCTGTTGTTACAAGAATTAATTTTCACGGTGTGGATATAATTATTCTTCCTATCTCGTTCAAATTTCGTGAATGAAGATCAGTTTCTATACAATCACGCTCTCATTCTCGCAGAGATTTTATCCACTCACACGTTATGCCTATGCTTACAATCCTGTCACCTCTGTTCAAATTGCATTAGCTTACGAGTACAAGACACTTTTTTTGAGCTCAGAAAGTTTAGTGATACTAATTAAATACACATAAAGAGACACCGACTCCTAAGTCCCACTCATATTCATGCAAATCTTCTGTAGTGCTATGAAAAGGCACACACAACAAGAGTAGTTTACAGTCTCTGATAATGAACAGACGTTTAGAAGTTAAAGCAATACGTTTTCAGAACCTACAGAAGTTCCTTGACGAAGCCCATGATGGTGCTATATACTTCAGCCTTGGTACCAATGTGCGCAGTGACCATATGCCAGAGGAGAAGGTTCGGGCTTTTCTTGAAGCTTTCTCTGAGTTACCACAGAAAGTTCTGTGGAAGTGGGAGTCGGACAGCTTGCCTGGACAGCCAGCAAACGTGAAGACTGGGAAGTGGCTGCCTCAGCAGGATATCCTGGGTAACATGACTTTTTGTGTTTGAGAGACGGAGTGGGCCTGTATGTATAAAATCCGTGTAAACTAATGCCTATATAAACCTGGCCTGTTAAGCACGTATGAAAACATGCAGGTATGCCCAGTTTCTACAGCTTTAAATCTAAACGGACATGAATATATGTTATCCTACATACTACTTTACTTTAAAAGAGCTGGTTTGTATAATATAATATAATAAGGAATAAATATAAAACTACAATGCCAATGCGGGGAAGGTATTACTTTTATACAAAACTTTTTTATACATTTCGATGAATATAAAGTCTTGAACACCTCTACGTAACACGCAATGTGGTCTCCCTGAAGATGGCCATGCACGCCACAACACGCAAGAGAAAAGGAATAACATGAATTTGTGTACATTCTTTCGTTTCAGTGTCTACTACCTTACACAGTTTCACGAAATTTATTAAGTGGCACCAGTGTTGTTTCCAACTCACAGCCCCATGCCTGTCCCACGTTGTTACTGTCTATACTGACTCATACAGTAAGAATTTAGGGAGATGTGTGAAGGCATAAATTTGATATCAAATTCTGCGAAAATCAGTGAAATGCTACACATCTTCCGTGCAACTGACATACAGATAAGAAATTATTGCAATTTATTGCGCTGGTATATATCAGTATAAACGTAACTCCAACACGTTTCGGCTGATACACGCATTCATCATCAGGTAATACACACTAAAGTCTTGTTCGGTTAAGCATATAAGACACAGTTCAAGGTAAAGGTAAAATGTACATTCCGGATTAAAATACGATACATTCGTATGCAGAGGGCAATCACGTATAAAATATATAATTAAAAATACATATAACTCAATTATTAAAAGTATTTGAGTCCAAGTATCTTCTTCCAAAATAAACACAGAACTTTCTACTTACGTGGGAAGATGATGCTTGGAGGCAAAAAATTTTTATTGAGTGCCATATACTCGTATTTCACACATGATTTCCCAATGCATACGAAGGTATTGCATTTCACTCTGGAATACACATTTTAACATTACCTTGGACAATGCTTATATTCCTAATGAAACATGAACTTTGTGTGTATTTTCAGATGATAGCTACGTGTATCAGAGTAAACATGTTGCAATAAATGTTATATTTACACATACCAGTACAATAACTTCGAATAAATTAATACCAGTGAAGTGGTTCACAAACTGAAAAGGAGTACGTTAAGACAGCACGGTGGTCCCAGAGGCCTGATTATTTCTCCTTCACAGAGGAAGTGGGAACAAACGTACCAGCCAGAGTGTCAATGTGAAAACATGCATAAAAGAAGAAACAACAACACAGGCAATGAAGTTTAACGTAACATTCAGGCGCGTTCGCATAACCATCGTTGCCGTGGAAAAGAAACGAATATATAATTTCAGTGTGTGTCTGTTGCCTTAGTTACCCAGCATGAAAAGCGTATGCGTCGTATTATATTCTCATCTGTGGCCTGTCTGGCTCTACAGTATTTTTTTCACATTATCTCATAAACGATACGAGTTTCGGAAAAATGTTATTGAACATAAAATGTGTGATTTGATTTTCTCTACAATGTTTGTCCGAAACATTTCTCGTTCTAAGAAGAACTGAGCGAGAGTTTATCATAAATGTACATAGCCCTTCATGTAAGATACACGATATACTTGTCATTTTAATCAATCTTGAATTTTCTCGACGGATTTTCAAAAAATAGTAGACGTCAAATTTCATGGAAATCCTTTCAGTGGGAACGGAGTTGCCCTACGCGAACAGACAGACAGACAGACAGACACAACGAAGCTACCAGTCGCTTTTCGCAATTTTGCGAAGGCGCCTAATAATCATTTAACATGGCGGCAAGCAAAACATAACATTACTTAATATCCAGCTGCTTCGAATTATTCTTTCTATGTATTTAAATTCCATCTTTCCTCCGAATTGCAGCTCACCCCAATGTCAAGTTGTTCATAACACAGTGCGGATTGCAGAGCGTCCAGGAGGCTGTGTACCACGGTGTGCCTATGCTGGGAATTCCCTTCTTTGGTGATGAGAAATACAATGCCAAGAAAATAACCACTTCAGAAATTGGACTGCAGCTGCCGTTTGCAGAAATAACAAAAGAAACACTGCTGACCAGTGTAACTGCAGTACTGAGTAATTCCAAGTAGGTATAGTCAAGTAGGTGGATATCATTACAGCCATCTTGAAAAACATGTTATAAAACAAAAGAGATTTAAGCTACAAACAATTGATTGAAGGCACGTTACGAACTGATGACAAGCTGAAAGGTGTTAAGTCCCTTATGAGTGGAAGACTGATGAAAAGAGCGGTGACGGCGAAGCTACCATACTTTAAACTGCATTTTCTGATCATAAGCTTTCCTATAATCTGAAACAAATGATCAGATAAGATCTTGTCAGTTTATATTTTCGGAATGTCTCTAAGTGTAGTACAATTTATTATTTTTATTTCAACAGCAATGGTTACATTGCTGTTGAAATAAAATGGAAATATGACTGTGAAGAAGCTCAGAGGAGCTAGTTGTGCTACACATGAAAAATTTGACACGATTTACGATACGAGTGTCTGTGAAAAACCTCGGACAAGGTAACCAGAAGCTTGGCCAAGATATAAATTCCCTGAATACAAATCGCGGGCTTTTTTTAATACTTCCAGCACATCTTCATTTCTTTTGTGCTCAAACAACGTGTATTTTGCGGTTTTCCTCAAAAACTTCATCTTTGGCGCTGTGATTATAAATTTGTCTTGTACACTTAGTGTCCAGGTTTCACTGTCCTACAGTAAGGGGGTGCTGCTGATGGACAGACCCAGACCCACGCAAGCTGTTTTGAAATATCAACCAGGACGATTACAAAAATTTAGTTTGTTATATGGGTACTGGAACGGCCTAACAGGCATACGACTTTGAAAGCCTAATGGCTATAATGACAAAATCATGGACTATACTAATATCATTGAATAAATCCCTTTGGTCCAACATTACTGCTGAAAAAGCCTCAAAATAAGGCCACAACAGGACTACATATAAAAAAGGGACTCAAATTGAAATATCATATGAGAGATTGTTAGGACCACTAATTTTATTTTTTTTTTTCAAAACTCCAAATACTGTAAGCGGCATCAGAGACGACATTGCTGTTGTACAGTAGCTAGTACTGTGACTCTGTTCAGAGTGTCGTTCAAAAGTGGCAAGTTTGGACCTTATAATTTTACATTTTCTCACAGAGAGCTCCTTTCGGACTTGTAGTATTTTCCACGAACTTTGGCATCTTATGTGCAATATATAAGTCACGTTCATTTAAAAATAACACACTGGGTTTGCATGACGCAGAAGAGCAATTAAGGAATAGCTCCTGACTCCTGCTTCGCTATTGGATCCTTCGTAGACATCGATATACCATTCTGAACACAACGACATTCAAACACAATTTACGTCAAAGACGCTATATCCATGACTGGCTCCAGACTAGTCTGGCCTTTCTCAACGATATTTTCAGTCCCTGTAGATATATTTCTCACTTCAAAACCTCCAAAATCCTCAATTTGTCTCTTATAAAACGCATCCTTTGACATAAATGTTCCCAATCTTACAGGTATCAAGATAATAAGAGGAAAATGTCTGCCTTATCCAAAGATGAACCACAAAGTCCACTCAACCGAGCCGTGTGGTGGGCAGAATATGTACTACGCCATAATGGAGCCAAACACCTCAGATCTGCAGCACTCGATTTGGCATGGTATCAGTACTTATTATTAGACGTTGTCGCATTTCTGTTTCTCCTTGTAGCAATCACAGTTTATATATGATACCTCATCTTGAAGAACAGCTATATGTACCTGACTGCAGAGTATTATAAAGTCAAATCGGAACACGACAAGACCTAATTTTTTTTACTAAAGAAGTTGCACTGATATTGATTAATTATTCAAGGACAATTCATCGCCAAGAAATCACAATGTGACTCCAGTGATTTGCGGACATATAGATAATTTCGCTGTGGAAAGAGTTCTGACATGACGGTTCATCCCAGGGCAGAGAACCTCTATCAACACGGAATAGAAAAATGCGTCCCACGACACGACAAGCAGCGAAGTCTCTGGAAGGACTATGTGATGAATTTGTGTCATACGAGAAGAGTTAAGTCTGAACACTTCGTTCTCAAGTTGAAAGCTAAGAACACGAAACGCGCGCACTGCAATCGCATCTTCTCATCCCTGATACATTAAGTATTAATGACAACGGCTTTTAATCCCCTAACAGGTCATGTATGGGATATGGCCTGTCAAGGGCTGCTACTCAAATAGCTAAGTCATTAACTCCAAAATAAAATTTGGTACGAGGATCCATGGTAACATGTAACAACATAAGTTAAGCAAATCCTTATTCATTTTGTGTTTCAGTTGTTTGTAGTGCACTGAATCTGGAAAAATTAATGAATGTAAAAGCGCATCGCATAATAACCCCGCAGCAAGGTGACGATGGGTCGAAATATCTGTGCGACAATTTTATAAACCTTTTATGCAAATAAAGCTAAGTATCATATTCAATAATAAATAAGCGCACCATAAACATGGTAAAATCACATGTACTGCACCCACTTGCAAATCATGTATGATATTCAGTGTCGAATTCACATAACATTTACAAAAACAAAAATAAAAATAATAAACGGATGTGAGGAAGACACTAGAAAAACACAAGAGTTAACAACTGCACAACACGATTTGACATATACAGTATTTAAAACACATAGTGAGGAAGCGGTATCCTGCCAGTGCGCTGTTTCCACCAGCATTTCGTCCCTCATGTGGACAAAGTTAAGGTACGTAACTCTCACTTAATAATATTCAATACATTTTCTCCGTCTTAAATACATGGTGTTAGCTTGACTCGATTTTTGCAAAAGCCTAAGCTCGTACAATACACACTGAACTAAGAAGGTATGCTGCTAGTCCGGGAGAATAATACAAACAGCGGCCTAGAGTGCAGCAAAACAAAGATGGATAAAATATTTCTTACCAAATAATCAGGGAGTGAGAAATTGACTTTATGTGTTTCATGTGCAATAAAATTCTTGAAAAGTTAAGTGAAACACAAAAAATTCCCCAGAAGTTCCCAACCGGCTTTGAGGGCCCAGAACCTGGGGAAAAGCAGGGGAAGTGTGAGACAGCATTCGCGGCAATAACAGGTCCGATAACGAGAAGACATCGTGTGTGTGCGGTGTAGTTATTGAAAACACTTGCTACAAGCGTCGCTGTGAGAACGCAGTGTTCGGGCAGCACTTCTAAATGGTGAGTACAAGTCTGCCTGCTGTTGCTAGCGGCGCCCAGTAAGAATGTACGGCGCGTTTTGAAATTCCATTCGTAGATACAGAGATCATTCCCAAACCGCACGTGGAAGTCTATACGGGTAATACGTTACCCATTTAAAGACGAAGCCTATCTCTTTTATATAAGGACTCAGTGCGTACCGCGCTGTAAACACTCTCCACTTCGGTTATAAAAACCAGTCTCTTATGTTTTATACGGCAAAAGCTGCTGTTTGTTCTGAGATCCGTACAAAACACATAAACGCAATGTGGGCACCACGTAGAATTTTTTAATGTTAAACCTGGTGGTATGTAAAGTTACCGCTAGGCTTTAAAAGGTTAATAGCGAGTAGGCTAAAGGGATAGCTACGGATACGACGAGTGTTGTGTAAACAGAACCCTCATGGTATCCGCTACTATCGCATCCATTCCTATATATTCAGTCTGCCGCCTGACGTTGAGACGCACACACGCTGCCAATAAAACTGGATAAGTAAGCACAACTATCATTTACTTCAGTCCAATGGAAATATGTCTTACCGATATATTCTGATTGTGATATTGTGTACATTTATGTTTTTACAACAGATCCATAAATAACTACATAGTTTCACCAACCGATTTATAGCTCCAAAAAAAATACGTTATTATCCACGCAAGAGAACATATATTTCGAGACGTTCAGGATGAACATTAATACCTCATTTCAATGTTTTAGTGTTCTATATAATGATATGACGGCAATTACACCGAAACGTGGAGGAGGAGTAAATTGAATGAATTATATACTATAATTGTCCAATTAGCTGGTTTTCTAATGGTAAAATGTTATAAATTTATTTTATTGGTAAATTTTCCTCCGACGTGCGTTTCATGTTCTTGATGGAGTGATTACCCGACAGCGCGATACGAAAATCTAGGAAAATTTCAACTGTCAAAGTACAGAAAGACGGCTGTCTTGGCAGTTACAATGAGTTCCCACCTGTTACATTTGGTTACTTACAAAAGGGAATCTTGTACGCCGCCAACATAAACGCCAGTTTCGCTAAACAAGTCAACAAATTTGAAATGATGAGGAAAATTTGGAACTGCAATAATAACATACGCTACGGCCGGCAATCTTTATGTTGTTCATTTCCGTGCATATAATTAATTTAGTAAAATAAAACCAACAAATGCACAATATTTAGTTTTTATATAACTTCTTATTCAATTCCTCCCCGATATGTTTTGGCATATTTGCTGCCGTCTTCAAAGGCGTTACATTTGATTACATAAAACTACATTCAAAGTGTATTAATATGTGACTCTTAAAACTTTTTTAACACTTTATAAAATGTCTTGATGGTTAAAGATCTTCTAAAAATTCTCTGCAGTATATAGCTTTATTCTATTTTTACCTGCCTCACACGAACTACTACACATCTATCCGCTACCGCTCGGCCAGACGCCTGGTGTAATCCACGGCACACAAACAAACTTGAACCAAACGAATTACGGACGCCATGACACAATACAGCTGTACCATCAATAAGAAAAAAGGAATAGAATAAAGCCAGGAATTTTTTAGAAAAATTTTAACCATCAAGGTATTTTAAGAAGTTTTTAAGAGACACATATTAATGCACTTTGAAAGTAGTTTTATTTAATCAAATGTAACCCCCTGAAGATGGCAGCAAATATGACGAAACACGTGGGGGAGGAACTGAACTAGAAGTTAAATAAAAACTACATATTGTGATCTGTTGGTTTTATTTTACTAAAATGACAGGCAATGTTTGTTCAAGGGTCTAATAATAGTGTAAAAGCTGATTCCACTTTCCTCCCCAGAAACTAAAACAGCACTTGCGACAGCATATGACTACTTGTGCAGTATGACGCAGAGTTCCTACAGGCACAAAAACGTTTAAACCAAGACCTGTATCTCCTGCATTTAAAGCTATTGATACCTTTGGTGGCCGATCCCAGTGACCGCGCGATCTAAGGCGTAGGTCTGCGGCCGAGCGCTTGCTGAGATCGTGGGTTCGAATCCCACCGGGGGCATGGACGTTTGTCTTGTACAGTGTTTGTGTTGTCAGGTAGAGGTCTCTGCGACGGGCCGATCCCTCGTCTACAGGAGTCCTACCGCCTGTGGTGTGTGTCTGAGTGTGATCAAATGAAAATAAACAACCTAAACACCTACTGTGAGTAGGTAGAAGAGGGCAGGACTACGAAACGGATACCTTTGGTAACAAATGTGTAACTAATAAGCAAACCGTTTAGAAAAACATGAATAGAAAAGAAATACGTTAATGTCAACAAGACCTTGACAGGTGAGTTCATGTACAAGGATTAATATCAGAGCACAATATAACGTTCCGTTCGACAGTTCATATGCAATTTAATAGCAACAAATTAACACTGTTGAGTAAACGGCTTCCTCGTGATACAAATCCACGTTCAGAAAAACTCAATTGATACAACAGCTTTTTAAAAACAGCTATTAACAACTTCCGTGTCAGAATATAAGGCTGTACGAGTATTAACTACCAAAAGAAACAATGAAAAAGCTAAAGTGAAAAAAGGACCATAATAAATAAAAAACCAAACTAATGAACACACACAGCACTGTACACAGTACGGAGATATGACACATGGAATTAACGCGAGCTAACACAGCCAGGGGTCTCCACCAATCTAAAACTAGAAGCCATTTGCGAGACGTGTTTTGAGACAGACTTTTCAAGCACATATTTTATATTTCATGTATTAACATAGATTATTTTGATATCATCCGTGGTTTTAACTTTACGAGGTCACTGAGAATGTATACTGACTGCGCCTCTGAACAGCAGATGTACACATTACCATTCAATCGCATACGGTAAGCTACTCACATCTGTGTAAAATGAATCCATGATGATGGCTACGATGGTTACCGAAATATGTAGGAGTACACAGAATTATGGTGCAGTGGTTGGTAATAATAATAATGAAAACGTAGATAGACTGGGAAAGTGTACCATTTTAACAATTCGGAGAAAATCACGGAATAAGAAGTGACAAGAATTTGTAAACTTATAATTAAAAAAAGCATTTTATGTTAATCGACAGAATAAATTAGGAAATCAACGGATAAGCAAAGCGAACACCAACACTTTCTTTCTTCTCCGAATGTTAGTTGCATTTCGCTAGACACAAACACACTGCACATAAGGTAACGAAGTTTAATGCAGTACGCTGTTTATTTGAGGTACGTGTGCACGACTTCTGGACCATCTACAATGAGGCCAAGACAAACACAACCCACATATTCCGTGAGATTAACAATATTAAGCCTATCCACATCTGTGTTTCAATACACAGCTATAGAAAATCACACAATTTTTGGACATACTTATCCATGAAGTGCAAAAAAAAAAAAAAAGAGATTGGAATTAACCGCGAAAACTCTGAAGATGTCGTAATGATACCAAATATACCACGCCATGCAAATTAGCAAATATACGGGCGATTTAGTTTTCGTATAAACAAGACGATATGATAAACTGGAAACAAAAAAAATTACTGACACGAATGATAGTGCAATCGTATTAAACAGTAAAAAATACGGTATGAAATTAAGGACAAAAAGGGTAAGATCATGGCACAAACAAAACAAAACAAAACAAAACAAAACAACAACAACAACAACCAGACAATGAGGCAGAATATCTGAACACCAGGAATGTTAAGTGCATACAATTAACTTACACATAAAAAGAGGCCAGAATTATTATCAGACTCTCTATAAGCAGAAACATCAAATTTGCATGCATATCTAACAACTTACTGGAAAAATATTCAGCAAGGAATAAACAGAAAGGCATTTGCACATAAAACGGCGTGTGCCTGCCAGAATGCTACATTTGAAATTTGAGACTCGCTGTTAAAACTGGTAAATTTCTTGCACTACACACTCGAAGAATTACACGAGTGTGATAATAAAATTGGAAGATCCAATCGTATTGAACACCTTTTCATCGTATACACAACTTCGGTCCGATAGATAAAGTCATAAAGTTGCTATCAATCTACCACAGACGGACACCACATTACTTCCGTAGAAAAACAATAATATCTATGAAGCAAAGCTGACAGCACAGAAATAAAGAAGAGGCAAAAAATTGTTCCTAATCACGGCTTCGAAGTCTTCAATAAAGCTATATAATTCCCAGTCCAAAATTCCCCCCACTCCCCCCAACCCTTCCACCCTAATCATCCCATCCACTAACCGATCCCAGCGCCCATTCACCTTCCTGACCTACGGTACGAGGAAATAACATTCCCTAAATACACAGGAACTCGCACATTGCGTCCGTTTAAACCATGTAATATACTGACACCACTAGATGATAAATATGTACTTTATATTTTCAAATCTAAATATATATTGCATACAAACGTCAAACGAAATATACAAACTCAAAACCAGGCAATTATTTTTACATGACAAGTACAAGGATATATCTCAGTACAATTGCTGTGTAAACAATGTTGAAGGTGCCAAATGCATGGGACCATCATCGACAACTAAAACAAATGCAAATATGGACTAAGTGAAGGAACCTGTCCTCGAAAATTTAAGAACTATTTTCGGTGAGGTTGACTGCATAGTGGGAACTTCGTTTGACTCATTTAAGGACATTCTATAACTGACTGTGAACATAAGCGCGATTGCCGGACCATTGGTGCTGTTCCACACACTTCCGACCCATCTGATTTAGCGACGCGTTTCCCATAACTGAGAAAGGCGTTAGAGGAGCGGAAACTTAGTGGCCATCGCCACGTCTCAAGCAAGCTTCCGGGAAGCAACTGCCCCTTTTCAAACAATACATTCCACGAAATGCTTCGAGCTGTGGCGCAATCGTTGGGCTCGCTGTATAAAATCCTGCGTCCGGTGATCCTCGGATTCAAATCCCGGCACGACCCAGCCGGAGATGGAGAAATTGGACTGGATACTTAGCTACTGACCAACACTATGTAAATTTAGAAAGAAAATGTACTTCTAACAATTAATTGGGACGTACGATCGCTTTAACGAAATCCTGCAAAGGAGTTTTACTTAGTTTCAGGATTAAACATTGGAAAACCACTCTTTGTTTTCGCCAGAATTTATAACACTTTATGCATTGTTGGTACACATAGCGAGCCAGAACCCTGCACTGCATAATAGGAATATGCAAAGGCCCACCCTTCTGACAGAAGAAAAAAATTCGCTGCCTCAGCGAAGGGCCAAACACTAAGTTTTATTTTAAAACTTTATGTTGCTGGGCTCTAACATTACTGTTGGTATTTGGAATCACGAGCGGAATCCTTTGAATTTAACAGCAATGTGAATAATTGAGTTACTGTCATGAAGAAATAAATTTATTCCGGGAAATATTTGATACGGCGATTTATACATCAAATTTATTAAGCATGTAAGATGTATGACACATAATCCCCACAGCAGAGAAACAACATGAATATTTTATATCGTTATTATCATTTTAAAATTTCAACCACCGTGTTTCAATATTCTTAATTCGATAATAACACGACAGTGGGATAGACATTTCTTGCCAGATCCTAACTCTCAAAATACAGAAAGACAGCCGCGATGACAATTAAAACTAGCGTTCCAACTGTCACATTTCTTTGGGCAAACAACGGGATGACACACTAAAGTTAACAACGCTAGTTCAGCGAATTTGAATTTCAAGATATTAAGAAGAAAATTTGTAGTGTAATAATAAAATTGTTATTCAAAAAATTTTGTGTGAATAATACATAAATGTGTAAAAATTAAAGTATCAAAAACAAAATAACAATTAGAAATACAAAAAGACTACGTTTCCAGGATGAGGCAATGTTTCTATGCATAAGTAGACACTAAATCAACAACTGGCACCTGCACCAAAACCTAGCTAATACGGTCGGTATCAATTCAGACTCGATAGTGGTGACTAATAGGCATACCTTGGTGAGAATACTAGAAGAAAGTACGATAATATTCCAAAGGCTGACGCCATTAGAACATCAACAAGGTCTCCACTCTAAGCTGAATTTCCACTAGACCAGGGCTCGCCAAATCTGTGCTTGCGGCTGAATATGCTCCAGTCGGCCCTGTACAATGCCCCGCCTTAGGAGCTACAGAAACAAACCTTTACCCATATTTCCTAGTAAATCAGAGTGGCATTCAAAACGTGTTGCATAACAACTAATACGACCTTAAGGCACAAGACAGGTAAAACCAAGGCACAAAAGAAGAAAAACAAAAGCAGTTCGTGACACTGAATAGTTATGTACGTAAGATTTACCATTCTAACCAAGGAGACAACAAGCATCACTACAGTGTTTGAAGGATTCACGTCAACATTGTGTACAGTTTTTCAACACACTGGAAAAAATACTGGAAAAGCTACACACTGTAGGCCTACGTGTAAGGCTACAGATATTTACATACCAAACCATATACAGGATGATTCAGCAGGAAGCGTCAATGTTTTGGGAGGTGATAACTGCGGTCATTATGAGGAAAAATGTTACTATGAACATGTATCTAATTATGAATAGTTACAGAGACAGATCTCTCTGACTCTACAAACACAAAAGGATTCTGAATTCTAAAAAGTAAAGATTTATTAATTACAGTTATTTTTATTTGTATTTCAATTTAATGTTTAATGACGTGGCTGTTGCACACAAAGCACAAATCTGTTACAATTCGCAATCAGTGTTCGAAAGTACCAACTTCAACCTCAGTGCACTTTGCAACTCGTGCCCGTAGATCACGTGTTGTTCGTCTCAGTTAATCTTCACATTTCTTTATGCGGACAGCAGCATCCAAAGTGCTAAAGAGCAATTAATTTCGTGTATCTATTTTTCTTTCGTAAGCTCCACTCTTCATAGACCCCCCCACAAGCACATACCTAAGGGGGAGGAAAATGATTGCGCACCAGATTCAAACAGCTGTATCTGAGTAAATATTCAGGATGTGACACATGTTCATGTGAACTCTTTTCTTAAAATGGCCGATACTATCACCTCAAAAATTATTGACTTTTCCTCCTGAATCACCCTGTATATCGGCTAGTGCCCTGTGTGCGATAAGATATGCGATCCTCAAGTATAAGCTATTTTTAACTAAATACCAGGGGCCCGTAGATACCTCCAGATATAAAACTGGAATATCTAATGTTCCTTAACACATTCTGCATAACAAACGTAAATTTGGGCCTATACAAGAAATGACGTGAGTCCCGTAAATAGCAAATATAGGCGGACAATGAAGACTTTAGAACAGTACCAAACGTGCAAAGTAACAACCAATGGCAACCAAACAAACGACAATTTTCTAACCTCTCCTCATCCCTCCCCCAACACTCCACGCGTATGAGCAAGCAGAATCTGCACATCCGTCCGCCCGGCTCACGGCATGTCACAAAAATCCAGGGTACCGCACGGCCACATTCAGCCCACATATAGCAAGTAATCTCGTTACAGCACCAGGTCACGGGCTTGGCAAGCCGAAACAAATGTACAGAATAACGCGTGAACAGGAGGAAGCAAGAAAATACAGAAA